>NDFZ01004930.1:165562-184436 GCA_002192655.3 Mamestra configurata
GTCTCCACCTCGCCTACCGCGTCCAGGGCGAACTCGCAGCCCGCCCATTCTGTCGGAAAACGGGGTTGTTAGCAGATAAAAATTGAAGCAGACCATCATGTCGAAATTATTGATTATTGAAATAATCGACAATGTTGACATGATGCCTTTCTCCAAACTTCAATGTATTTTGAAAAACCGCGTATTCGCTGGGGAATTAAAGTAGCGTAACAGATTCAACAACATGTTTTATGTTGCAAGAAACATGTTGCTGATTGTTGAAATGTTTGTTCAGTGTTGCTGGGGATGTTGGAAACGAAATAACGTCCCGAAACGTCAAATGTCGCGAATATTGAATAAAAAAAAAATTTGAAGTATATTAAAAAAGTGAGGAAAACACTGAACTTTGGAAATGCTTCTTCTGGGTAAGCTCGCTTCATCGTCGAATTTTTCTCCGTCATCTATGACCTAGACTAGAGTCAAGAGCAAACCCATATCGAATAAAAAATAATAAAAAATCTAATGTTTCCAATTCAAGACGCAATAAGCACCTAACTAATAACTGTGAACGCTATCTCACCAGTAAGCTGTCCATTGTGTTCCATGGTGAGCGACCAGCCGGTAGCGTTGTGTTGAATGCCAGCGGCAGCTAACGCAGCTGACGCGGCACGTTCACACGACGTCCAGGAGTCCACGCTTACATGCTGCACCGTATCTATGGAGAACAAATTTATTAGGTACGTATTTCAGTAAAACCTTAAGATGATTCGGCGTTAAAAAATAAGTTGGGAAGAAGTCCAGAAACAGAAATACAACTTGGACCGTTATTCGGCTCCGCTCTCGCACAGCAGGCGCACCAATTGCGAGGGTCATGATGCAACATGTAGCTACTTACCATCATACAATCTAAGCGGCAGTGCGGGCTTGGCATCGGTCTTGGCAGCCTTCCACTCCAGTAGCGTGGGCGGACACCGGCGCGCCACGCCCGCTGTGCGCGCCGAGCCCGCTCCGCTCTCGCACAGCAGGCGCACCAGTTGGGAGCGCCAGGATGCTGGGGCACGCTCCGATATGAAGCGAACTAGATATCTGGGAGAAAAAAGGGTGGGTTTAGTTTGGTAACTATAAATAAAATTAAAAACTGATGATTAAATTGCTTGAAAAGCAGGAGAGCGAGAGCTCCCGGCACGCTAAGTAGTCTGCTACAGCTGGGGCAAGGATATACTAACTTGTGCAGCGGCGGTCCTGGCTGGAAGGCGGCCAGACAGTGCGCCATGAGCTGCCACACGCGCTCCGAGGACGCGTCGCCGCTGGCCTGGTTGCACACCTGCACCAGCACCTCGTCGCGAAGGCCGCGCGAGGAGAGCCCCCGGGACGCTATGTAGTCTGCTAGCACCTAAACCAGACAAGGAAAGCATTATTAGGAGGACTAAAATATTGAAGAACTGTCTTAATTAAAATTCTTACTGAATGGAATGTATCGCACCACATTTGGGTAACTAGATGATAAGTAAGGGCAAGACTACACAATGCGCTGCCGGTGTGGCGCAGCACCGCCGGACTTGCGACTTGAGAGAAGAGGCGGGGATGGGTGATGCGTCGTACCACTCTAGTGGCACTCTATAGCTCGAAATCATTACGGTACGGCGCCGCACCGCATCGTTAAAGCATCGTGTGGCTTCGCCTTTACTTGGGTAATTTCTCTGACTAGCAAAACGCAACATACACACAGATCACATTTCCGTGACTGCAACAGACTGACTTGAATACCAAAGCATTCACTACAAAGAGTCACTGAAAACCAAAAATCTATAGAGTAATTTTATTAACAGGAAAAAAAACAGAAAGTAAAAACGACAAAAACAAGATAATCAATTAGTGTAAATTTACCTTTTGTCTGGCTTCATTTCCAGCGGCAGTTTCATCACACCACCTCAGTATGAGCTTAAATGTAGCTACAGCATCGTTGAAATCTTGATCCCTGGATTAATACAAATGTTCTGAGAAAAGTAGACCATATTATTCACAGGATGGATGTCAATGTGAAATCTGACAGTCGCGGCCATAAAATGTGCGAGTAATAGGGTGGAAACTCGTGTTACTCTCATGTTATATGACCGTGTCGTTTACCTAATGTAAGTTTCGTAGATTATTGTACGACACACTTTTGGACTTATCTTTATACCTAGGTAGTCTAATTTTTTTTATTTCTGTTTTGTATTTATATTTTTATATTATTGGTGTCATGTTCAGCTTAGCGACTTAAAGTATAAATATTAATGGTAACCTGTGAACAGCGCTGTGGGCTACATTATTAATTAAGTTATTGTTATTTTTGTTTGAAATATTATATAATGTAACTGTTTGTTTTTCCCTTTTCTATTAAAAAAAAAAAAATGTGTTTTACGCGAAACGGTCGTACTATGATAAGGTTCAAATTCCATTGCAGCCAATGTTGTTTTGTTTTTTTTTACAGCTTTACTTTTTCAGTACGTGACTGGGCACAAACCTGACAGCAGCTTTAGCCAGGAACGGTCTGGTGATGGGATGTTTCTTTGGGCTCAGATGGCCGCCGTCAGCGAAGTACACGGAGCTGAACTTGGAGAAGGCGAACTGTTGCAGGTCTCGGGGAAGTTGGACGCGCTCCTCTTCTGCGTACACGTCACCTGCCACCTGGAGATCAGAATATGGTAAGGTGAAACAGGACCACAGACCATGTGACTTTTAATTTATAGTTTTTAAAGCTATAGCCAAGACTTGTGGAAATGTTCGATCGAGGTCTAAATAGGTCTCATTATGCAATTAAATAAAAATAACTTAACGTTTTGTTTGAGCAGCTTTTCTAAATTAATAGCTTGTCACAAACGGTTCTTATTAGGTACTCTTATTGGTTGAGCAATATATAACTAACAAATTGAATAAGTTGGCCAAAATCTTGACTGTAAATTAATTGACAGCCTGCTCAAATCATAAATCAGTAAAGTATTTAAATCAACGTTTTAATTATTTGAATTTAATATAAAAATCTAAGAAAATTGTGTCTTAATTTGATGGCTTACTAGATTTTGTGAGTCATAGGCTCAATCATTAGAATATTCAAAAAAAAACAGGAGAACTGGTAAGGGGACGCGTCTGTGTCCGCGCATCATGATCAAAATGCCCATATCTAAGGCAAATGGCCATCTTCTCGAACTAGTGCGCTACGAGACAAGTATAAGAATGCAATGCTGTTCAGTGTTCAGTGGTTTCTTGAGAAACTGAAGCTAAAACACAAACTTTGTAAATCATGGAATCACTTGGAAATAAGTGGAAATATTAATAGCTTGTGCAATAAGCACGTTCTGATTTATGAAATGCGGGTGTGTGCGCTTCGAGTGTCTCTATTGCTCTTACTGAACTGCATGTGTGTACTACACATGCAGTTCAGTAAGAGCAAGTGGACGTTGGGACGAAGTGGAGACATTGGGTTTCGATAAATTTTCAACTAAGTACTACGGCATATCTCCTTCTCTCTTATGTTTAATATTTACAGGCTCAATTATCATGGAGAAAAAAAACCTGTTGCGCCGACCCCAAGTAACATGGAGTAAGAGCAGGAAGATAATGAATAGACTCGACCATACTCGTACCTTAGCAAGGTTCCTCTCAGTATGTGGTGGTTGCCACTCGTCGAGCTTGGACAGTATGAAGGCCAGTTCTGCTGGCACCTCCAGTACCTGTAGACTCTCAGCCTTAGCCTTTTGAGCTGCTTTCTGTTCGGCTGCGCGGCGCCTGTGAATTGTGATGTTATTAGAATAGTAGTCAGGTTATTACGTAATTTATTTTGTACTGATGGTTTATTTTGTATTTCCTGTGGTATTAGAATAAAATATTTGATATATAAAAGCAGCACATACTTAGCGGCCACCTGCTGCGCCTCAGCGCGCCTCCGGTGCTGCTCCTTGAGGTTGGCGAGGCGCTTGCGCGCGCGCCGGCCGCGCACCAGCGCCTGCGCGCGCACCACGCCGCACCGCACCGTGACGTAGCGCCGCCGGGCCACTGCGCCGCGCCACCATGCTTGTAGCTTGACGGTGGAGTACTGCAGCTGCTGGTAGCGTTTTCTGTGGAGGAGATTATTATTTTAATATATGAAACTTATAAATATGGAGTACACACTATGTTATTTTCGTTTTTCTCCCAGAACTTATGAAAATTAAGGACTCATCAGAGTCGAAGAAAAAAACGGCGAGAGATTATCTGGTTATTATTGTTATGACAGGACCGATTAGTTTTTTTTTTTTTGTTTTGTTCGCCTGAATATCAGGAGGGTTCCGGAAAAAAGTGTTACAATTAAATCAATTTTAGGTGGTATTTAAATATTCTTAAAAAAAATAAGACCGCAGCAAGTAGTGTGGATTAAGCACAGTAAAAATGTTAATCGAAATATTTAACGATGTCGTACCTTGCTAAGTATCCTCGGAAGTGTGCCTGCAGCTTGGTCGCTGCGGCTCGTAGTTTGTCGGCCCGCGCTCGCTCCAGCGCTCTGTGCAACGCCTCCCTGATGAACACACGCGCCGCGCCCAACTGGTAGTCTGCACCGACTGAAAGAACACGTTTTGTTACTAAGCGTTCTACATCGAGGAACATAGCCAGGATTTCTGTAATACATGACATGATTTGAAAGAGTGTCTTCTTTCGCTTCGGAAAGTGCAAATAGCTCTATGTTTTTGACTGATCGACCTTGACAGTTTAAAAGTACCTGTAAATGGTTTATTTGAAATAAAAATGCTTTATCTAGCTGAATCTTTGAGCATTTTAGAATAACACAGACATTAATTCTGCTTGGCCTTTTCCCAACTACATATTATGATGGGGTGAGCTTTCAGTCCAACAGGACGCAGTACCAATTACTATTACGTTTATAGTGATAATACATCGTAGATTAGATTTGATACTTAATATTGAAAAGACTTTATAAATCTAAGGCACAATCTGCTCTAAGACAAATGTGTAACTAATCAATCATGCATATTTTATCTGAAGAGTTATAGGCAAAGGATGGTGCTTCACGGTACTCCCACAATATGAACGAACGCACACACATTCAGTATATTGAAGGTGACTTTATTTTAAATAGGATTAATTGTAAATCTTTATTTAAACAAAGAATTTTAGGTAGTGAGTCCAGGTCAATGCGGAAATCGGATGTCACTGTGGTTGGCTAAAACGCTAGCCACGAAAATTCACAAAAAATATCTGGCTTCATAAACCACTCACACAAAACCATAGCTTCCAGCGTAAATCCTCTTTTCTTGACCCGTTTCCAAATCTTTCCCATTTCGACCACCACTGATGCACTTCACAGTAAGAACTGACGGGTCACAGAGCAAGTAGCCTATCAGAAGCGACCGCAAAGATAAGCGGTAGATAGTGATAAATATACCGCTGTGATGAAAGTGATAGGCTAATTAGTTATGCCATTAACAAGAACTGGTGTTTTTAACAAAAATGTTAAGTGAGAGTGAAGGAGAGGATTGCTTTGCTTTAATGGTACAGTGCTGAGATGGGACGAAATTACCTACGTAGGTATAAAACGTAATTATTTTAGACAACCGTTGAGCGGTACTGCATGGCGCTATCTAATATAAGCGCATGGGCATCGCGAAAGCAATTAACGCACACAAATAGTCTATAAAGATAAGGGAAATTTTGTGCACCCAAACCTAAAACCCAAAAAAATATATAATTAGACGAGCGATTGAATTTTATTCGAATCGATTATATCGAATAGTGGGTTGAAGTTCCGCTACTTTCATAGCAAGAGTACTGTGATACATCGTGCTAGGTACTTACCAAGTGAAAAACAAGTATATATTTAGTTGTAGGTCAAGGAATATAATTTTGGAATGAAGTTACTTATGTCCTTTATGAATAGTGTAGGTATATATGTCACCGGAAAAGTGCAGACTCCGTAACATTGTAATACATCTTTTTTAGAATATAATTTCTCGATAAGTTATGAAAAAGTTTAGTATATGTCACCGGATAATTGCAAACGACGTAAGATTACAAAATATCTTGAGAGATTGTAAACTCTCTATAAATTGTCATATGTACATTTGGAATACTTTTTTACGCATCAAAATTTGATATTTTTTTATCTCCCGAAGTCATTCCGAGAAATTTATCATTTTATGTTGACACATACAATAAATCCCATCCAAATTCAATAGTTTCCAATATATCCGTATCTTATTAAGAAAAAATAGTTTACAATTTAACGCGATATTTTACAATCCCACGGCGTATTTTCTGGTGAGATATACAAGGTGTAACAGATTACCTAAACGCAAAACCTGAAAAGGGGTCAACGTAATTGTCAACATGAACAATTTAAAAAAAACAACAGTCGCACATAAATGTATGGGCGCAGTCGACTTCTTATCGATTTCGGAGTTGTTCCCTTCATAAAAGTTATTCAGAATGATGAGTACCTACAAGGACCCTTTTTTAGGTATTGCGTCCATTGTGTTACACGTTGTATAAATAAACAAATATATGCTAATATTATAAAGAGGTAAAGTTTGTAAGGTTGTGGGGGGTAATCTCTGGATCTACTGAACCGATTTTGAAAATTCTTTTTGTATATGGTAGCCACATTCATGAGGAATGCTATACGGGAACGGGAAATTCTAACGGGAACGAGAAAAAATGGGATATGCGCGTACGAAGTCGCGGGCAACAGCTAGTAAGTCCTAAACTTACCGGCGCCGGTAGGTGGCATCTCAGCGAGAATGGAGTTGCAGATTTCTCGGTATGGCGTCGAACGAGATGGCGTAGACTTCAACAAGTACCTGTAAATTGTTTACATATTACTTTCTTGCATAAACTGAAAGAAGATTGCGATAAAAGGAACATAGACGTCTCAACAAACTCATTTTCGACAAAGCTTGGCAAACTTGACGAAAAGTAGGTACCATATTTGATATGATCTGGCACAGTAAGACAGGTTTGTCTGCATAGCTGTGTTTTTTGTATAAAATATCAGCACTTTTCATTTTAACACTAGCTGACCCACAGACGCTGACGTCCTGACAAAAGCTGCCATTGCCATGGACCAATCCATGGCAATGGCAGCTTGCATGAGAAATGAAAAATGTAATTTTTACACTTTTCCGTGCAATTTTTCCACTTCATAAGAACCTTCCTCGGACTTCAACGAATATTTGAAAAAAAAAATTGCCAAAGCCGAATTGGTCCAGCCGTTCTCGAATTTTGTGCATAGCAACACATTTAGACATTATTTTTTATATACAGTGTGTCTTTATAATGTGCACATATCGGAATGAAGGAATCTATGCTTAATTCTATCGGCAATTTTTTTTTTTTTTATGGTATTTGTAAAGTTTTGTTCGCTACTGTGACCCCAGTGCAAACAAAACGATGTACCTTTTAAACTAAATGATATATCACGATGAAGCAAACTCTATAATGATTGAAAGTAATTAGGCGTCTTCATAAAATAAAAATTGCGGAAAAAAACTACCCTCAATTGAAAATAATAAATAAATATTATCGAGTAGTGGCACAACTTAGAATTTTGGGAGTACCCACAAACCTTGTTAATTTGTAAGTAATGTGGGTTAATAATATATAATTATAACAAGTTACATTCTAACATTCATTGTAAGTCCGAGTGTCGAAGGACAATGATAAGTTTTTATATTTAAATTTGTTCTCATGTAAGTGAAATGTAAATTTCTTTATGAGAATTAAACGTCTTTAACCAGAACATGTTTTTTTAGCAAAAATCCCCACCTGTATCTATCCACGAAATTCTGGAAAGGTATCCTGATAGGATATCCGGTCTGCCTGATCTTGATGGTGTCGAGCATACCAGTGTACCGCAGCTGTGCGAGCACGCACGGCATGTCGAACTTCATGGGCGACTTGTCGGTGTTGGGCTTGATGCAGCGCACGAACCAGGGGTTGCAGCGAGACATGGACTCCAGGAGCTGGTGGAGACTGTCTGAGAACCTGTAGGGAGGGAATAGTTTTAAAGTAAAAATCAAAATCGGATGGTAATCGATGATATCGCTGAACTGACATGTAAAAAAAATGTATGGTCAATTTGAGAACACCTTACTCTTTTGTAGTCGGTTAAAAAGTCGTCACCCTCATCATCCATAAATGAAAACAACCTCCCTTCTTCTTTGGAGGAATACTGAGGCGGCGGGATTACGCGAGATCTACCACCTATAATATACCTAGCTGCAAAGTATACAGTCCACGTTGTACCATACTTGGCCCGAGGACCTACTTATGTACAAGTTGTTACCTAGCGGCCACAGTGGGAGTCCTCGGCTTCATAGTAACGAAGCGTCCATTGGCGCCCCTGGGCAAGGTCTTGTTGGCATCATGCTGCGCCCGCAGCTGCGTGGACATCTCCGCCACCAGGGGCACCTCACTGCTGCACAGTAGCTCCAGCACATCGGCTCGCAGGGCGTCCCGGTTCTTGTCGAGGAAGCCATCCACGTTGTACCAGACTTGGCCGGCGTAGTGTTTGATCTGGAAGTAAAGTTGCTCATAAAATCAAAATCAAAAGTCATTTATTCGAATTAGGCTGAGTGCCAGCACTTTTTGAACGTCAAAGTTCTACATAAAGACAGTCCCCCAAAACGCCCGCCCGTCACCACTTCCTAGTGTTTTAGCTGGGAAGAAGAAGTGGCGCAACAAACTCCCCAGCAACACATTTGTCTGTTTTAAGTTATAAAAACTTGAATTTATACAGCAGTATGCAAAGATTACAAAACATGACACAGAAAATTATATGTCTAATATGTAAATCAAACAATACTATTCGGTACAGGTTAGGTAAAATAATATTGCTGGCTGCAGTATCTGGCATTTGGCATCCCTGAGGGGTTAGTCAAAATTGCATGCTTTGAGCGAAAACTGTTCGGTCAAACGATGTTCTGTCCGCAGAAAAAAAACACGAGTCATTTCGAAAGCTTATGTCGATTCCAGACATTTTAATCTTTTGGGCACGTTTTTCTGCTTTATTTTAAGGATCGGAAAATCATCAAATTACTTCTTCCGCTCTGGGTGGAGCGGAAGGGCGTGTCAGACTCTTACTGACTAAAACCCATCCGTGTTCCTTCTAAAGCCCTTTGCGTTCCAGGGCCGCGGTAACTCTTTCGAACAAATTCCGCAACACGTTTTTCTACGGCCGCTGATAGAATGTCACTTTGCCTTTACCAAATCTAATGTTTTAAAAAGCCACATTGTATCACTTGCTCAGGTGGACGTTGTTGTTTTGTCACACCGTAGTCGAAAGCGATTTAGAATTTAGGTTCAGTTTCCGTTCTTTTAATTGTCCTGCGATGATAAGTCGTCCTATGGCGTTTTTCTTTGCGAATTAATCGGTACTAAACTACTGACCAATGATATATAAGGGTTTTTTATATATCAATGGTACTGACTCATTGGACAGGGTAACCAATCAACAGAGTAATGAATAACTTACAGTGAACATCAATTTTAAATGAAAAGAAGCTCGTTTAAGTCTTCTTTCCACATCTTGAATAGTACCTTGGGAACCCTTCTTATTATGCAGTTTGTTGGTGTAAAATGCTTGTTTGTCATAAACATTCCACATTTTTTTGCTACAGAATAGTCAACTTTATGTTCTGAGACACAGAGTTCTTTTTGTATTAGCCACATATCGCCAATATTTGGACAAACACGCCAAGTCAAGTGCCAGCTTAACATGTTCGACAGATGATTCATAGAAGTCATCAGCATCATGCTGATTATTGACCTACAGCTGTCAACGTCCATGTTGGAGAATGTCTAGTGATGAAACGTTAGTCATCAGCTCACCTTGAACTATCTCGATGCACAAATATATATTTTTCGATATCTTAATGACTCAGACAAACAAAATATTGCAGGTTTACAAGTATGGGAAATACCATATTTCATAAGGCAGGTACAGTCAACAAAAGAGATGAGTAAACAGCTAAAATATCTTTGTAGACAACTGTAGTACAAAGATTTGTGTTAACTAACGTTTGTAACAAGTATCTGATTCTGACTGATGAGAAAGCACAAAGTGGCGTGGGTTGTACATTTGTTATACAAGAATCTTTCATCAAATGTGGTGTATAAAGGTAATTAGGAAGACTACTCACCCCAAATTCACTCGCTCCCAATCTCGGCCTTGAGTACAGTTCATTCAACGCGTGGTTGTAATGGCACTTCTCCAGGAACGAGGCATCCGAAGCGCGCGGGAAGTTGCTCTCGTCGTCCAGGAGGTGCAGGATCCCCACAGGCTTCTTACTCAGGAGCTGTATCACTAAAAAAGACAAAGGATTTTAGATCATACGTAAAGCAAATAAGAGCACATTTTTATGTAACAACACTTACCCGGAGAGTTATCATTCCATGTCAAGTTCGACCACTCCAAACGTTCTTTCTGATACTCCTGTTGCTCCAGTTTAAATATGTGCTTATTAAAATAATGTTGCAGAGTTTCGTTAGCGTAGTTTATGCAAAGTTGCTCAAACGAGTTCTCTTCCAAGTCTTCAAATCCAAAGATGTCAAGGAGAGAAATTCTGTGAGCATCGTGGAGGCCGGCGCGGTGGACGATCGAGTTGATGCGAAGTACTAGCCAGCTGAAGAGGGAGGAGTACAGGGCCTTCGCGAACGCGTCTCTCGCGTCTAGGGCCTGATCTATGGGCAGTGGAGACCGCATGCGCTCCGCTCTCGCTGCAGTGACCCTGGTGGTGAGGGCCCTGGCCATCGCCTCTGCCGGAACCTTCAGTAAATGCGCGGCCCAGCGCACCTCCGCGCCCCCGCCTAACTGCACACCCTCCTGACCGTGTCGCAACTGTCTTCTATGAAAATATACATTGCCTAAGTGCAATACAGCTGCTAACACCCTTATTATATCTTCCCTTTCTGCGTCTCCGATACCAAGAACTTGCATGGCGCCGCATAACGCGGACCAATCAGCGCCAGCGCCAGCGCCACCGGAGTCTCCTCCCTGATTCAAATAGAAATAATGTTCGGCAGTCAGAAGTCCTCTAGACCGCCTTTGTTCTTCATCTAATCCGGCTAGCAGTTCATAAAATACGTGGTAGTTTCTTTCTCCAGGAGACTGTGTGACTATTCGGGACTTTTCCAACAAATAATGTGCTACCCTCGCGCCCGCTAAAGAGCCATCTTTGAAATACAATTCCAAGAGTTTTCCGAATCGACTAGAATTGTGGTTTTTTGGTGTTCTTGCATTTCCGAAGGCTTCTAAGAGGGGGGCTGCTTCGAGGATTTGTTCAGAGACGGGTGCCCGGCCGGGCGGGGCGGGGGCCACTGCGGCGAGGAACTGGACGGCCAGCTTGGTGGACTCGGTCTTGCCGGCGCCGGACTCGCCAGAGATGAGGATGGCTTGAGGCTGCGGGAGCGCCGCGCGCGCAGCCGCCGCTATGGCAAACAAGTGTGGTGGGAGATCGCTCAGCGCCTCTGCTGCGTGGTACCTGGAACAGATGATATTAAAATGTTAATAATAAATTATAGTCGTAAATTGGTTACTCGTTTTAATACGCGATTTTGCTTCCTTGGCTTTTCCCGCAGGAACAAAAGTGTAGCTTTCAATCATTCAAAGAATTAGTTTCAATATTATA
The DNA here is from genome assembly GCA_002192655.3 of Mamestra configurata. NCBI lineage: Eukaryota > Metazoa > Arthropoda > Insecta > Lepidoptera > Noctuidae > Mamestra > Mamestra configurata. The sequence goes on from NDFZ01004930.1 coordinate 177,199, forward strand.
TGACGTTTAAACTTATTAAAAGCAGATTACCCAACTATTAATTATTTACACCTAAACTTGCTGTGCTGTGCGAAGGAATTTTCATCCACTCAGTTCGACGCTTTGGAAAAAACCCTGAATTAATGTCAATAAATAATAATGTTTAACTGTCTTTTTATTTAGGGAGGCTGAGTGGAGTGGAAGAAATGACTTAGAATTTAGTTGCAAGGATGTCAAAAAGGACTCTTACCTCCTCGCAGTCTGCAAACCATACAACGCGTCGACAGGTCTATAAGGGTTAACAGCAACCAGAATCGAGCCAGCATAGGTGTATATCAGCCCCTGTTCGTATCTCAGCTTCAGGTTCCACAGCAGGGCCGCTTCGTGCAGGTCGTGCAGCCTGGTCATGTCGTCCACACCCGTGGGGCCCAGCTCCTCGCGGGGCCACACCGGGTCCCCCTCGTCTTCACCATTGCCCATTTGTAAGGCGAAGGTTTGAGGCTGTTGGTGGAAAGGTGATGTTTAGAACAGTACATCCTGTATGCATATGGTAAACAGAAGTAAAGTGGATTTGGTTTGGTCATCATGGGGGGCATCGTCTAGTGGTCGCATGTGCTATTGCTGAACACGAGTCTTTGGGTTCGGTCCCCGGGTCGGGAAGGTTTATTGGATATTTCCATCTGGAATTTATCAGTAGCAGCCTGGAGTCTGGTTTCGCACCCGGTTGATATCAATAAGCTCTGTCCCTCTTATACATTTATGTATAGTATTTCAACATAACTTGTGAAATGTGGATGTACTATATAATAGGTAGGTACACCGCCGCCTAACCGTTCGAGGAATAAAGGCGTGGTATTATTTTAACAATTTGGTAACTTCGTTCAATTCTCGTCATTCAAATATTCGCTTGCACAATTGTTATAATAATTACATAATTACCATCGTTGTAAACTATCAGACAGTCATATTTAAATGGTACAGCGAAGCGGCAGCAGCTTGGAAAATTGTAAAGCCCAAGAGCCGTAACTGTGACATAACGTAATAATGACTCCTCACAATACTATCAAAGCATCTTTCGCGACCTGCTCCACTGAGATCTTTTCGCTATCGAGATCACTTCAATTTGTTACATTTCAACGCGCGCTGCCTGCGCATACTTCTATTCTTTTACTTTAAACACCGCGTAATGGACTGTGAATTGATTTGATTACGTCGTTCTTAAGTTTACCGCTGCGTTACCGTGGTGAAGGAAAGCTGGTTTGCATGGAGAAGGTAACATTTATAGCGTGGTCTCCGCTCGAGTAAACATCGTTAGTCAGTATTGATTAAAGCGATACCTACTGTTAACTGACCCTCATTTAAATCGAAGTCGCACATTAGCAAATTTAAATAGCCATCTCCATTACCCGCGGGCAGCTGATCATTAAGGATTATTGTGATGCTCGAAGCATACGGAAAAAGTGATGACTCTATTATAATTAACTAGTTTCTGCCCGCGACTTCGCGTGCTTGAACGTACAGCATACGGTATCCTATGGCACTCGGCAACAGTGTAGCGTGGCTTTCTATCTTTGAAAGAAGTATTTTCAGAGATTAACTTTTACAAATATATAAACAAACGACTTTACGTCTTTATCTATAAAAAAACAATAGGGATTATGCATGAAAAAAATATTGATTATCTAAACAGTTTATCTATAAATACACAAAAATATAATACTAACAGTGGAAATAGAATCAAAATTGACCAAAAACAAACGAGATGTAACTATTTTTCTCTTTATAATTATCAACTACATCGCTGGTGAAGATATTTAAATTATTTCATAATTGTTTAGCACAACTAATTAGTATTTTATATTGCAAATAAAAAAAATTGCACACATATTCCCTATTATGTATTACGGAGTCGCTAAATGAATTGAACCAATATCTAAATTGAACGGTTCTCATTGCGGATCTACTTATGGCTGTCGGTCGTGAAATGAAATCAATTGAATGCATGCGAACATACATGACAACTATATCATAAAATGCAATTTTATTTAAATCTATTGAAGTTAACGGGCCGTAACTAACGGGGGATAAATGGTTCATTATGTTAGTTCATTCATTGATGTGAATTGTTGGAAATGTGAATTGGTTGTGTGTGTACAGGGGGCTACTCTCTAAACCCGAAGTCCGTAGTTTCGGGCTTAGTTGCGGGCGTATTCTACTCCGTATCCCCTACGGACTTACGATTAGTTCCGAACCTAAACAAAGAATTAATGACAACAAGATTTGACAGTAACTGTCAAATCGTTTAGAGAGCAGCTCCCCAGGTATGTAAGTATCGTAGATCTGTAGTTTCTGCCTACCCCCTAGAAAAAGTGAAAGGTTATTTCTGTGAATTAGTTGATAGAAAAAAATGTTTACATTGTTTACAAGGATGTCCAGGCACATATCCTTCAATGATGTCACAGTCATAGGTCTACATCTCCTCAAACTTTTGTTCGAACCGAGCGATTTCTCGCTACACGACCTCGCCATGGGCACTTTCTTCATAATAGACTTGATATTCTTCGTGTCACAGCTGTTCTGTCGTCGAGACACTAAACGAAATCGACATGAGGAATTGCAAGAGTCCGTAGACATGCAAGATTTCTGAGAGTCAGGTGAGCTGTGCGGTGTCGGCGCAAAGCGGACACGCATCAGCCACCACGGCAATTTGATGAAAACCAACGATCCACACTTGTCTAGCACATAACACGTGTCGTTGTAGCCTGTATCTTAATGTGATCTGCCATGGCCTCAAGTTAAATCGAACTTTATTTATCTCTCACAATTATCACGTTCTCCTAACGGTTCGATTTGATCTCACGTTTCAGTCATTATAATTTCCTGGATAAAAAAAATATAATTCTACATATTTGAACCAACAGTTGCATATTCAAAAAAATTGGACACGTTTTTTGCCTTTCCAAATCAGAAATTGACGAAGATAAAGCGTATCAAAGTTCAGGAGTGACGGGGCTGGTGACGTCACTTGTTGGTAAAATACCAAGGCGTACCACTACCAAGGCGTGACGTCACGCGAAATTTGAACGGTTTGTGTGGCTTCACTTTTTGTTTACGTGACAAAGGATATAAATGCAATCCGATTTTGGTAAACTGACAAACCAAATAGTTTTTTTCAACAAAATTCCCCTTTTAAATACCACAGTTTAAACCAGCCATTTTATTCACTAAAAATCACTATTTCCACAACTTTTCCGTGCACCAGTTTCTAGTATTAAAAGCGAGAAAACCGCAAATCGTTTTATGGAATTAAACACATCCCGCAGTCGCGTTGCGCAGCGGCTGGCTAGTGGAAGCTAACTGATTGTACCACATACCATGCTGGATAGAACTGTTATGGTGAGCTCTTAGGATAACGGCGGCTGCCTGGACCAGTGCAGATTAAGTAACACGTCGAGATTACTGCTTTCCTTTACATTATATCGATTGACGGTAACGATTTAATCTGAGTGTCATGCATGACGTTGATGATATTGAGACATGGTACGGGTATTCATTCCAATATAATTTATTTAATCCGAACCTTGATAGTTCAAAAGTGCCTTTAAATGGTTAATTTGAAAAAACTGTTTTTTATTTGAATAGATTTTGAAAGAGTAACGTGGGGTGTCTAGCCGGTTGCCGGTCTCAATAGGAAGCGGTCAATTGCAACCGTGCACTAAAAGCTTCTGGCATTTTATAAATGCCCATGTAGATCTCATCATCATCATCTTCCTGCCCTAATCCCATGTTACTTGGGACGGCACAACACGTTTTTTTCTTCCATTTTGTCCTGTCAGCCCTTGTAGACCTATGGTCTATAAAATACATTAGATTCAAACATTTGCTTGCTTACTTTGCTTGAATATCAACCTAGATTTATTAGTAAAACTACTAAGCTTGATTCAACTACCAGTTATGGTTGTATGCTCGCTTTACTGTGCTCGTCGATGGCATTCTTGTCAGCGCTAAAGCTGACAATGCAGTCATTGTCAGTAGCGTCCAATAAGTCTTCAATCGTTCTCGAAACATATGTATCCGGATGTTTTTTTCTGCACAGGATTCAAATTCCAAGTTGGAAGTAGGTCATAAAATTTACGTCTATGGCGGCAATATCGCGACACCTACTGAAACCAAAGATGCTAATCAGCAATTTCGCTAATCACCTCAATTAATAGTTTAATTAATCACCACAATATTTGCGTGCAGCTATTTTAGAAAATCAGACACCGAACGAATCAAGATCTCAAATTATAGTCTAATGCGAATTAGATTACCTAATGGTTATTAAATATTACTTAATTGGGCGATATTTTCCGTTCCTGTGGTTACCACAACCCGGGAAGTAGTAATTGTTTACCTAGTTTTAGAAAATGAGCCGTTGATAATCGTGGACGAGGTCTACTGGACATAGACAATGTGAAAATTTGATATGGTAATTCAAATTAGGAACAAGAACGTGGACATTCGTTATGAAATAGTTTGAATATAACTCAATAGTCTATGCTGCGACACCGGAAAGTCTATGCTTTGACTACTTAACGATTTCTACAGCAGGTGTCATACGGGGCGAAACATTACCGTTAAAGAAAAAACTGTAAACAGGTTCAGACTGAGGACATGTTTTATTATAGACTTCTGTTCATCTCCTTTTAGTAAAACAGTTCGTCTCAAACAAGTTTCACACTAGCGATTAAAAACGTTTTTTTATGATAGACAATATCAATAAAACCTAATCAAGGTACTAGGCGGGCATAAATCAAGAAGTAGTGGAGCTGTGAAGTCGTTGAGTCAACTCTCTATCAACATTCCGTCGGCGGCCTTGCGATCAGCCAAATGCCTTTTCTCGCCGATCGCGGTAGAACAATGTACCCTGCCAGTCTTTGTTCAGATTATTTGCTTTTGTACCAACAAATAATGACCCTATTGCCTAAGGTTTGTGCCTTATTGGCCAAAATGTCGGAAATCAGGTGTATGAGGTTGCAATACGCGGTGACCTTGGCGATCAAGCTGCATCGAATGCACGACTGGAATATTACATGGATTGAGAATAAAAATAAAACGTTCGTCGCCTCGACCTTGCGTTGCAAATTATGGGATCGAAATGTGTTGTTATTGAGTGATGTAAGGGTTTTTCAGATATTCTCGTCGAATGTCGTACGTGTAGGTATATGCCATTAATTGTTGGTGCCATTCATTCCAGGAAGGGCAGCTAAATTCTGAAGCTGAGTCTGGTGAGTGGTTGCAGCCATGAGATATAGTAAAATTCCAAGGTCATTTAAAAAATACGCACTGGGTGTTTCGCATGCTGTAACATTAAGTTGTAGAAACTGATGCTACCTCAATAAAAACATATTAAAATGTACGTTGCATCAATAACTAAGTTTAATCAATACCAAACCATTGTTCCGATCCAATCAATATTTAAATGCGAACAATAAATAAATAGAAACTATTAAAGGCGTATGATGCCATCACGTTTTGACACCGAGCTGCAGTTTGTACGTGACTGTACCTCCTACATACTCTGTAAATTCGTGATGTAACTGCGTGCGTTGCATAGCTTCATGTACGATTGTGCGCGATGGTACTCCTGTCACAATCATTTTGTAAAGGAGCTATAGCATTCCGATTACAAATTCCCGATAGGCTTCTGTTTTTGACCAATTTCGTTCTTTGTATTGAAGATTCTGAAATAAAACCTCATTTTGCGATCTAGCTATGAAAGCAAAGTTATTGCCAGTTACGAGGGATTAGCTTAAACCCTCCGCTGCATACTGTTAATGAAATTTTGTCTGATCCTGACGGATAATCTCATAATCCTGCCCGACTGCAAGATCAAAATGCAGCAGTTGTATTTGTGACAACTAGGGAGTTTTATTTTGTGGCTTATTAGTTCACCTGTAAATTTTTCCTCTAGCTACTGTCATTGTTAGTATCATACTCGTAGAGGCTATTTTTAGCAATCTGCGGCGGATCCCAAAAGGACGGCTAGTTTTTTACCTGTCCATTAAGGTGTGCGGAGACGAGCAGCACCCTGGCAGCGCGGTGCACTTCCACCAGCTCGCCGGGCAGGGGGGCGGCGGCGCCCGGCGGCTGGAACCACACCGACGCGCCCTCCGACCATTCCGACAGGCCCCCGGAGCCCGCCATGCTGAGAACAAGAATTAAACGTCAAAATGCTGTTGAAAGATCTTATTATGGATGCATTGAAGAAAAATATACATTTGCTGGATTTCCACCATCTAAAGTAGCGCACTATACATATAACGTAAAGGCTTATAATAATAATAATCATTTTATTATCAGGCTGCTGAGGCCCAAAGACACAATACACAAAATAATCTTAAACAATAATAAACTAATACATATGAATAAACCTTATTTAACTATTGCACACGAAATGACGGCGTCGTGTTTCGCTGACTGGTGTCGCGCAGCTGGCCGCGGAAACGTCGATACACGACACCCTTCGGCCAAAACTCTTCTTTGAGGAAGACCTCGAGCTGATGAGTTGGAACCCGCACCACAAACGACTTGAAGTTTGTGTTTGTGTTACTTATGGATGTCTACGGGACATCCAGAAGTAACACAAAAAAAAATAAGCAAAAGTTAACACAGACCGTCCATACAGCAAAAGGTACCAAGAAACACTGAAGAGTACATGGGATTGAACTGAAAACTTGTTTTCTGGTATGTATTAATATTGTAGCAATATTATTATTGTAGCAATGAAACATCCAATTTATAATTAAGTAATTATTTATTAATTACAGTAGTCGAGTTCGTTATTTAATTAAATATAGCAGATTTTAAAATTAATATAACACATTGTGATAACAAGTTAACGAATGCAATCTATTCGAACTGTCACAAGTAGATCGGAGACGGAGCGCAGCCGCAGCCGCACGGTGGGGAGGACGTGAAGCAGATGGGGGTAGGGGGAGGAGGCTGCACGCAGAACGGTTCCAGCGGAGGAGGCTGAATGCACATCGACGGTGGCAGAGGTGGCTGCACCATGACTGGAGGTAACGGAGGAGGTTGGACGCTGATAGGCGCAGGAGGGGGAGACTGCACACACATCGGCGGCGGGCACGGCGGCTGCACAGTGATCGGCGCTGGCGCAGGCAACTCAATCATCATCGGAGGCGGCGACGGCGGCTGAACCATCATCGGAGGCAGTGGCGGCGGCTGCACCGGCATCGGCGGCAGAGCGGGCGGCT
>NDFZ01004930.1:184716-213657 GCA_002192655.3 Mamestra configurata
TATTGGAGGAGGAGGCGGAGGGGTTACACAGATAGGAGGGATAGCAGGAGGAGTTATGGTCATTGGTGGTAAAGGCGGTGGATTGACCATCATAGGAGGCGGCGGTGGCGGATTGATGGTGATTGGAGGAAGACAGGGGAGTTCCAACATCATCGGAGGTAAAGGAGGAGGTTGAACGTGGAGTGGCGGTGGCGCTGGCAGTGTGACGTAGACGGGACAGGCTGGGGGAGCCGGGATGTTCAGCGGAGGAGAGCAGCAGCCGCACGCCGGTGGTTGTGATGTGTACGGATTGGGCGCCATTGTTGGTGGAGTTGCGTACGGCGGGTAGTAATACTGGGCGTAAGCAGCATGCTGTAAATAATGAAAAACAATTAAGTAATGAGCCAGTTACAAAACAATGCAATGTATACACAATAACAGCTCAAATTACATATAATCATAATAATAAACAAAAACTTGACATTTACAGTAAGTAACGTTATTATTGAAAACAAAGCAGACAAGACCTTACCTGAGCAATCGCTACTAGTAGTAGGAGAAACATTTTTGTAGGCACCTCCATCGGAGCCCGATGAACTTGAACTTGCCTAAATCCTCAAGAATACCCTGTTTTATACTCACATATTACTCCAGAATTGTATGCAACACCGATACTAAAGTATGCAATCTTGATTAACAAATATTACATTCAAGTAATATTTGTTGCTTATCGAATATGTAATCTAGTAGCATAAATAGTGGAAATGCAAGTAAATCACGTTTTAAAGCAGATAAGGGCATTACAAAGATTTTACGACCAAATTCCGCAGTGTTATTTGAATATTGTGGGTAACCAGCTGTGCCGAAGTGGAACCCTGTGGGACACCTAAGCTCGATTCTTTGTAAAAAGAGACATATTAAAATAGTTGAAAAAGAAAAATCTATAGGAACTAATATAATCTCTGAAACTACCAGTCGGATTTGGAAAATTATTTTTGTATGTGATAGCCATATTCATGGGGAAGGCTATATGCTATAAAGCAGTGGTTCCCAGCCTGGGGACCATAGGTTGGGAACCACTGCTTTATAGCCACTGATGGTCCGCAAGGGCCAAAATATAGTCCGTAAAGGTTTAAAATTTCACTCTTTTTACCTCAAAAATGTCATTTATGCAAACAAATTTTAAGTTTCTTTAGGAATGCGTCTTATATGACAACACTTTTTAATTTCGATTTCAAAAAGCATAGTTAATACTACAAGTTTTGAATATACATTTCATATAAGTTTATTTTTAGTTTATTTTTTTCTTGTTTCGTGGTCCTTGCTAGCAACAAAGAAATCTAAGTGGTCCCGGGTCAAATAAAGGTTGGGAACCACTGCTATAAAGGAACGGAAAAACGGGGTATGTGCGTAAGAAGTCGCGGGCTAGAAGAAGAAGCTAGTGTGTAATCTACAGACCGCACAGGACTATGAAAATTGCAATCCTAGCAAACGCCTAACTAAATGATTATACAAAGGACGAAAAAGATCTAAAAGTTGAGCAAAACTATTAATAAGTGTTCACATCTAAACAAAGCGTTTTTCTTATAACACCATTTTATCTGATTGTAAATATTCGTTTAAAACCTGAAGATGACAGCTTGCTCTTTAAACTCAATGAGCAGAAATGAAAGAATGATTTACAGATTAAAAAGAGAAAACTGAACTCTTGCTTATGTCATTGTAAATCTCAGAATGCGATGTTCAATCGATCGTTCGGAAGATTTATCGGCTATCGATCATAAATAAGACCGAACTTTTTGCGATCAATATTTTTATTGATCATCGTTCATTGCTACAGTAAAAGTCGATAAGGATTAATAGTGTATTGATATTTAATTTAAGTGTTTCATTTAACAGGTGTTTTTATGTGTGCTACTGAATTTTCTGCTGATAATCTTGCTTGACCAACATTATAAACAAACGCTACCTCAATGCATGTAATGTGTATGCAGATCGTATGCACAGTAAACTAATTCAAATTATCATCATGAGCTCAGTCGGTTTTCCCTCTTACTTCTTAGCTAAGTAAAGCCTCGAAGTTAACGTCTCAAGTGCCGCGATGACTAACACTCAACTATGCGAAGATAATTGTCTTCAACTTTTCTTCGAGATTTTTTCCAGTCAGGTAAACATGAAACTGAAAAACAAAGATAAATATTCCACAGATATTAAAACTAACAGCTAAATAGTTCATCATTTCAGAGAATTCTTAGCGCGAGACCATCAATTTTACTGGAAGTTAACGCAAACATAATCTACAATTGCGTTTTCTTGAAAGCATGACGAAAGTACAGGTATTTAATTAACAACGTATTGATTTATGCTCACATTTGTTCTTTAATTACTGATCGCAATGTTTTGATTTATTCGCTTAGAGTAAAATAACAAAATCGTAAAAACTAATTAGCTAGATATTTCCTAAGGCAGAACGGGTTACTGGTACTCGTACATCTCTGCGTCGGAAATGATTTTCACTTTCTGTACCTACGTCACCTGACATTCAGGTGCTATTAAGGTACATTAGTAGTACTATGTAGGTGCTCGTAGAAATCAGCTTGCTTCGCTTTCCTTGCGTGATGTGTGACGAGGCAGCTCCATGGGAAATGTGGTGAAAAGGGAACATTCTCATTTTTTCTTTGCCATACTTGACAAAGCTAAGGAAGTAATTGAATTAGCCTTGAATGCATAATGTTAGTTTATAGTTAGCCTCATTTTTCGCTTCCACAAGTTATTTCAAGTTGAAAACACTACCTACTACTGACCGTAGGTACTACTTTTTACAATCTGTAGAGCTGGGTACTGACCAGTGTTACACGCCGTAATGTAACATTCGCAGCGAGCATGTTATGTTACGCCGTGTCCTAAAATCCGTGTAAAACAAAACACATACGCATCATGTTCGTGCTCGTTTCCACGTACTGACTGCAGGAATGCTCGCTTTGTAACATGTTACATTACGCCCCGTAACACCGGTCAGAACCCACCTTTACGCTGCTATGGTAGGTATCCTGTTTTCTTTTCTAATTAAATTATTCATACACATATTATTGTCTTCCAGCGTCCAAAACGCACTGTCAATTCGGAATAAACTTTCTCTGACATTTATTGCATGTAGCACTCAGAGACAACAACACCATTTAGTTGAAACCCAAAATATTCCAAACGGAATATTTTCTCTTAAACTCGTCTCAAGTGTTCTAACCTCTCCTCTCAAACCAGACCTCCTAACAGCTGATTCTACACATTAACATAACCATTTCTAATGTTACACTCGTCGGCATAAATATCAAACGCACCCATGACGACCCAAAAAAAGTTCATTGGATCCGGGAAACAATGGTCGGAGAGGCACTTCCGTCTGCCAAAGACGTGGAACCGAACCCACCTCCGATGCATACCAATAGATATAACCCGATCAATTGGAAATGGTATGCAGTCACAGACGTGTTATATATTAAAGAGTGCGTTTGTAATCAGTCGGGTTACCACAATGTTGTGTATTCTGGCTTCGCCTCGACCTCAAGAGGTAAGGCTTTCTACACGCACGTTCGCTGCTTCCATAAGTTGATCTTAGGTGTCGAGTAAATAATTAATAGGCGAACTCAATGCAAGTTAATTTGTTGGAGAATGTCACGGTTAGGTTAAGTGAGATTAACAGGAGACTAGAAGTTAACGTGATAAAACAGCCGGGCTATGGAATATGACTGACTAAGCTTGGAATAAAAATATCAACAAAAATATAGCATTACCGGTACGAATATGTGTTTTTTTAATAACATATTATATTATTACACATATTTTAAAACAAGAAACTTGGTTATTTGATAAATAACTTGATTCAACTAGGATTACACCAAGGTATCATACTGGGCCCCAATTTTGGCAAACGTAGTAAGATTGACAACAAGTGATTCACAAAACTACTGCAGGATTCAGAACACGTACGATATGTTTACAAAGTTCAAGAACAAGTCGATTCACAGTACACAAGACCATAACCTTGGATACGATTTGTAGATGTCATTTTTTTTTTGAGCTACTACTTTTATGTACAACCAACAGAAAATCGTACTATAATAAATGAGATGTTAAGATATACGATTACGAAATGATGTGACTACAGAAGGAAGGTACCGATGGCAACCTCTGCCTAGCAATGGGACCTTCTAACATATCCGATGGTGTCAACACAAATTAGAAAGGTAAGTACAATCTGATAGCATGTGGCGTTAAGGTCAGTAATTCATGCACATTATGCCTGCGTGGACATAAAGGGCTAGCTAAGCAGTTACATTGCCTAGGCCACACCGTAAGTACAAGCCCACCTGGCATTGTTGTTAGCTACACAGGTCATGCATTAGAAATCTGAGTGCTTTAGAGATTAGGAACTGCTTTCGAGATAAATTAAGAGACTAAGAGAATTATCTATTCTTCACATCTGCATCAGAAAGTAACCGTTGGTGAAGAAGGTACATCACAATAATAAAGGAAAGCAGATAAAAGCACGAATGCATCTAGGAATCTTATACCTTTAAACGAGAAATTCATGTATATATGTATATATAATCTGAATCGCGGAAAAGGCTCCAATGATTTTCAGAAATTTAGAATGCAGGGGGTTTCGGGGGCGATAAATCGATCTAGCTAGGTTTCATTTTTTTTAAAACGTTTACCAAAAATAAACGAGCACAACTCGGGCATCCAGGTACTACTAATTAAGATAAAAAAAGAGCAAAGCTGTTGCATATTAAGCATTACAAGTTTATCCGAGAAGTTTAAAATAGGGCGGCTGATAATAATAGACATGTCAATGCCAGAAAAAATAAAGACTTTAACATTGATATACAGGTGTATAAAGCTACAACGATTGAATGCAAAAGAAACGAAGCTGCAGAAATATAATAACCGAATGAAATCGTGTCAATGTCAGCAAAAAATTAAACATTTAGTAATACATAATTGTCATAGAGGCACGGTGAATTAATATATAATAAAAACTGTACACCCCAACAACGGGTTAATATCAATTTATAGAAAAAATACTCCAAATGTTACGCTTGGTCGCATTTCGGATTCATATCACGGAGTTGTAAAAAGATAGCAGCCAGTCAGCCACTTTTTTTAGAGTTGAAAGAGAATATTTACAAAAAGAAATATGGTATTTTGAGAGCGAATACGCTCTTAGTGGTCCGTTAGCAATAAAATAATAATTATTTGGAAACGATAGTTACATTTGCAAATCTACTTTCATCACTTTCATTAGCAACCATTGTGGTCATAGACAATTTCCTATCAAAATTTTCTTTTCAAATAGTATTGTGAATGAGACAAGCGCGAAGTTCACGTCATAAACATGTTTGGCCTCACAAGGCGGTACCGTTACTGATAGCTTAAATTGTGACACGTTGCCCGAGGCTGTTGTGTTGACCGTTTTAAATCTTTTTAGTTGATTTTGTAAATGGCAATCAATTCTTATGTTGAATTTGCATAGCTCGTAGAAATTAGCGGATATTTTAGACTGTTTCGGCGAAATTAATCACCGTATAAGTTAGGCCTCTTTCTTATAATTATTCATATATATTGCCTTAGGTAATGAATTCAACAGTTTATTTATAGCAAGTTTTAGCCAGTTCTTAATAATGACATTTTGCCAGATGCTTTTATTTTAAGTTGTATAACAGCTACGGAGTCATCTACTTCCACTAGGTGCTTGGTGCATGCGAATTTTTTTCAACTAATTAAAAGTTGCTCAACTTTACCGTAATTAGCGGCTGTTATAGCATAATTGATGTAAGGAATTATGATGATTGCGTTATATTACATCACTAGCACGGTTTATTGACTTTTACATAGAGTAAAGGCTTCCGCAGACAGCTGTGACGCGAGAATAGGACAACTCTATTTAACACAAATGATGGATTTTTCCGTGGCCGTAGAACAGTTTCCACGTTAAAGGTTTGTCGCATCGCGTCTTGTCTGCTGACCTTAAATCTTTCAAAAAACAGCTAGAGCGACACATAAAATGTCAAAATAGAATCGTGAAATGTCAAAGTTGACAAGAGACAATGAAACGACCTTTGCGGTACTTTACATTTCGTTTGATTCGTATCTTTCACAACTTAACAATGTTTTAGGAATCTCTTTGACTCATCTGTTCCTATTTTAAGTGCATTGTTTCACTATGCTCTTATGCTCTTGAAACATTCAAAGCATCTTTGGAATTTTATCGATACTTAATCGTCTTTGAGAAAGCGCGTGCCTATCTACGATTGAGACAAGCTGCAAACATTCATAATCACCATCATTTTCATCAGCTTAAATACTCCACAGACCTCCCCCAAGCGCTGCCTCAAATATTAATTTGAAATTTTTTTGTCTTCTCTACTTAGGGTCTACAGCTAGGTTGCTCAGTACCAACATCATTTTAAACTTCATTCTCACAGAATCTGAAATTACATTTTTGTGGTGTTTCGTCATTATATCCGCATCTACAGTTGACATAATCACCCGGCCTTCACCTTCATAGTCCGCTGCATTTTTCTCAGCAATCATTTGACTTGCCAGTACCGCACTAGCATCCATTACAATGAAATCACCTTTAATTAGTCACACGTGTTGTTTGTTCACGATTTTATGCTAACAGCTTACGCAGGGTTGCAATAATGTTGTGGTGGGACTGTAGTTTATAGAAGCTACAGATTAGATAAGTTAGCCAAAAGAGGTCGTGCGTGACTCAAAGTGGAATAACAAAAACCTTTTGCTTGACCTGCAGGGTGGGAAAATGATGATGTATCATAAGAAGATGCAAAATTAAAATGTTTTTATTGTAAGTATCTTATACATTAAACTGCGTTACAGAGTTAAAGGTATGCTCAGTATGTTAAAAAAAATTGAAGGGCTTTTGGTTTATCTAACATAACTTAACAAGCACTGCTTTTTACTGTTTAGTAAAAAAGCAGATCTCAATTAAACTTCCTTTAGATCAGAACTTAGTGAAATTTAAATTTCATAAAGTTCAAAACCTACATTGAAATGCTTGCCTTTGCATACTAAGTAGGCATTATGAATCCAATCTTGTTTCAGATGGCTAATTCTTCGTGGAATGTTCGTGAATAATATTTGTGCATACGCACACCAGAAAGTAGTTCAAGTTTAATAAACAATAGCTGTGCATCATGTATCTGGTCCACAAACATCTTAATTTTGTCCGCACATTCCATTCGCTCAACGCTTGAATGGGCTTTGACTAATTCGTACCGCATCGTTTACTGGTTACTCTAAAAACTAACAGTACAGTAAAAGTACAATTTCTACGCTTTTCTGATTTAAAATGTTTTGTACGAAAGTAGCAATTATCTCTGATATGATTGGCGTAAGACAGATGGAATTAGTCACATATAAAAGTAATTAATTTCTGAAAAACATTCTTGATTCAATCATTTTTGAAGAAACGACAGTTATGACAGCAGAACCAAAGACAGTTAAATAGAACAATTAAAGTTACGAAATGAGAACGCAATTTAATAGCTTGGCAGAAAAACTGCACGTCATCACATTAAGGAATGGTTGCGTCCATTCCGCGTGGGTAAACACTTACATAATTTCAATATCACCATACATTTTTCTGTTCATAATTAAAGAAGTGCAACATAATTCATTGTTAAACGTGGCGTATCTGATTTTATTTGATTGCATAAGCGATGCTTCAGTGTGGGATCGAGGGCAGAGACAGACTTGCGCCGGCGCATCGGTGTCAGTGGAACAATGGTACATACACTCAGTGGGGGAAGGAAGTGTCAATAATTAATAGAAAACAAACTGGCTTTTGTGTGTTCAAGTGAAATCATATATGGATTACTTAGTTGTGAAAAAATAGAGGTCAAGACAGAGAATTGTGTAGCAGACCAATGACCTAAAGAAAACGGGCAGTTTAGGAACGTTGATCCAATTTCTTTTCTTAAAACATAACCTACATACGAAAAAGTATACAGGCCAATCTGGCACTATGTTAAGTATCTCCCAAGCGACTCTTACAACAAAACTTGCAAGTTAAAATCCATTATATCAGACACAAACACTTGACGTAACGGAGTCAATCACCCAATATAAAGACAAGTAAAAGTTGTGCGTTGCGACAAAAACCAAAGGCGCCATTGAAAGCGCTTAACCTTGGCATGTGGAGCATTTTCCAAATAAACCAATTTGTCAGTTTTGTAATAGAATAATTTAGTATGTCGACAATTTGTGGGGCGAGAGGCGTGAAAACGTTGCGTTAGTGTTTTGTCACGGGACAAGGAATTGTCATGCTGCGTGCCCGCAGGGCTGACTTGGCTCAAACCAGTTAGACTGCATTTAGGACATTTGCAGCCATAGGTACTACAAGTATAGATTTGACCAAAAGCTTTGACGATCTTTCTAGATCAATACTAAGACATTTTTCGGATATATATTGAAAACATAGGTCTTGGAGATATACCTAAGATTTTTCTTCTTCTTCACTTCGCACAGACCGGTCGTGGTAACGATGAGATGTGCCTTTTTTTAAGGATGCGAAATCATCAAATGACTCCTTCCGCTCTGGGTGGAGCGGGACGGCGTGTCAGACTTCCTGACTAAAACCCATCCGTGTTCCTTCTAAAGCCCTTTACGTTCCAGGGGACTCTTTCGAACAAATTCCGCAACCCTGGCAGGCTCTGGCCCTACTGGCCCCGTCTCCTTTGGTGACATCTCTTTGAGGCGCGCGTGGAACACAACGCGCCA
The DNA here is from genome assembly GCA_002192655.3 of Mamestra configurata. NCBI lineage: Eukaryota > Metazoa > Arthropoda > Insecta > Lepidoptera > Noctuidae > Mamestra > Mamestra configurata. The sequence continues at coordinate 193,498 of NDFZ01004930.1, forward strand.
TCGTCCCGGGACTGGTTGTGACCGGACAGCGAGCCACCTAACGCTCGCCGCCCGCAGGCCCGCGCCTACGGTGGCCATGAGTTGTGACTAAAAGATGCTTTTGTCGTTGCTCTTCTCACTATCCTTCAACTGCTGGGCCTTATAAATCTAGGCCCTCCAGCCCTGGATTTAATTAGATCGGAACACCTAAAATCCTAATTCTAAATATAGGCTATACCTACCAAAACTAAAAGCTAATCTCATAACAGAAACTGACAGAACAGCCCTTCGACAAATAAAACCAGATGACAATGAAAGTAAACTAAGCGAGGACAGTAATGATATCAAACAAATCGATCGGCTAGCTCCCGAGCACTAATTTCATAACTTTCAAGTTACTCCGGTCGAAGCTAACGTACCCAAACCGGTATCACAGCATATCAATCAGCATACAATTATTGCAAAATTACAGCTTGTGAAACAACCAGTGTAATGAGCATTGTAATGACCCACCGTAACAGCTGATCGAGTTTATGTTTAATGGAATTTCACTAATCTTATTATACGGACTGGTTCATGCAGTTTATTTGCATTTGAATGCAGAGTAATTTTCTAAACGTTAATTTGCTGTGTACATTCTGGCTTAAATGAGGAAGTCCTGATTCTGGAATGCTGAGCTAATTTTTAAGTTTCTAACCGCCCTTTTTATATTTGTAACGGTAATCTCAATAACTATCGTCTGAGAGACATGTGATGGTAAAACTAAATCTCATTAGCTAACATCATGCAGTATCATAACTTCCTCCTAAGCTGAAGCTATAACAGTTAACATATCAACATTAGAAAATTAACGAACATGTCTTACATAATGGTGTGGAAGCAATTAAATCGTTAATTTAATAGAGAAGTGAAGGTTTGTGAAAGGGTCGGCCAATAAAGTAATTGTGTAATTTCGCACATGCGCCCAGCGTGGGTGTAAATAAACGTGTACGAGACAAAACAATAGGCTGTGGGATGAACACATACGATTACTTTAACCTCTACACCACACAATGGCGCATTGAGAGTCAAATGTCGTACGAACAACCACTTCACTATAAAACTTTAAACAACAAAAATAAACTCAATCGCAGGAATAATAAGGTTCTTGTAACAGCTGTAAAATAACCAACTTACCAAGACCCACAACAAGTAATAAAATATCTTCATTGAAATGAACCAGCCGAAGCGTGACAACGAGTAAGGAAGGTCAAGATAAAGTAGACGATCAAGTTTAGAAGTCAACGATGTCAAGACAATGACTAATTGGTAACTCTTCGCTTTGTAATCTTGTAAAGACGATGCAGAACGAGCTTGCCGTAAAAACAGGATTTATGTAGGAAATTGGGAATGCAATTTTTATGTCGTTTTCTGTACGAGTCATGATTCACATAAGCTATCGCCTTTGCAAGCCAATCTAGCCTTTGTTTATTGGTTAAATAATGGAAGAGGATTGTGTTAATTACATCAGATATGTCAGCATCGATGTAAATTAAAAACAAGGAATTTTACAAGACAAACAAAAGTCAGTACATAATGAAGTGCAATGCGTTGCGATTGCGGGATTGATTGAATTGTTGACGCCGTTACGCACTGATTGGCTCATCATCATCACACAGCTATAAATAGTGTAAATTGAAACAATAGCGATGCACGTTCGTTTAATTATATTAATCTTAAAAGGAGATTTTTAAGAATTAACAAGAACATCACGAAAATTGAAACAGACAGAACACGCAACAGCAGTGGTAAAACAAATTGTAGAAATCAACAGAGAAAGTAACAAACATCACATTGAAAGAAGAAATTAATCAGAACTGAAAACTATTCGTTAGAGAAGTGGTATAAATATTTAATCACAAAGCCAGTGTGAATTTTACTTCTCTTAAAGTAAGATAGAAGTTTTGATTTAAAAAACGCAAAAGGACCGAAATTCAGAAACCAAATCCTGAAAGTAGGTCTCTACTCTATATTTTAGCACTCTTAACAGCTACTCAATATTTTAGTACTCTTAACAGATATCATAGCACAAACTATGCGCAATAAGTCAACCAAAATAGGACAGGGTCAATCTCAAGTGTGAGAACGTAATGAAAAAATTCAAAATCAAGAGATAAATCTTTTTCTCAGCATTCACAATGTATTTGTATAATTAAAGGAATATCATTTCGAACAATGGCACGGATTAGAGTAAATGGTATATGATTAATGAACTCAAGCGCTTCCTTGTAGTATCGAAACTATTTGATTTCAGTTGAATCAACAACTTTCGGGTCCACCACCACCTGATGCCTACTTCTACGATATGAGCTCTTTTTAGTTAATTCCATAATACGAGTGAAAAAGTCCTACAGAGTACAGACAAGAAATGTGTTACAGTAAAGTGTTTTGCCGTTCGTATGGGGCACACAACAAAATTGATAACACTTATCACTGCGGTGTATAGGAACTGAGAGATGCTGCTAGGTCATATAGGAGCAAAGCTCATAAATGGTTTCAAGCACGCATGTGCATTCATTCAACTGTCACCGATAAAAAATCTTGGAGACAAGTTGTTATGGAAGCACCCTCGGAAGTTAATGCTTACGCAAACTTATAAAACATGAACTATTCCTTATTGCTCATTGTTCTTAACAGATTTTTTTTTTTGACGGGGACCACTCGCAGTTCAGCACGCTAGGGCTGGTTACTGCTTAACCGGACTATCCTGTGGTGGCCTCAAATGAATTTAAGGCCCCCAACAAGGGCTTACAAAATAAATTAAAACTACATGACCGCTCGCTAGGGCATCCCCTGTGGGATACGGACCTCGGCTAGCGGCGTCATTTTGGGAGGAACAGCAAGGGACAAGCTGGGTCATAACATTATTTGGGGAGTTTAAAACTACTGGCTCAGCGACGCGGGCTGGCTCGGTAATCAAAGGTCGGGGAGGGTTATTACTGGGACGTCGCGCGACGGGCCCCGGCGGCGGGGCCGGAAAACGGAACGCGGTCTGTGTCGTGTGTGTTTTCGAAGAGTGCTGGTTTCCCTACGGCTCTCTTGAATCTGTGTGAGCTTAACAGATAGAAAATCCCCTGACAAGAAACTGTTGACACATGTTCAAAATGCAATATTAGTCGCCAATTCGACATTGACGCCTTCGAAACTTTTATTAAGTACTACGAGTCTTTTGTATTAGATGAATCAACATTCAATAAGCCGATAAAACTGCGTTATTTGTTATTTAACTACTTAATCATCTTATTCTTAATCGTTTTATAAATGACAGTATAATAAAGCATTTGTGTGTCAAACACTTAATTAAAATCCAATTATTCTGTTAATTTTCTAGAACGAAGTAAAAGATTACGATGGAATTTTGTCTCAGCCACAGAGATACATGTAATATACCACAGACAATCGACATTCTCATCTCATAGACTAGTCTCTGCACACATCCGTATACTTTCTTGTGCTTCCGTGAAGCGAATGAGACGTGTCGTTAAATGCCGAGGAAAGTTGTCTTTGGCGCGCCCTCCGATACCGTTACATGACGGATTGCTTCATCACCCAACACATACAGGCTTATATACAGGTCAACAACTACTTTTATTGAGTAACTGACCTTTACACTCGCTTTTTTCTTGATACGTTTGCCTGGTGAAATATTTGTGCATGGTGAAATCTCGCGAAAAGGATGAGGAGTGCCGCAGGGGTCTACGATAGTGTCTATGCAAGGGATCTACGATAGTGTCTATGCATTTTATATTTTTGTACTTTCGTGAATCATTTTTAATTAAGAACTAAATCTCTTCTTTTAGTTAAATTTGAAACCTTTTCAAAACAACTGCACTTGTAAATTGAACTAACTATTCAAAGAGACATATAAATCAATCATAATACAAATCTGCCAACACATTATGAGTGAAATTAAAACATCAAAAAGTACCCGCTACATGGTAACAAAAACTTGTCGGCAGAATTAGAAAATTACGCCAGATGTTCACGAGACTTTCTAACGGTCGGTCGCTAACTGCGTAACCATTTCCCTATTATATTATAACGACAGCATTACGTGTAGCAATATAGACAGGCTCTCAATAAACTGCTGGTTCAATCATGGCGATCGTTTCAAATTACTCTTGGTCTGAAGGACGTAAGTCATTGATTGTTTTATCATTTCTCCGACCGGCAGCAAATGTATCATATTAATAGATCATGTAATCGATTTACTGTGATTTTACGGTTAATTTCTTACGGATATTCGGTCGTTAAATTAACATACTGATTTTAAAGACATGTGACAGCACATTTATTAGAAATTTGGCATTTATGCAGCATTTATTTAACTACTATCCAAACCTAACCAGAGACTGATCTTATAAAACATCCAAAAATCTAAATCCAAAAACTCATTTTCCTCAACGATGAAAGTCCAAAGTTTGCCATACAAACAAAAACTTACGGTGGTATGTGTAATTAGGGACGGCGATTGAGAGAGCGGCGCGTGCGCAAATATTGGCGGCATGTGTGCGACCACACCAACCTGTGTACCAACCACACCGGCCGCTTTCCACCACAGTTTCGGCGTAACTCCTCTCCATTCAAGTTTTTTCTCCTCACTTACGTTAGTCTCCGCGGTGACTTCATTGACATTTATGTTCTTATCGGCATCTTGTTTATAATCTCCGTTATTAAAGCTGGCTCTTTCATTTTAATGTGTCTTGCATGAATCTTTTAATTGCTTGCATCAATGACGAATCGATTTGTTTTAAAATTGTTTTAATGCCAAATTATTGGATGAAATCATTCTTAATGAGCTTTTATGTTGATACAAGATTACGAACCAATTTGTTAACATTTTTGTTGAAACAGTGATGTTTGGAACTTTATTCAATGTCAATTTGATCAAATTGTGTTATCAGTTTTCTTTCAAGAGATGCATCTGTCTGAGCAGATGCTCGATTTGCTCGACCACACCTTTATCCACTTTATGCAACGTTTTCTCAAAGGTCATAGTTTACTCGATGTATTTAAACTAAAGGGCCAGCAGAAAGACCTTTCTTAAGTCTAAGAGTTTTCTTTTGCCAAATAACATATGTATGGTAAAAAGAAAATTCAAAGTTAAGCTTAAGGTTTTCAAAATTTACGAGCAAAAGCAGTCCAAAAGATATATAAGGCAACCCAAGCTAGAAAATGACCACCGAATGAAAAAAGATGAATCAATCAACCTCAACGCACTTGCCATGATACTTTGAACACAAATAACGTAGGTCATGTGATGCCCACATCATACCTGGTAATGGCAGCCACTTGACACGATTCAGTGACACACATCGGTGGCTAGTGGCTAGTGGCTAATAACCCATAGATTTGTCGTCAACGGCAACCGCACAGTTTTTCACCGGCCGGCCGTAAGCCCGTAACTACGTAACAGTACTGCTGACATAATTTGCTACCATTTGTACGGTCGACAGAATTAACATAATTTGAAAATACTTGAAAATTACTAAAGCTTATTTCGAGTTGCACATGAATTTGATTTGGATTTAATTGGTCCTTTTTCGCTCACTGCCTCGTTGGGCAATAAATCAGGAAACTTCCCGGCGTACGTTTTAGCTGATGTTATTTTGGTTCTAGTTCTGTCCTTTAGAAATGGCCGCATTGATAAGCTAAAATTCAAGTAAAACTGGTTCTTGTCTAACATCTCTTACAAGCTATGATGAGCAAACTCTGGGCGTATTCTTTATAGCCCTCAGGGCATTTGATATTTGAAACCCGTTGTGATGTGACCATAGACATGTCGATTAAGTGTTACAATCATTGTACCGTAACATCCTATTGAATCTGCGTAGAGTGAGTGGGATGATCCGGTTGATATAATCTTAGCAGAAGATTAGAAAAAATGCCTTGTATTAAAGTTTGTATGTTTCCTAAATCAATGGACCTAACCATAGTGACGACATCATGTTCTGAAGCGTCCTTTACCTGTTTCATCTTTCTAAACGCTAAAATTTCTTAGAGATTTTATTGTTTATGACCGTACTCACTTCAGAGTCTGTGACTATTATTTGGAGCACAATTTGCTCTACAAACCGTACTTGATAAGTAGGTAAATAATGAGTGTTTATAGCTAGTGTTTTGGAACAGTGAGGTGTGACGTGTTTACTAACGGTCACTGCCGCCCGGCTAACTTTGAGACGAATTTTTTGCTACACTTAGCTGGCCAGACACCTGACACCTGACGCATAAAGTAATTTAACAAGCTATTGGTATTTGGCCTTCCAATCCATCAACTAAATTACTTAAATGGAATGACAAAAAAGGTTACATTTAGGATCCGTGTTTTGCTCAAAACTTGATCCGTCTTCGACACATCGCAGCTGAATAAAGTTCGCAAAAAAAATATAACTGCAATAACATTGCCTGGGGAAGATACTGCAAACATGTTTTCATTTCCATTATTGGACTTTGCAATAAGAAGGCTCACCGAAGGGAAATACTACCGCAGGCAATGGGCTGGCAAGCTACTGTTTATGCATTATTCAACCTTTAAAACCATGCAGCGCCTTATTATTTTATTATGGCTCTTGCGACTGCATTTCAATAAATCTCGTTTCGCTTAGGGCCTTGTTCGAGTTAAGAAATCTAAAAAACGCACAATGACGTTTTCAATTCATTCAATTACTCGTACGTCATTTGAACGTGGAACGCGAATCGAATTTCGAATAATGGAATGAAACAAAAGGAGTTAGTCCCAAGACGTTCAATGTCCTTTAGCGTGGTCGAGCGAGTGGTCACAGTGCAGTGATCACCTTGACCGCGGCAGGCCGGTCACAGGCCCGCGCCATGTCGATCCGAATCACTGCCCACCGCTAGCGTTACGTGTGTAGAACTAGTCGATGGTCTGCACTTAGAAAGTATAGTGTATAACAGGTATTCTTTTCTTGCCATAAAACTGTTTTGCTAATAAGGGGCAGCATCTGACTAACCGTGTCTTTGAGAATTCAGGGAACCCCATAACTTATGAATGGTTTGCTTGAAAAAGGCGTCCTTTATCCATCCATCCATCCATCCATCCAATGACCATGGAAGCCAGCTATAAAACTTTCAGAAAGAGACACTATTTGGCAATTTAAATAAGGTGAAGGTTCCGGATTCTTCACCTCAAACAACAAGCTTTTAAAGTTATTCTGTTGCACATAATTGCCATCCGGAACTACATCAGGAACTTGCAATCGCAAATTCGCAATAAAAAACAACTAAACGGGGACGAAATTGAGAATGGAAGCTGCGTACGAGAAAGCCACTACATACGGTCAAGTTCTTTCGTTTGACAGTTTATCAGCACGCGTCCGTCGGCACGCGATACAAGAATTGGAACAAGAATGTGTGGTCACAAACAATCGAAATACGCGCATTCGACACAATATGGCCGCTGAATTTGAATTCGATACTGGCACTCTGAAAAGTTCGCTTTCTAATGTTTGAATTTAGAATTTAGGTGCAGTCGCATTATTGAATTTTTGGATGATGTTAGTTAGTAGGTTACCTATGACATTTCCTTTTGAAAAAAAAAAGAGTAATAAGAAAAAATAAATACTTTAATCTAAAAAAGATGAAGAAGCTTTAAAGACCTCAAGATTGCACAGCAATGCGACTGAGTGTTTATTTTTGCAATAGTTCACAGTCAATCATATCTACTAGACACAGTTAACAAAGTCACTATTTAAAGTATCTAGTGGAAAAAGTACCTACCTACATAAATGTGTGCTGCACACAGTAAGTTAGTACCACCTAGCAACTGTCGCGAGCCTTAGCGTTTCGAATCGCACTGGAGGATACAAGCTATTGTCTGCCGAAGCCAATGGTGACTCCTTTGGTACAGTCCGGCAGATAAGTAGGAATATGTTGGCTTGAAATAGCTTTTCTGAGATGGAAAACCCATCGAATCGGTTACATTGCGAGAAAGGTAGTGCCAGAATCGTGACTTCAATGAGATTCAAGAAACTGGAGTTCTTAAATTCTGATGCGAAGATTATCTCTAACTCTATTTGCATGGACGTTAACTGCGCATCACTATCAACCAAAATTTGTTTGACGTGGCGTCACTCTTAATATTCCGTACTTTCTCAATTGATGCATTCCTACGCAATAAACCATACTTACCTACATCAATAATAAAATCACTCCTGCGTCTGATTGTACTTGCCATGTACGGCATGGCCCACGTACTTCCGATGTGGTGTAGACCTACCTTTGTATAGCACCTACGTACTACCATACGTATATCTAGTATTTATTGTTTGGATAGCACGACGGATTCGTGCTCCCAACCGGCGTCCAAGATCGAAGGTTGAATAGAGAATGAGGTTCTGACAATGAATGCAGTTTGTCTATGGTGTGTGGGCAAAACCAACATAGCGGTCGAACTTTATTTTTAGTTGCACTTAATAGAAGAATCAATCACAGAAATCAATACAAATAGATTTGTTTACTAAAATGCAATTTTTTCTCCAATGTGTTTAAACACTGAACTGTTGTGCTTATTTACCGAGCTGTCAGTTTAAAAAACGTGACAGACCTTGGCTAGGTATTCAGATCACGAGTGTGTACTTCTTTAGTTCAAGAATGTAATATTATACACCATACTAGTCATTCTTCTTGACCTTCTCATCCGTAAAACTCGTAAAATACACTTTTATTAGTCTCTTTTGGTCAACAAAAATTACCGCACCGACCTGAAGTGCAATTATCGTACTTATAATGGAACATTCGCATCTCAGTAGTCGCAATCTGTCAAAAACACCTCCTAATGATTACATTAGGAGGTGTTTTTGACAGTTTGCGACTGCCATGCGTAAGCGAACGTTCCTTAATAACCCTTCCTTTTGGCTTTGCCGTAGTCGGGTAAAAAATACGGGGATTGGCTCTCTGATGACAGCATTTAGGAAGATAGGGTTTGTTCTCTTATTTAGGGACGCGACAACGCGTCTACGATCTACAACACTAGCAATATAATTATAGGTAGGTACTATCCTTGTTTTTAATCCAAACTTATCTGAAACTGGCATGTTGGCAGCATTGACTAATCAACATAGTTCTAAACTTGGCAGCAAATCAGGTTTATAGAATTCTATTCTCGTATAAAAGGAGTGGTACATAATTTTACGATGTAAATCATAGTTTTTTAGGCAGCTAAGTTAGGCAGACACGTTGGCTGTGTGCAGGCAGAATGTCTGCATTCCTTCGACCCATGTGTCCCTAATTCGAGCCCGTTCATACGCAGGCCGTGGTGTTGCAAGCCTAACGCGTTCGCCATAAAATGTGCGTTTTCCGGACATGTCCTAGTTTTCGCTTGAGGCTGTTTGATGACATGCAGATAGAATAAAAATCACTTGGTTTTCACTTTTAATGTAAACATCAGGTGTTCTTGGATTATGTTATTTTGAGTACTTGTAGAGTAAGTATATAAATAAACAAAAAAGAAAGAACTTTCGTTTTCTGTTACTTTTTTAAATATTTTTTAGTGCATAAAAACTAATGTTAGGTACCACATACCGCTGTATTTTCGCTAAGAAATTCGATAATTCACAATGTAAATGGAAAATACAATGGCAAAAATAAAAAATGTGGTATTTTTTCCCATTCAAATTTAGAGTCCTAAGTAACTAGATATTGTGAAGCCTTCTAGTGCATCTAAAAGTTGTACAACATTAGTGCATGTCTGACTGTGACTCATATTTATGAAATAGTGAGCGTCTTTAACTCGTAAATGAATACAAGTATGTTAAATTACGAAACTTGTGACAGTGCTAGCATTTATAAAATGGAACGGACGAAACTCTTATCTTTGTATTTTTCTATAAATTATTATTTTTCTCTAAAACCACTTCTTTTATAAATGCGACAGTTTGGATGGGTGTTTGTTATCCAATCATGCCAGAACGGATCTGGAGGGCTACTCTGTAACGCTCTGTAACGCCCTCAACTAAGCCCGAAATCCGTAGTTTCGGGCTTAGTTGAGGGCGTATTTTACTCCGTATCACCTACGAACTTACGATTAGTTCCGAACCCGAACTAAGAATGAATGACAACACGATTTGACAGTAACTGTCATCTCGTGTGTTGTCAATGTTGTCATTAATTATTAGTGGTTAGGTGATATGGACTAGAATACACCCGCAACTAAGCCCGAAACTACGGACTTCGGGCTTAGAGAGTAGCCCCCCTGGATGAAATTAGGTACAGCTATAGATCAGATATAGTCTGGAATAGCATATAGGATTTTAAAATAATAGATTATGGAGTATGCTCACTTGGGATAACTTCCAACATTCGCGCGGTAACTAGCTCAAAATAAAAACAAAAATCAGCCAGCCACTAACCATAAATTGATGTTTAAAACAAAAGTCATTTTCTAATTTCGTAAAACAAACAAAATGCTAAGCTGCTCGTCGTTTGCAAAGTTATGCACTGTCATCACCTCGTATTATAGACTGTACGATTGTAATAACGTTACATATAGTAGGTATAGGACGCAATTTACATTATCATCGTCATCTAATAGCACTTGCATAATAACCTCAGATATTCATTGCAAGGAATATTTGCACTGTACATTTTGGGTCAAGGGTCGCCAGGTCATTGTCGTCAAATAGAGGTAGAAGCAATCTGAAACGCGTTTACTTAAGCATTTTTTAATATCACTTAATTGATAATGGATTAGCATCCTGTTAAAAAAAACGGAATAACAATAAATTCGAAGATGACATCATTTAGTAATTACTGTGAAGCGAGCGCAGGCAAAAAGTTCAAAGTTTTTGTGAGATCGAGATTCTGCTTCGTCTTAGCTGTTTCTCATTCATGATATAATTCGTGAACGGGACAGCAAAACTAATTACACGTCGTTTATTTAGCCAAGTAATACACCGGTGCTTTAAATTACTTTAAAAAGTGACATGACAATGATTGAAAATAGTGGTCTCCGACTTTGATGGTCATGCCTCTTTGATCAATATTAACAGAGTTTGAGATCAGATTAGATGGATCGAGGCTATTAATCCATTCGTGGGGCCATAAACTTGTAATATGTGGATTAAAATCAAATGTTTTTTTAACGAGTAGGCATTATTACTTCATTATGTTAAAGCATGTATATGTTAGCTAAAAGATCGATGCGTGCACTTTACTATTACTTGATTAAATTGCTCTTAACACAGCGTATCTAATATCGAGTATTTATAACGGGATTTATCTTTTAATCTCAAAAAATATCTTAATAGCGCTAGCGTGCGTACGTCCAATTCAGGAGTTGTTAACACATCAGATCATCAACGTATTGGAGAAATCCGTTAGAATTGCCCGACGACGTCTATCAAGAGCCACGATCCACGGACCAAGCGCTTTCTCTATCAAAGTGTTCAGCACGACAGATCACATCCGAATTACTTAACAATCATTATTCGTCTTCACTTGACAACGCCCATGTACGGAATGTGGGAAAAGCAACTGTCAATTGAGCATTAAATCTTACAAACCATTTTTTTATTAAGAATGGTAGACTCGCATTTGACCACTATCTCACCTGATTGTAGATAAGCGATGGTGTGATCAACGATGGAGCACGCTTGCTTAGAAGTAACCTTTTCACTCTTGACTTAAAGAACACCAGGTAGTAGCTATTAGGAAACAGACTCCGGCAAGAAAATCCACTCCTTATTTGTACGCACAATTAAATGACCTGTTTATTTGTCCCGTGTATTCGATGGACAATTCGTCGATTGCGAATAATGATGCCCAGCCGGCTAAAAAAAGAAAGCGCAATTTCTCGAAAAAGTAATAGGCTAACAAGGCATCATTGTTGTCTTGATGACGACTTAAGTGGCAACACTACCTTTGTCAAGCGGAGATGTTTCGCAGCCCATCATAACATTGGTACACTGCAATTATTCATTAGCGGCTTAACGTAGGTCTATGATTAAAACGAAACCTTCAAATCATGAGACAGCGCAGGCGCAGGCCTTAACCGAAGGTAGTTACGTTGTGTTGTTTAGTTTAGCATTGAATAGACTTATTGTAGCTGAATAGTGTGCCAAACTTGTCATGCCCACATCACAGATAATATAATACTAGCGTACCCACATTCATTTTTGAATGAGATGATGGAAAATACACCTAGTGCAATGTCTGTAATACAGATAGCAAATGCGCAAAAAAGCGGGCGTAAGTTTAAAAAAATCTAAAGCTTTTACGGTTATAGGTTTAGGCCTCACGCAGTCATGTTGAATAAGACTTCCAGTGACTTTCAAATCCTCATTAATTTTAATTCTACAAGCTCTGCAACAGAGGGATGTTTAAGCTCTATTTGAACTTTATACTCGTCGACGTCAGCGGTTTCTGGTCTCTTACACAGCTCAGTAACCGCACGACTAGACGCAAGATAAAAGTGAATGAATTGAAAAACGTGACTTTACGTCATCTTGTCTATGGCAGTGCAGTCGCTGATTCAGTAAGGTAATATTTTGTTATAAAAACTAATCTCCGATCACAGAACCCGTGGCCATTGCAGATTTTGTACCCGATTTTATAATCAAGGGAAATGGGATATGGACAACAAAATCTTAGCTTCCGAGGTTTGGGTACTTCCAAGCATATTTGATTAATCTTCTTTTCTCGAGCGATAAAGAAAGCTCCAAAAAGATAAGGGATAGATAAAATGATAACAATGCACTATCGTTGCATGTCATGCTCTTCATGATCATGTTACATAGGACATAATGTACCATTGAAGTTGTAAAAAACTGAATTTATGGCTTACAGAAGGAAGAATAAGAGGAGATACATCCAACGGTTTAGAGTTCATAAATATAGAGATTAATCGGCATAACAAAAGTGACAGCGAACACCATTACTTATTGGTTTAAAAGCTGTAAGTTACTTATTTAATGACGATTAGTAGATAGTAAATGTCTCGAGATGGAACCAAATGAAACTGAACATGGTAATTTTAAATTACATAATGATAGAACTTGTTTCTTCCCCATAAAAAGGGATTACTGTAATAATATATTGACTCAAAGAAACGTTGGGGCTTGTTGATAGTCTCGGAACTATTTCTAGGAACGTGTCGTCGCATATGATGTACGCTATTTCTGCTATACTCGTAGACTTTCGAGAGGCTTTCGAGACCTATGCTACAACTTTCAGATGAGACTTATTGGGGTTCTGTCAATTCCTTAGACCAGTTTTGTGATCAAGAACGAAATAAATAAACACAGGAGAACTCTTGTGTTTATTATATAAGACGTAGTTCCTTCGATGCATCTGGAATTATGCTTACACAGATCTCGTTTCTTTACTGCATTTTCATACCTGTGCTGCAAACAAACGTAACAACACGTTTGCAGCACCGGTATGAAAATGCGAAATGGAGAAAAATCAAAGATTAGGAAGGCTGTATATATGAATGAACTCGTAGGAACAGGTAGTAAAACGCAAAATGGATTCGAATGCCAAAAGCTTACACAATTGCTGAAGCAACCAATGCTTATTGGTTGCTTCGACAAACATGTTTTATATCAGACATTATAGGTCAAAAGGTTTGAAGTAATACTTGGCATGTGCAGGTGCCCTGTCCCTTCCTTGTATTTCTACACCGGTTTGCTGGCTGAGCCGCAATACTCGCCGACAAGTAATTAACGAATAAGTACAGACGTAGCGATTTCAGGTTTATTCAAATGTTGCAAAATTGTAAGCGAATGCGGGTCGATAATTGATTTATGTATTGAGTATTTAAGTTGGTTAGTCAGAGGTATGAACTCGATAATGTCACGTCATCGAGGAATTTCGTAGATTTATAAAGATCCTTGTCAAATAATAACAAAATCTCGGTTTCAAGGCCAACGACCGCGCCCGCGGGGTCAGAGGTCCCTTTAGTAAAAGTTTTCGAGCCTTTTAAGTATTACTTTAAACTCAAACATTAATTTTACACACTTATTTATCGATTACGCATTAATTAATTAGATTTATAGCGGATATGTAACTAACACAACACGCGTTTCCAGAGAATCTTCCGGACATCCGCAAAATCGAGACATGTCCGCTAAAAATAGGACGTATGGTTACACTAATAAGGCTTTGTACTGACTTGATAATTGGCCTTAAAGTGTACTTTGAAAATTATTTCACAATTTATTTACACGCAGTTTTGGTTTACTGTCGCGGAAAAGTTTAAGATTTAAATTAGCTTCTCATCTCAAAAGAAACAGGTCGATTTTTTGGAAAAATAAAATCTGCGGTGTAAACAAACTTATATAGCAGACAAACTTAAACTTTAATACGTAGTTTAGAAGGCTATAACGCGAAATCAACGTCACCCAGACACGTATACCTTTAGAAGTTGACTTACAGGTAAATAAGCGACGAGGCACCCGAGTTCCTTGAAAACCTCCGTCAACTTTCACTAAACTTCATAACACAAGTGTAGTACACAACTGTCACAATATTATTCACTTATAGATAACAGAGAAACACTCGCATAACGGCAATTTTCACACATATTTTGATTACACGGTTAAGTTTTTAAGTGATACCTGCCCGCGACCACCACAACGTTGTCGGCGACGAATGAAATGACTGGACCGGAGTCGGCTTGCTGCGCGAGCGCAACACCGCATTCCACGAGTGCTAATCGAGGTGATCTCTCTCTCGCTCACACCATCGAACTGCGCACTTGTGGGATAGGGACGCCGAAAAAGGCAATACATCCAACTTGTATAGGTAGGTAGCCCCGTTATTCATACACAGGTAAGCGCGGTATTATTAAAATTATAATTGCGATGATACTCTCATTAGAAATTACTTAGAGGAGTTTTTGCATATAAATAATAAGTACTTAATTATAATTTATTTACACCGGCTGACAACAAAATAGGCTGTACCTCTACCTACCCACTTTTATCTTAAAACAGAGAACTAGAGCGGAATCTCACAATATTTTTTATTCGCAAGCAATGATAGACCGTCGTCAGACGTAAAATTATAAAACATACCAACATAACTAGAGTTTAGAAATTGTGAATGTTTGTTCATAAAAGTGAAAGCATACAAAACGTATATTTATCAAGTGGGATCGTAAAATGAAATATTACATTACCTACTTATGTAACTCTTATCTACTAATAAATAAATAATTGATGTTTTCATTAATTTTACTAAGTTTTATTGTCAATTCCGTGTATGATTTACATTGAAAATTATTCCTTGTAATTCGTTTTTGGTCATAATAAGAAGCATTGAATTTAAACTACCGCATTATATCAAAGTAATAGGTATATAGAGAAAGGGAAGGTACCTTCTTCTAATGATAAGTTTCACTAGTAGAAAATTTAAGTGTTTTATGCAAAACGCCTGCAAAAATTATAGTAGCAATAAATGATTTCGCTGCCTATTATGTAGTTTTATGAGTTTTCATATATAATACGGTGTTATTAATTGCCTGTTTCAGAAATACGCCAATTTATAATAAACGAGCTTTTGCCCGCGACTTCGTACGCGCATATTCCGTTTTTTTCCGTTCCCGTAAAACCTTTGGGCCTTCCTCATGAATGTGGTTTTCATATGCAAAAATAATTTTCCAATCCGACTGGTAGTCTCAGGGATTAGCGCGTTCAAACAAACAGACTCTTCAGCTTTATTATTAGTATACTTAGAACTACAGACTAGCTTTGGCCCGCGACTTCGTACGCGCGGAGATATACGCGTACAAAATAATTCGACAAAACTGCGACCGTCCATGTATAGCAACTTTACCTGAAAAACATATTTTTACCTCAATTAGTGAAGCACTGACCTTACTTGTCAATGATAATTATTTCACTAAGACTGATGACTGACTATTTTTTAATTATCTTAGTTTTAAGTTTGGTGTTTGCTGCGTAACGATGCGTTTCGGAACCCATGTTTCTTGCACATTTAACATTTGTTCTATTCATAGAATAAAAGGATCACACACACAGTATAGATATTTTAATCAATTGACTGCATTGCGAATTGATTAGGAACAATCGAAGATTGAAAACAGAGTCGCGTCTGTGATTTCCAAAAGGTTGAGTTGTTCCTTGCCAGGAAGCAAACCCGAACCCGTGCCGTCGACGTTAAATTAAGGAACAGTGCGCCAAGTATATTTCAGCAATCGTCAGAATAGAGAACTAAAATTACTTAACTTTATGTTTGTTTTGTTGTCAAGTTGTCATTTGGCGATTTTTTCTTTGTAATATCCGGGTGATATGGCAAATCGACCAATTGACAATTATAATCCTTTTACAGTTACTTTGCCTTTGATGGCTCTCGAAAGAAACTGTCTCGCAGGCTGAAATGGTACAGACCCCGCACGTAAGTTGGCAAAGATTTTCGTAGTAGGGGAAGTTCACGCATGTAAAAATGTATGAAATTGTGCGTGGTAACTATAACATGTAAGTATGTTTTTTTTTTTAATGAGTGGCTTCTCGCAGAGCAACCTAAAGTTGTCGACTGCTTAATCGGACTTGCCTGTGCCGTCCTATATAAAATACGCCATATATAAATATTAAGCGTTGTCGCTGGGAGGAGGACAGCTAAGGACGGGCTTGATCGAACTAGTTCAATGTGTGGTTATATAGAAAATATGATAGGGTTTTATTTTAAGGATGGGAAATCATCAAATGACTCCTTCCACTCTGGGCGGAGTGGAAGGGAGTGTCCGATTCTTACCGTGTTCCTCCTAATGCCCTTTGCGTGCCAGGGCCATGGTGACTCTTTTGAACAAATTTCGCAATGTATAGGCGCCAGCACATCAAGCTACAACAATCTGTCAAATTTCTATAGAAGTATTAGTTTTAAGGTTGATTGAGAAAATTTCACAGTTTCGGGTATCCTGATGTGCTGGCGTCTGTATCGTACATATTTTCTGCTAGGGTTGCGGAATTTGTTCGAAAGAGTCACCGCGGCCCAGGAACGCAAAGGGCTTTAGAAGGAACACGGATGGGTTTTAGTCAGTAAGAGTCTGACACGCCCTTCCGCTCCACCCAGAGCGGAAGAAGTAATTTTATGATTTCCCATCCTTAAAATAAAAAAAAAAATCGTACATATTTTGTTCACATCTAATGCCTGAGCCTGATTTTCACAGTTCGTATCAGGATATTTTCGAGTGAAGTTCAGCGGCTATTTTAATTAGTCGCACATTGATTCCTAATGATATAAAATTACTGTGTTTTTGTGTTCTAAGCGTCCACGCAACTGGACAGTATGTGAATTTATTTGAAAGTGGCGCGATCCCGGTAAAGTGGAGCTCAGAATTTTACCTCGATATGTTTACTGGCAAATACTCACAAAAATATTAGAATGTGTTACATCGGCATTAAAATTCAAAACAAACTGGTTTTATCAAAAAAACTTAGGATATACTGAAAGGCCTCAGTAGTCAGCACAAAAAATTACAAAAAAAAACTGAGAATGATATCAAATGTCAATGGTTTGCTGTCAAAATCAAAGTTGGTTTTGTTGAATTTGTGTTGACTCCAAACAAAAAAAGTTAGTTTACTTAATCTTTATTCAGATAATTAACATGCCGAAAGTCCGTCGCAGTCGTAAACCTCCTCCAGAAGGATGGGAGCTCATTGAGCCTACCTTGGAAGAATTGGAACAGAAAATGCGAGAAGGTAACTAACCTAACAAAATGTAATTTTGTTTTAGTCTGAACTTTCATTTTGATACACATACAATACATAGTTTGTTTTCACGTATTTCCCCACTCAGAATGTGTTCTTAATTGGACAAGAGGGTTATCTTAGCGGCGATGTGTGTGCAATTTGCCAATCCTTGTCATTCAATAATACATTTTGCTTTTAGCCGAGACTGAGCCACATGAAGGAAAACGCAAGCAAGAATCTCTTTGGCCGATATTCAAGATACACCATCAGAAGTCGCGCTACATCTACGACTTGTTCTACCGACGTAAGGCGATCAGCAGAGAGCTGTACCAGTACTGTTTGGATGAGAAAATAGCTGATGCCAACCTCATAGCTAAGTGGAAGAAGACTGGATACGAAAACTTGTGCTGTCTGCGCTGCATTCAGACCAGAGACACTAACTTCGCAACCAACTGTATATGTAGGGTCCCTAAGAGCAAGTTAGAAGAAGGCAGGATAGTAGAATGTGTTCATTGCGGGTGCCGGGGTTGTTCAGGATGAATTTTGTAGTTCTTAGTAAATATATTTTAATTTTATGATCATTTTTTGTTCTGATTTGTAGTTAGTGGTATAAGATGCTTGAAAAAACAGGCTCCAAATCGCAAATGAACTTTAATCTGATATCAAAACATGTTTTATTAAGTTTTTGTTATTAAAAGCTCATGTTTATCTCTACCGCACAGAAAGCAATTTCAAAAGGAGTGTCAAGTTAAAACACAAACATTCCAGAACAATTTTTTTAAATCAAATAATTTGAAATAAATTTTGGAACAAAATAAACAGCACCATTTTATCAAAGATTTTATTTTATTACAAATTTTAATCATCTTACACTTGAGAAGAGATTATATTCAGTTAGCTGTTAGAACTATAGTAATTGTTCTTTTTAACAAATATACATTTTTAAACAATAACAATCATTTACAAAGAGGATCTATAATAGTAGTTAGTAAACCTACTGACAAATCCCTGTATTTGATCTTTATTAAAATTAACAATTTACTTTTGTGTCATGAATAAACAAGATATTTATAAGTGGATACCTAAACCTAAATATTGGAAAGCAAAAACAAAATCTTTTTAAACAATGATAACTCAAATTTTTGTGAACCTTATAAATTCTAGAAACTAAAACTAGAAACAAAATAGAATAAACCAAATTCTTTCTTTATAATAATATAATTAATCAACTCTCACGCAATGTAATGTTCAAAATAATAGTAACATTACCTATTTTTCAATATAGTATAAATAAGGCACCTTTTCTTAATTGAATAAGTATACTTAGACAATACTATACTATGCACGGTTTTTGAGCATTCAATTGGAGAATAATAATGGAGAATAGATGAAATGAGGATATACATTACATACAACTGTAATTCTTTTTAAATCTGAATAATGAACATGGAAATATAAAACTAGAATATTCAATGGTAACTCTTCCTGATACTTGAGAACAACTTTTTACAATGCAGCATTAATAACACTAATGAACACATATGTTTTTTTTTTTGATGGCAACTACAGTTAAAACACAATACACTAGGTTTATAAAGTAATAAAGATTAAACCATGACAGTTCTATGCTCCAACTCTTTGGATAGTTCCACAATCAAATCTTTATAAATGATAGGGTTCATGTTTTTGCCCAGCAAGTACAGAATGAACCAGTCTCCGTAGCCGAAACGCTTGACAATTCGCGAAATCATGCTCTTCTTCACGTATCTTAGTTGACCAGCAATCATTAGCGCGCGAAGGGGGCGAAGAGAGAGCACGAGAATACGAAACAGAACGGACAGAGTGGAAACAAACGCCAGAGTAATGAGCCAGAACCAGAGGATCACGAAGATCTTTTCGTTGACTATGTTGAGGGGCAGAACGCAGAGGCGGTCTTTGAGCTGCAAGCCTCCAGAAGGACCGTAGTTTCGGAGCCAGCACTTGGTGAGTTTGGGGAAGAACTCGTCCATGGGGTTGACAGAGGCAAAGTCGGTCATATCGTTGGGGAGGCGTGGTGTATGCGTGAACGCAGCGACCGCCGCGCCGTAGTTCCGGAATGCGCCGCCCAGGAACATATCCAACAGGAATATTTGACCAACCTGAAAGTGTTTAACATTTGTAGATGCTAGCTTGTTATAGTGATAATGTGGAATTTAGGAACATTTTTGATTTTAGAATTCTACCTTGTGCATGCTGCATGTGCATTCATTGACTAAGCCCAAACTACCTATTTTAATCTAGCAGACCCTGAAAACGAAATACCACACATGCTGTGAAGGAGGAGAAAGCCAATAATGAAGAGGCCTAAGTCCAGGTGAGGAGGGAGGATGCCTTCAGAGCAGGCTTCATGCCCACACTCTCAAACAGCTTGACTCAAAAGTCAAAGCATTTATTTCAAATAAACCATTATCAGGTACTTTTGAATTGTCAAAGT
>NDFZ01004931.1:0-11386 GCA_002192655.3 Mamestra configurata
CGATCCCTTACTTCTGCCCACATGATGTCGGATGGCCCGGGTCAAGATCCTCACGATCCTATAAATATAATAGGTATTATGTTCAGTCTATGGATTTTTGATATATAACAATTTCCTCTCGCTTTCCTGCAATCTGTGGGTGTGATTTCGTGAAATGGGACGGAAGTGTGTAACAGGAAGCCGAGGAAGCGCGCTATTTGATTTGACCAATGAGCAAAAAAAAAATCGTCACCACCTTCACCGCGATCGACCTCGATGGCTTATATTATTACTAACAGATTCAATTTCTTCCACACAGGTATACATCAGTGTGAACTCCGGCGCCCGCATAGGAGTCGCCGAGGAAGTCAAGTCAGAGTTTAACGTGGCCTGGCTAGACTCGGAGCGGCCTGACCGCGGCTTCAAGTATCTGTACCTGACACCCGAGTCCTACTCTAAACTAGGTATTTATCTATATTACGGACTAATAGCTACTTGTATAGATTGGTAAAAAATACAATGTTTTACAAGTTCTTAAAACTTAACAGACAGATGTGTTGCTGGGGAGTTTGTTGCGTCAATTCTTCTTCCCAGCTTAAATACTAGGAAGTGGTGACGGGCGGGCAATTTGGGGGACTGGCTTTCTGTAAAATTTTACTTACTGAAAGTGCTGGTTTTCAGCCTAAAGCGGCAAGCTAGTACAAATATTTTGTACTAGCTTGCCGCCTGCGGCTCCGCCCGCGTGAATGTCGAAAATTATAATACTCCCGGGAAAAACAGTATCCTATGTGATATTCCAGACTATAATCTACTGTGATCGGATAATCGGGCGCTTATTTATTTATTTATTATATACTTTATTGTCCACCTCATAATAAGAACAGGACAATCATACATAAAATAAGTGCACAATGGGCGGTCTTATCGCACAAGGCAATCTCTTCCAGACAACCTTTGGATGGATTGAACGAAGGGAGATAGATTTAGGGCTGTCAGTGTACAAACGTTTTAAACAATACTAATTAGATATAATAATATAAAATACATAAATACAATACCAATTTATATACTAATAAATATCAAATATACCCAAACTTCTTCCCGTGATAGAATAATATGGACATCATTTTGTAAAGTTTGTTATAGTTGACAAACTTAATGAAATTATAGCAGTGGTTATTTTGATTTAGTATCTTTATTTTATTCAAAACAAATGGACAATCATAAAAAAATTCATTGTAAATTTAAAGCTCCATAAAATCGGATTTTTAAATTTAAAAAAATTACAATGAGAGTTTAGCAATCTCAGGAATTTCGAACGATTCCGGGATCCGGGATTCTGAAAAGCGTGTCCGTATTATACTGTCGTAGAAATAAAAGTGAATTTTAAGTATATTAGCGCCCGATTATCTGATCACTGATAATCTACCTCTGTGCCAAATTTCATCAAGATCCGTTCAGCCGTTTTGACGTGATTGAGTAACAAACATACATCCATCCATCCAAACTTTCGCATTTATAATATTAGTATAAATTTATGACATCTGTTGGTACTAACCTGTTTCTTTGTTTCTAGGTGCACTGGGGTCAGTGAAAACCACGCTCATTGAAGACGAGGGCGAGTCCCGATACAAGATCACTGATATTATTGGTAAATTACTATCTCACACCTATTACAATAGAGTTCACTTTCGAGTGACTGGATTCTAGTGCTATATAGAGTAAAATATGGCAACAATTTGACGTAAGTACAGACTCTTTATGTCGTACAAAAAAGTTTAGATCAATTATAAAAAAAAACCGGCCAAGTGCGTGTCAGACTCTGACACGCAGATTTCCGTACCATAAAAAATAAGGTTCTTGTATGGGTACTCTTTAATTTAATTTGATTTTATTGTTTGTTGTTATAACGGCAATAAAAATACACACTCTGTGAAAATTTCAACTGTCTACCCATTACGGTTCTTGAGATACAGCCTGCTGATAGACAGACGAACGGACGGCGATAGAGGAGGCTTAGTAGGGTACGGAACCCTTAAAAGTAGTCCGTCCTGCTGCAATCGAACCGATTTGATGCACAGATCTGTCATCATTAATTGATACTATTCACCTAATTTTAACTCTTCTCAAGTTGTACTCAAACGCTATACGTGTAACAGAATAAACGCAATACCTCTTAAGGGATCATTGTAGTCATCATTATGAACAACTTTTACTATGGGACCAACATTGAAATCGCTAAAAAATATCGATTGCCCCATACATTTCTGTACAATTCGCATAACTCGACAAAATGTACTGAACAGCTGATTTTTTTTTCGCGACTTCGGGGATGGTCCCGTAGAAGAAAAGAAAAGAAAGAGGGAAAGAAAAAGTATTTAATTGTCACAAAACGACATACCTACCCACATACATAATTTTAAATTCCTTAAAAAAAAATAGTAAATGTTGTTAACGCAATAACTCTTAAGGGGTCATTGTACCCCTTAAGAGGTATTGCGTTTATTCTGTTACACATTGTATGCTTGCGCTTGCTAGCGATATAACTTTCTTTCTCAATATCTCTTATTGAGGTACGCAGTTAGTTTTAAGTTCTAAGAACATTCGCTTGAAGAACTGTTTCATTTGAGCTTTCACCCATTTAAATTGGTTGAGTCGAAGCTAGGTGGTATTCAATTTGGCTTTCAATGCCAGTACGGGTTCTTCCGTATTATCTCAATTTTATTAGCATTAATTCTGGCTGCACATCAAAATAAAATCTGTAATTGATGACTGTAGCGGACAGGATCTCATCCCCTCTATGGAGGTCCTTAGTTCGCAGAGTTATTTAATCTCAAGTTTCATTCTGTCCTTTTTTTTAATAATTTCTCATGTACCTATGGATTGTAATAGGGAATATGCATGCAATTTTTCTATTTGCAAAATGGTACTTATTTGATGTAGTAAACAATTATGAAATAATTTTTAAATTACCTTCAACAGCGATAAAGTTATAAAGCTTCAAAGATTTCCATTAGAAAAAAAAGTCCGATACGAACTCTGACGTCAAATACTATGTCGCCCATACAGCTGCCATAGAAAACAGCGTCTTCGCGAGAGGGAGAGATAAATTTGTTTAAAATAGTTATATCTCGTTTGTTTTTCGATCAATTTTGATTCTATTTTCACTGTTAGTATTATATTTTTGTATATTTTTAGATAAACTGTATAGACACTAAATATTTTTTTCATGCATATTCCCTATTATCTGATATAAAGAATAGTTTATTGTATTTTTTTTAAACCTGTTAACCAATTCAATCGTCAGTCATTCATTATTCTCTTATGAAAGCAGCGAGTGATAATAATATTCTGTCCCCCAGGCAAAGAAGACGGCCTCGGCGTGGAATGTCTGCGCGATGCCGGTCTGATCGCAGGCGAGACGGCTCAGGCTTACGAAGATATTGTTACTATCTCCATAGTCACCTGCCGCGCCATCGGTATCGGATCTTATGTAGTCAGGTACGTGAGAAATTAAGTCAACATTGGGGTCAATTTTGGTAGGGGTCAAAATAACCCCAGCTTTGGATAAAAACTACCGCAGCCGTGAGTAAAAATGACCCAGGCTTTGGACAAAATATTCTCAAACATGTATCAAAATGACCCCAGTCATTGGTCAAAATGACCTAAGTGGAGGTCAAAATGACCTAAGTGGAGGTCAAATTGGTCAACATAGGTGTTCAAATTGACCCTGATAGAGGTATGGCGTGGATATTTTAAGTGACTGCTATGGATACGTCGCAAAGAAGACAGTCTCGGCGTGAAACGTCTGCGCGTCGCTGGTCTGATCGCCTGCGAGAGTGCGTAGGCATATGAAGAAATAGTCACTATTTCCAGTCACCTGCATCGCAATTGGTATGGGATCTTTTCATCAAATGTCTTCTTCCATTCTGGGTGAAGCGGAAGGGCGTGTCAGACTCTTACTGACTAAAACTATCCGTGTTCCTTCTAAAGCCCTTTGCGTTCCAGGGCCGCGGTGACTCTTTCGAACAAATTCCGCAACAGACGCTAACACCTACACTTCTTCCACAGATTAGGCCACAGAGTAATCCAAGTGGAATCCTCCTACATTATCCTCACGGGTTACGCCGCCCTCAACAAAGTGCTGGGTCGCGCAGTGTACGCGAGTAACAACCAGCTGGGAGGGCAGCAGGTGATGCACCACAACGGTGTCTCCCATGCGGTCGCTCCCACGGACCTGGAGGCTGTGAGGACCGCCTTGAACTGGCTGTCGTTTGTTCCTAAGGTAATTAGAAACTGTTTTTTGCAACGGTCAAATAGGGAACATTTTCGCCAGTAAGGGTCATTTTAACCGACTTCAAAATAAAGGAGGAGGTTCTCGATTTGGCTGTATTTTATTTTTGTTTGTTACCTCATAACTCTATCATTTATGAACCGATGGAAAAAATCTTTTCTTATGTGAAAGGATATACTTTACGATTGGTCCCATAGAAATTTCATCAAAATCGGTTCAGTAGTTTAGTTTTTAAATTGAAACAGCTCGAAAAAATTCTTTGACTTTTTCTTCTTTCCTGTGACTTTGACCTGTGACGTCACGTGAAAAAAAAAACACACCGGCTTCCGAAATGAAGATTATTTTATACTTTGTAGTTTTTGGAAGTCGGGTGTATTTTTTTTGTTAAAAGTTATTTTATTTAGGGTTCAATTAGGGGTAATTTTGTCATTTAGTTAGTATGTGGTCAAAATTGTGTTTGAATTTTGGTGGGGGTCAAATTTGGGAAAGTCATAGATCAAATTAGAAAAACTTGGATGGAGATTAAATACAAGGTAACTTTTGTGTAGGTTTCAGTAATTGTGATCATCTTTGGTGAGGGCCAAATAGAAAGTATTTTTTTTTTGTGCCGGTACTTCTAATTTTGGGTCAATCTTGTTTGGGGTGGTTTGGGATCTACCTCCTAGCGGTCCACCCCGGGCAACGGCACCACAGACTTGCCTGTGGTACGGCTGAACGATCTCACCTAAGCGGTGGTAGGCTCCGCAAGGAGCCGCCTGGCTCGCGACCACCATCCCACCGGATTCCGGCGCCAAGCAGCTTGCTGTGTTCCGTCGGTGTGTGGGAGTGCCAGTGCCTTTGGGGGGAGAAGGAAGTTGTCAGTTGCGCTGTTCAGAACCGGTCTTGGTCTCTTGGCAACACTTGCCGGGTAACTCATTTTGGAGGGTAGCGGGATCCGAAGCACGGTGCCAGCCGTTGGCCGACCGCAGTCAGTAGGGGGCCCAAGTAGCACGCCAGCCACGTGCCAAAGGCTGCCCCGCCAACTCGCGAAAAATCCCGGTATGCTCCACCGTGCCAGCCGGCGACTGGATGGGAGGACCCGGTGGCCATATCCGGGGGGGTTCGGGCGTCCCCGCAGTCTCCATATGAGTTCCCCATAGGTTGGATTAGCTCTAGTGTTCCACTTGGTTCACTGAGCAGCGCCTCGACAATTCGACTTTTCCCCCCAACTACTCGATAACATGACAAAAGTGAAACAGAAAAAAAAGGGTAAACAACGGCTGCACTTCCTCCCACTTAAAGTGCACCTCACTAATATCAGGGGGTTGCACTCCAATCTCGATCCGGTCCATCATCACCTTGAGGCNCCCCGGGCAACGGCACCACAGGCTTGCCTGTGGTACGGCTGAACGATCTCACCTAAGCGGTGGTAGGCTCCGCAAGGAGCCGCCTGGCTCGCGACCACCATCCCACCGGATTCCGGCGCCAAGCAGCTTGCTGTGTTCCGTCGGTGTGTGGGAGTGCCAGTGCCTTTGGGGGGAGAAGGAAGTTGTCAGTTGCGCTGTTCAGAACCGGTCTTGGTCTCTTGGCAACACTTGCCGGGTAACTCATTTTGGAGGGTAGCGGGATCCGAAGCACGGTGCCAGCCGTTGGCCGACCGCAGTCAGTAGGGGGCCCAAGTAGCACGCCAGCCACGTGCCAAAGGCTGCCCCGCCAACTCGCGAAAAATCCCGGTATGCTCCACCGTGCCAGCCGGCGACTGGATGGGAGGACCCGGTGGCCATATCCGGGGGGGTTCGGGCGTCCCCGCAGTCTCCATATGAGTTCCCCATAGGTTGGATTAGCTCTAGTGTTCCACTTGGTTCACTGAGCAGCGCCTCGACAATTCGACTTTTCCCCCCAACTACTCGATAACATGACAAAAGTGAAACAGAAAAAAAAGGGTAAACAACGGCTGCACTTCCTCCCACTTAAAGTGCACCTCACTAATATCAGGGGGTTGCACTCCAATCTCGATCCGGTCCATCATCACCTTGAGGCCGAGAAGCCGCACCTGTTTTTTCTGACGGAGACGAAGATAGCAACCCCGTTGGACGTGGCGTACCTCAACTACCCGGGTTACTCTCTTGAACACAAGTTCAAGAAGCAGGCTGGGGTCTGTGTGTACGTCCGCGATGACATTTGTTGTCGTCGTCTCCGTTGCTTTGAGAAATCGGGTTTTTCTGCCATATGGCTACTTGTGGACACTGGCGTGGAGAAATTTCTCTACATCGGCGTTTACCGATCGCACAGTGGTGACCAGGAGACAACAGCACTGTTCAATTTCCTCGTGGAGTCGACTGACGTAGCCCAACAACGGTACCCAACAGCGAAGCTCATTTTTCTGGGGGACTTCAACGCCTACCACATAGAATGGTTGTTCCCGTACCAGAAAACTGACCATGCTGGGTTAGAAGCGCGCAAGTTTGCTTTAACGCTAGATCTAACCCAGCTGGTGAATGTGGCAACGCGGGTACCGGATGTTGACGGCCATACACCCAATTGCTTGGACCTTCTGATGACAACTGATCCGAACAGTCACTCATTATCGGTCTCAGCCCCGCTGGGAACATCTGACCACTGCCTGGTGAAATCCGTGTCGACCTGCTCTCCTCCAGATGAGAGCCCTAGAGGCACGAGACGAGTATGGCGATACGAGTCAGCAGATTGGGATGAGATGCGGCACTTTTTTACGTCTCATCCATGGCGGCATGTGTGCTTTTCCTCGGGTGACCCGTCTTGTTGTGCCGACATGATTGTGGACGTGATTCGGCAGGGGATGGAATATTTCATTCCATTCTCCGACATCCCGCTCGGTCACAAAACCCGGCCTTGGTATAATGCAGAGTGCGCCCACGCTGAGGCCCGAAAAGAGTCTGCCTACCAAGCTTGGGTCAAGGCCCGCGACCAAAAAGTTAGAGCACGCAGGGTTCGCGCGAGGAAGAGAGCTTTTAATTCTGCCGCTAAGTTCTGCAAGCAAGTTCTACGTGGGGCACGTTTTGACCATGTTGGACGTATCGGGGCCAAACTAGCATCGCACCCTCCGGGTAGTAAACTGTTCTGGTCCCTTTCGAAAGCGGTTGAAACGAACTTTTGTCGGCCCACTTTACCACCAATGCTGAAACCTGATGGGTCGCTGGCCCACTCTGCAAGTGAGAAAGCAAATTTATTTGCATCTCTCTTTGCTAGCAATTCACGTCTGGACGCTGGCTCCAAGCAACCACTAACTGTACCTCGTTACTGTGACTCTTCGATGTCGGAGATCGCAGTTCACATGAAAGAGGTACGAAGAGTATTGTGCAGTCTAGACGTGAACAAGGCCAGCGGGCCTGACGGCATTTCAGCGAGAGTTTTGAGGCAATGTGCGCCTGAACTGTCTCCTGTGTTGACACGCTTGTTCCGCCTCTCTCTTGAAAAAAGAACGGTGCCAAAATCCTGGAAGCTTGCGAATGTACAACCTGTGCCAAAAAAAGGCGACCGTGCAGACCCTGCTCATTATCGACCGATCGCCATTACCTCCATTCTGTGCAAGGTTATGGAAAGGGTACTGAACAGTAAGTTGCTGACCTACCTTGAAGACAATGATCTCCTCAGTGACCGTCAATATGGCTTTCGCCGGGGACGGTCAACTGGCGATCTTCTTGTGTATGTCACGCACTGTTGGGGCGAAGCCATCGAGAAACACGGCGAAGCACTTGCTGTATCGCTCGATATCTCGAAGGCCTTTGATAGGGTGTGGCACGCAAGTCTACTCAGCAAGCTTCCTGCTTATGGCATCCCAGCTGATTTTTGTAGCTGGATATCAGACTTCCTTAGTGAACGGTCGATCCGAGTAGTCGTTGACGGCTGCTTCTCTGACCTCATGGCTATTAATGCCGGAGTTCCTCAGGGGTCTGTTCTCTCTGCAACTCTTTTCCTGCTGCACATCAATGACCTGCTTCAGCCTGGTATTGTTGGGTATGCAGATGACAGTTCGGTTTCAGAGAGATACTTGTCTAGCGCAAAAACCAGCGGGGAAGAAGTTCGTTCCTTGAGAGAGGCCATGGTAGAGCGGACAAATTTGACCTTAAGTCTTGTCTCCCAGTGGGGTGATGACAATCTGGTCTCTTTTAACGCCACCAAAACACAAGCATGCCTTTTTACCGCGAAAAGGAGTCGTTTCGACCTAACTCCGACTTTTCGGGGTACTTCTGTTCCTGTAACCGATCGGCTCGAGCTCCTAGGCATGGAGTTGACAACCAGTCTCAACTTTGGTGCCACCATTGAGCACAAAGCCCAAACTGCGGCCAAAAAGCTGGGCATCCTAAATAGAGTGAAGCGATACTTCACGCCTGGACAGCTTTTAACCCTCTACAAAGCACAAGTCCGATCCTGCATGGAGTATTGCAGCCACCTTTGGGATGGCTCAGCTAAATACCAACTTGCCGCGCTTGACTCGGTGGAACACAGAGCTAAAAGGCTCATTGGCGACGTAAGACTGGTGGATGCCAAGCTTCACAGCTTGGCTCATCGCCGCAAGGTTGCCTGCTTGTCGGTCTTCTACAGATTGTACTTCGGGGAGAGTGTCCAGGAACTCCACGATCTCATCCCACCGGCCCCCTTCTACCATCGGACATCTAGACGCACTGCAAGTTACCATCCCTACCTTGTTGCTATTCCACCAATTCGCACTAAACGTTTCCAAACGTCTTTTATAATGCGCACAGCAAAGGAGTGGAACTCTCTGCCTGCGTCTGTGTTTCCGAACGCATACAACCCTAATCTCTTCAAAATTAGAGTGAACAGGCTTCTTCTGGGTGAGCTCGCTCCATCGTCGACTTTGTCTCTGTCATCTATGACCTAGACTAGAGTCAAGAGCAAACCCATATTAAATAAAAAAAAATAAAAAAATAATAATCTGTTGATTGAAATTGGGTTAGTTCGTTCTTGATAGTGGTCAAAAGTAGTATCTTTTCGTATAGAGTCGCTTCAAGGCTGATCAAGCACATTAACGCGCACTCCTGTGGTCCCCAGGACAAACTAAGCATGGTCCCCATAATGCGAGTGTCGGACCCCATCGAGCGCGCCGTGGAGTGGACGCCGCCGCGCGCCGCCCACGACCCGCGCCTCATGCTGGCCGGCGACGCCGCGCGCCCCGGCTTCTTCGACGTCGGCTCCTGGGACGAGATCATGAAGCCCTGGGCGCAGACCGTCATCACTGGTAACTTACATCTGACATCAACTAACATTTTAGGGATCGGAGATCTTCAGGCTAGCGAAGGCTGCCTTGAAAAAAGGTAAATATGAAAAGGGATGGGGTCATTTTTGACTGGTTTTTTTTGAGGTCAAAATTGTGGTATGAAAAATCTATATGAACGTATGCTTATTTGATATATAATATTAAAACATAGCGATTTGTGAAAAAGTAAATAACAGTTATAGTCTTTTAAAGTTATTCTTGTATCTAGTTAGGATTCAATTCAATATGGCGGGAGTTGTGAGTGACGTCACACGCAATTGGTGCTGTCTCTGTTTATTAAATGATTTTTAAAACGCTGACAACACCGTCATTTTTTAAGATTTACATCATTTTTAACTGTGTGTTTTCTGCTCTCTAAATTTTGAGAAATGTAATAAAAAAACATGCGGGGCAGTCTTTGGGGACTGCCTATAGAAGTGAAAACTAAGCTAAAGCGTTCGATGACGATGACGCGAGTTTCATGATTTTTGTTCACCCAAACAGTGCTCAACATTGCATAAAAAAGTTTTCACTTCAAAAATCCAGTCAAATATCCCATTTCACAATCTTAGGCCTACTAACACAAACCAGAGTTATCTTTTAACTCCGAGTTAGTTACTAACCTGGGCCATCATTTGTATGAAATATAGCCTTAACTTGAAAAACTACCAAACGAATACTAACCCAATAGAAGTTGAAATAGAATTTGAAATTATCTGCGCCGAGACCCAATTTATCCTCTTTTGTTTCCCAGGTCGTGCCCGCCTTGGAGGTATACCAGTCGGTGTGGTGGCCGTAGAGACCAGGACAGTCGAGCTGACGCTACCCGCTGACCCCGCTAACTTGGACTCTGAGGCCAAGACATTGCAACAGGCTGGACAGGTCAGTATAAGACAGAGGCACGGGCATCAAAAAAAAATCACTAAAAATAATACAGTTATCTTTTTTTTTGCACAATTTTGACATTTATTCCTAAAAATTCGATTTAATTCGTCAGTTAGATCATCAAAAATGTTTGAGGCGTAATTTTTTATTTTGTCATGTCGACAAAAAATTAAGATTAATAATTATCAGCGCGTTGAAATGTTGCGTGAGGAAGAGGCCCCACCATGCGTTGCGGCAACGGTGCGATGTCTCAGCGGTGCCGCTGCAGTGTAATACATACAAATGTCCTAGTATACCACACGGTGCGGTGCGCTCACCGGACTAAGACGAGGAGGAGGGTGTATACGCCGCAGCCGTTGCCGAACGGTACCGACCAGCACATCAAGCTACAACAAACTGTCAAATTTCTTTAATAGATTTTCAACTTTATCGCTGAAGCATTAGGTTCAAGATTGACTGGGAAAATTTGACAGTTTCGGGTAGCTTGATGGGCTGGCGTCTGTACCGTAACATTGTTGCGACGCCACGAACTACGTGTGCATACTGATGCGGCAAAATGGTTGCGTCGATGCTGATATTTTGACAATTTTAACACTGTAATTATCCCATCCTTTTGTTCCTAGGACGTTTTGGTACGAAGACGACCGTACATTGTTCAGTTTGGGGGCGTTCAAGTATTACGTAACGCAATTTCTGGGAAGGGGGGGGTTTTGTAAAACGTTACGATACGTTACAGGGGCGGGAGGGGTGTTCGAATAACGCGCTACGTAACATTGTTTTTTTTTTATTTAACGCCAGCTCACTAAACATATTTTCGAGTTCCACAGTCACTAAACAGTAGTCATTTTGCCAAACAAAAATAAACATCAATATTTTTCTTGAAATGACATTTATTACTTAATTTAAAAATTTGGTAACATGAGAGTAGTAGACATAATTGTTACTTTTAGGTAAAAATTGTCACTTGGATGATACGTAACGTTTCGGGAGGG
>NDFZ01004931.1:20765-126748 GCA_002192655.3 Mamestra configurata
TCCCATGCTTACGTAATACTTGAACGCCCCCAAAGTAGAGTAAGTTAATTTTATTTGTTCCTAAGGATAACTATTAACATTCTTTGTGCTCCACAGGACATAATCCCCTGGCGTGATTCCCGTCGCCAGTTCTACTGGCGTCTCAAACGTCTCCTACGTCAAAACGAACAAGAGAGAAGAGTGCAAGAAGCAGTCAAACCTGCAGACAAGATGGAACAGGGACCAGCCGCCGCCACGCTGCGCCGGTGGTTCACTGAAGACAGAGGGGAGACACAGGTATGTAGAAAAAGAAAATATTGAAAAAAAAAGTGGGTCATAATGGTCCATGTTGGCCTTTAATGTACCTTAGTGGACCATGATGGCCCACAGTGGAACTTGATGGCCCATAGCGGACCATGATGGCCTATTGAGAATGGTCTACAATGGACTGAGGGCCGGGGAGAGACACAGGTGAGAAGTAAAAGAAATTCATCAATAGTGACCATTCTAGTGTCGCCAATACGTCGGAAACCCAGCCACTCTGAGTACCCTGAGATACTCAGTAACACCAGGGCTTTGCTGGTTTTCGTTAAGGAGCTGAATCGAATACCTATTCGTCCCACCCGTACCCACAATACGCTCCTGCACGTGGAGTCACGGACACCAGCCCGACCTACACACATACGTTATATCCCAAGATGGACCACAGTAGTCACTGATAGTGTCGGTGATCTGTTGGCCCATTATCTCCACATAATGGGATGGCTCTACATCTCAATAGGCCCCGCGGGTCCATAATGGTACATGGGAGTCTAAATTAACCCAGTGCTTTATCAAAAATTAACAAAGTAAACACTACATAAACACTAAATAAAAAAGTTATGTTGTCTAATTATCAATGATTTCAAATTTTTAACCGAATCCATATTAAAAATACCTAATAATGTCTCCCACAGTCCCACCAATGGGAGCACGACAACGAGGCGGTGTGCAAGTGGCTGGAGGCTCAAGCTGGTGACGACAACTCCGTGCTGGAGAGGAACCTGCGCTCCATACACCAGGACGCGCTGCTGCAGGCCGTCAATAACCTTGTAGTGGTGAGTTATCACTTGTATTATACTTGTTTTGTCCCGGTTCTTCGCTTCCGTGGCTTATCACATAGTGACTCTGTGAATTGTTCAAGAAGTGATGGAGCTGAGTCCTTTAGCCCGTTCAAACGTTCAATTTTACGGGAAACATGCTGGCCTATAGTGGTCGATGATGGCCGGTCGGTATTGGCCCATAGTAGTTAGTGTTGAGCCATAGTGGTCGATGATGACCCACAGCCCCTTTCAAAAGGTGGACCATGGTATTCCATTGTGGCCTATCGTATCTCTTCACACAATGGACCGTGGTAGTCTGTCTGTGAATCCACATTATGTCTCATTAATGAACCATAATGGGTGATGATTTTATCAATGATAGTTTATGTTTTGCCCAATGGTCCTTTAGACCTTCGGAAGGCGTTACAGACTGTATAATCTTTCCATTGTAAAAAAAAACGTGCGTCTCGAGACGCCCGACAGAAGTGATAACTTAAACTAATCTAAGTTGAACTATTTAATATGGGAAGCGTCTGTCCGAAATACGACTAGCGCTGTGGGTTAGAGTGAGAGAGGAAGAGCCTGCCTACCGCTGCCGTATGCGTGAGAGAAAGGGAAGCCAGACAGACTGGCGCCGCGTTACGTTACGAAGCGGCTTACCCTCCCATAAGAAGTTATCACTTCAAATATATACCGTACGTACCGACGGTAAGGTCGGTGGGGTAACTGCCCCACCCTGAACCTTATGTCAATGTCCTAAATGGCATAACGAGGGTATATTATCACTTCACGGAATGCAAGCGTGTTTTTATTGTACTAATTCTCATCTCCCCGACCCTTGCTCGAGCCAGCCCGCGCCGCTGAGCCTGTAGTCTTAAATTCGCCCCTTAATAATAATTCTAGTTCGATCCAGCCCGTCCCTAGCTGTCCTCCCCCCAGCGACGCCCTAAGTCGAGGCCCGTACCCCGCAGGGGGTGCCCTTAGCCTGTAGTCGCTTAGTTTGTAAGTTTTTATAAGCCCTGACTGGAGGCTTTACTATTATATTAAGGCCACCACAGGCAAGCCCGGTTAAGTAGTAAACAACCTTATAGGTTGAACTGAGAGACGCCACTCACAAAAAAAAACTAATACTCAAATATCTCTTTTCCCAGGAACTCACACCGTCACAACGGGCCGAGTTTATCAGAAAACTGTCAGCCTTAGAAATGGAGCACTAATGTTAATATAGTTAATTTTAACGACCTAGGACGAACAAATTACTTAGGGTACATATATTTATTGTTGGGGCTTTCTAGATGCGAGGTAAGTCTGTTTTAATTATGTTAGTGAGACTTCGGAAAATCTAACCGTAGTAGTTTTAATCCGTGTACCCTATAGGGAGTGTGCAGGAATGAGGTGGAAGCACATAAGCTGGCTTCGGAAAATCTAACCGTAGTAGTTTTAACCCGTGTATCCTATAGGGAGCGTGTAGGAATGAGTTGGGAAGCGCATTATCAGGCTTCAGAAAATCTAACCGTAGTAGTTTTAATCCGTGTACCCTATAGGGAGCGTGCAGGAATGAAGTGAAAGCACATAAGCAGGCTTCGGAAAATCTAACCGTAGTAGTTTTAATCCGTGTACCCTATAGGGAGCGTGTAGGAACTATAGGTGGCAGCACAGAAGCGGCATTGTCAAGTATTTGTAAAATTTCAACATTTCCGCCGATAGAGGGCGCAGTCATGCCGTTCACGTTCCCTATGCCAATCCTAATGCCCGGGTTACAATAAAAGGCTAGTATTTGAAGCTAGGATACATAGTAATATTCCGGTTTCTTATGCTATGGCATGTACGAAAATTACTCTAGCCAGAGCTTTTTTAATTGTTAAAAGGTCGTATTTGACCACCATCTTAACCTTTTGGACGCCCTTGTCACGTATACGTGATGCAAGCGCGTGCCCTGTACGACAAACGCCACAAATATGCGACAAAAAGTACGGCGAATTTGTGGCTTGGCGTCGGGGGCACGCCGATGCGTTTATGCTTTGGCGATCAAAAGGTTAAGCGATGATGTGGTCGACGATGGAGCACGCTTGCCTAGAAGTAACCTAAGACTCCCAGGTTGTAGCTATCAGGGCAGACAGACTCCGGCAGGGAATTCCACTCCTTAGCAGTTCTTGCTTGTTATCTTAGAAAAACTAGCCTTGTATGCCCCGGGCAAACGATGAAACCTATCTAGATGTTTCAATAAAACCGCTTTTAAGAAAAATCATGAAACTTGTAAGTTATAACTAGAGATCGGCTTATTTGCAACATAAAAAGCCCGAAATTTGCAAGAAAAATAGCCACAAAAATCCATAAAAGGGCCAAATTATGCTACATGAAAGTTTAAAAAGCTATGATTACTCAACGATAACAATTTTATTTGCGAAAATAACAATTATGAAATATATTTAACAATTAAATGTACTGTAGATATCTGAACAATGCACGAGATCAAGATCGGGAGTAAATATGCATAATTAAAAAAAAATGCTAAGATATTGTTACGAGCTTGGGGTTCGTGACAATAAAAACAGCCGATTCAATAACCAAAATGACACTTTAATTTAACAACAATAATTACAACTTTAAACTCACTAATTATAACACAACTTCACTACTGATCACTTTAATCGCACAGATCACTTCCGAAGTATTCGCTTGTATCGTTAATCCAATACTGACTCGGACGCGGAATACGCGCTCCTTATATAGGCCAGTTAATTCTAGAAACTTCTATTCTCGAAACATCTGGAAAGTACTCGTAACTACCGCTGCCGACTGACCAGATATCGAGAAGTGTAGAATGTTCTGGCAAAGAAATGTCTAGAAGGTACTTGACTGTACTAGTTCTGCTACTCGATACTAGATGGCGCTAGTAGTAACTTAAAGGACCCGACATTAATTCTGGCGCGTAACAATATGCAACTACTGACATGTTACAGCGATCTTTATATTATTATGATAAGAACTGCTTTTCCATCTGTGACAAACAATAAATGAATTTGAATTGAACTGAACTGAAAAGGGGCTAAATATGCGAATGCATATGCAATATGTATTTGCATATAATCCGGTCTCTAGTTATACAAACAGATTTTCCAAAGAATCACTCGACTGCAAAATATCATAAGCATTGGCCTAAAGTAAGGTTAGTTTTTATTTTGCAGTAATAACAATAGAACAGACATGTGTTTCAGAATTTACTAGAAATTAAGTTTCACAGCTTTACGGAAAAATATTAATGCGCAAATACTCGTTTGTTAAATAATGAACTTTAGATCAATGAAGTTAGGGTATATTTTCTATAATCCAAGTAACGCGAATATTTTGTGAGTTTGAATTTGTGCCCGGTTGATGGCAATAGGCTGGCCTCCTAATGCATGGAACTGGAAACATAAATGGGACTTGAAATGTGCGGGTTCTTATAGTCTTGTGCGGGATAGGCACAAGCCAAATTTACCCCCAAATTTCGGTGAGTAAAGGCGTATTGTAACCTCGTAAATATCTTCCAAATATTTTGTTTGTCACTTTGTCTTCCATTTTCTAAAGGCCTGATCAGACCTACCCAGGGCAGTGGCGAAAGCCGATTGTATACGGTAATCCCACTGTTCAAGCCTAATAATAAATAATAATAATAATCATTTTATTATCAGTCTACTGAACCCATAGATACAATACACAAAATAATCTTAAACAATAAGCGCTAAGCGGTATAAGATCGCTATATGGGTAGCGTCACTTGCTTGAGAAGCTATTTAACGCTAATTTTTGCTCCTTTTAAGGTCCGAAATGTCCCAATGCAATTGAGAAAGTAGCTTATATACTTGAAACGGCATGCATTTCTTCGGGATAAATAAGTCTATGATATTTAACGGCTTGGGAAAGAAATTCCAAAATCGGAGCAGAACTTCCAGAGATTACCTCGTACAAACAAACGATCAATTTTACCTCTTTTAGCTTAGTAGATAATATTCTTCCGTTGGGCTGTGCAACTAAGAAACATGACAAATTTTTTATAGTTTTTTATTTTATTTATTTTGATACACCTAGATACCTCTTTGTACGTAACGAATGGACGTTGGTCCTAATTTGTGAGCTTTCTGACCGTTAGACTATAAACCAACTGGCTAGAGCCCAGCAGTGCGATTCTGTGAACATCTCACCGTGTAAGCTTAGGTGTAGTGAGCTGTCAATCCATACAAACAGCCGGTCGATTCTGTAAACATGGGTGAAGTGATCACGAGGTGAGCTGTCAATCCATGTAATCAAGATGGAATGACAGCTCACTTCGTGATCACGTGACATTTTGATTATATGGATTGACAGCTCACCTCGTGATCACTTCACCCAAGCCTTCACTTCGACATGTTTACAGAATCGACCGGCTGGATGGAATGATAGTTCACTCACTCCACCTATGCTTGGGTGAGATGTTTACAGAATGTACCGGCTGTCTCCGGAACGAAAATTATCCCAAATGTGATGTGTCAAATGCGCGTTCATTTTTAACAGCGAATCACATCAATTGATTTGCGTTTGATTTGTGACGTGGCTATAATTTCTTTACAAAAACCTTGGGTTAATGGCCACAACGCCTAAAATTCTTAAAAATAGCCTTGGTAAGAGTAGTCAATTCTTTAAGGAAATAAATTCTCATATAATATTTATACTTGGTTTGAGGATGCTAAAAGCGCAAAATTGTGAATATGTATTTAGTAAATTAGTGAATAATGTTACAAGAATTGATGTACCCTAACTAAGCACCTAAATATACTGGTATTTGACTAAAAAATATAATTAGTCTGTCAAATAGATTTCGAAAAAATATTGGACACGTATTTTTTTCTGTTGTCACGTAAACAAAAAATTAAGACGATACAGTGCGTTGAAAACTCGTGTGACGTCACTTACCAATACACTTTTTACTGGAAAGTGACGTAAGAAGCCCCCACTGCGTTTTATCTTGGTATTTTTGATAAAATAAAAATACGTATCTAATATTTTTCGATAGTCTGACGGACTAAATAGTTTTTTTTTTTTTTACCCAGGCAACACTGTGTTAAGTATAGAGGCTCTTAAATATATACCCTGTGACATTAACCTTACGTCTGACGGTCAAAAAGCGAAAATACATCTGTTTGAATTCTCAAAGTTTTATAATATACAACGTGTTACAGAATAAACGCAATACCTCTTAAGGGGTCATTGTACTCATCATTGTGAACAATTTTTACTATGGGACCAAGCCCGAAACGTATGGGGAGTTTTTTTTCGCGATTGCTTTGTTGGTCCCATAGTAAAAGTTGTTCACAATTATGAGTACAATGACCCCTTAAGAGGTATTGCGTTTATTCTGTTACACGTTGTATACATAAAATTGTATAAATAGTGTCATATATTTTGTTGCGAATGTAATGAAATGTGTAAAATATACATTTTATCAGCCAATCTGAAGCAATTTGTATTTTTTTAAATTTCAATACTTATGTGTATGTATGTTTTCTTATTTGGCTTGGAAAATGTCTGAAATACTCTTCAAACCTTTACTTTTATTATTTCATTGTAATAAGGTATTGCAATGACAAATTAGAAAATCTTCAAAATGATAGTTATTATTTTTCGCTATTTCCTAGTGGATCTTATGCTGGCACTTCACTTGGCGTATTTGGTAAAATATTCGCGTCACTTGTTCAATACAAAATATACCTTATGTGATTTAAAATAAGGC
Source organism: Mamestra configurata (assembly GCA_002192655.3). Classification (NCBI taxonomy): domain Eukaryota; kingdom Metazoa; phylum Arthropoda; class Insecta; order Lepidoptera; family Noctuidae; genus Mamestra; species Mamestra configurata. The sequence continues at coordinate 27,576 of NDFZ01004931.1, forward strand.
TAATTTTGTGACACAAGTTACGCTTGGCCAAATACGCCAAGTGAAGTTCCAGCATTACAGTTGAAGTTTTTGCTTTTTTTCAACTATGCCGGCCGGCTTCCAGTCTAGCCGGACGCAACCGAGTACTAGTATTTTACATAAAGCGACTGCCTATCTACCCTCCAAAACCCAGTAGTAGTTCTTGGCAAGACTGGAGTCAGATATTCTGGCTTCTGACAATCAGTAACGACTGCCAAAGATTTACAAATGACAGCCGGGACAAACGGCTTAACGTGCTTTCCGAGGCATGGAGGAAACTCGGTATGTTAAGTTGGTCACCCATCCATAGACCAACCTTGGCAAGCGTAGCTTAACCTTGAAGATATACCCGTGTGGCTGTTATTATTTCGCCACGAGCTCCTCACTTAGTAACTCCAGTAACTGGGTAACACGATACCTCTTGGCAAGACTGCTTGCTAGATTTTTAGAGATTTTCCAAGCCGCATGATATCATATAATAATATCAATATACTGATATATCAATATACCATAAAACGGGGTGGTTAGAAATGAAGGGGTGAATAAAAACGAAACTTTTATTGGGATTTTCACATAAATACCATATTAATAGTTATCTACAAAGCGTCCATTTCATAATAAAATAGTGGATAAAAAAAATTGGAGTTCTTCATTGCTGCAAACAATATTTAACCTTTTGAACGCCATTGTCACGTATACACGACAAGCAAGCGTGTGCCCTGTACGCCAAACGTCATAAACATGTGACAAAAAGTACGGCGGGGGCACGCCGATACGTTTATGCTCTGGCGTTCAAAAGGTTAAATAACATGAAAATTCCAGTCAAAAGCTTCGTTTTTATTCACCCCATCATTTCTGTCCACCCCGTTTTACCCGGTAATTATTATTGTTGTGTTCATTAATCTTTGAAAATGTGTGAAACCTGCAATATGTACAAATTGTACAAACATATACATTCCCGTGTTTAATATTTTTGTTAATTATTTTTTTAATGTTGGCAAGCTTGCGGTTGGATCTCCATTTTTGTTATGAGGCGAGCAAGGCCCTTTTTCTCGAACCGAAATTGTCACTAAATTATTGTGACAAATTGTCAAACGTCTTACTTGGCCGTAAAATATATAGAATCATAGCCGAATGGAGTTTTAACAAACCAATATTTTTATTAAGTGTAGCAACACTGTAACGCTAAAAGCCGCTGTTTGAATATGTAGTGATATTAATATAATCTGCGCGTCCATGAAGCACGTTATTTATTATTTAATGTTGTTTATGTTTAAAATGGGACCAAATAAATAAATGGTGTATATTATGATTTCTTTTTTTTGTTTTTTTTTTTGCTCCTCTGACCACAAGAAACACTAGTCTTCAAATGTTTGATAAAATCGTAGTTTTATTCTATGGGACAAGGCCGCCACTCACTTCCAACCACTGCTACTCCTGAAAGCCAGGATCAACAGTGGGGACCAACAGAATAGTGCCGAGTCAATGAAGCTCGACGAGGCCTGGAGAAACGATTCAACCATCTTGGATCCCGCAACGAAATCAATCAGAAAAGCAGAGGAGTCGGAAATAATCGCGTTCCGTTCAACAGGACCACCATGAGCGCCGAAAAAGGGGGCATGCCACAGCAAGTATACAAATAATTAGTACCCTTAAATGCACCCTTTAATTCATTTCGTAAAAAATCAGAACAAACATTTGTATTTACCGAAAAATCAACAATGAGTCTGACACACCCTTCCGCTCTACCCAGAGCGGAAGAAGTCATTAGATGACATTACATCCAAAGAAAAAAAAAATAGTTTATGAGATATACCATGCCATTGGTGGGGTGACGGTAGTCACGGTGTTAAATTTTAATTTCAAAATTTCCCTAAATACTTCGTGATTTTTTCCCAAATTTATACAAAAATTAGTACTCATAAAGAAGTTATAGTGACCGTAAATTCAGATTCCTAAGTGTTGTGTTTTAAGAAAAATTTTGCTTTCATAACTTTCCATGCTAAATCTCCGCGTATAACCCGACCAAATTAAATTGCCAATGGTTTTTAACTGTTAAGTAGATGATTGTACACTCGTACACATACATTTATGGATGTCGGAATAGTAATAACAGCAGTTCAATATCTATAATTTTATACAAACTGTGTACCTAAGTACATTTTAAGAAAAAATATAACCTATCGTTACCCACGGAATGCGACACCTTTGTTAATGACGTGGTTAGGTATTTAACTCGAATTACTATTTTTCTGTATTGAAAGTGTCCTTCTGTGTTGTTAATATGAATATCATTAAAGAGCGATAGTATTTTTTATTTCATTATTTCCTACCAATTTACCGTTGCGCAGCACGCAGTACTAAAGTATTATAAAAACTTATTTACTGCAGTAACAAAATGTTGCTAATAACGTGAGTATAAAAGAATTACATAACTAATAGGTACATATATATTTGAATAATATATGTGTATTTAGGAAATATGTGTTTCCATACCAATGTGTAATACCTATTATGTTCGACAAGCACATAATAAATTTAAGGCGTATAGTTGCCTCAATAATCTCGAGCATCTGGGCGAAGCTAAACGCACACTTTCATATCTGCACCGCACACATGAACATTTCCGTAACGCACGCGCTACCTAGAGACCTGCTGATATTTTAAACTATGGGAGTCTCAATATTGAACATTTTCTTTGCTGCATATTGATTGATTTACATGAGCAATGTTCATATTGTAGCAAATTTAACCACAAGTTTTTCTATGTAAAAATATATTTAAAATTCAAAGCCGTTTGGAAGGAGTAGACAAAAAACTAGCGTGTTATGCAATATTTTTTACGGCAATACTATTTAAGACAAATAGTATTGCCGTAAAAAATATTGATGATGATCGATAAAAAGAAATGTTCATATTGTTGTACATGAATTTCCAATCTTTTGACCCGCCGTTAATGAGGACTAGGCTTTAGAATAACAAAATCAACTTATAGGTAACGTTAAAATTGAAATATTTTTCGATTTTTAATTAGCAATTAATTAGCCCTAAAAAGATACTCATTAAAAATATATTATACTTACTCAGGAAACAATGATTGGTTTTATAGATATTGAACTGTTTGTTACTATTCCGGCATCCATAAATTTATGTGCATGAGTGTACATCTACTTAACAGTTCAATACACTTGACAATTTAATTTGGTCGGGTTATACGCTGATATTTAGTATGGAAAGTTGTGAAAGCTAATTTCTCTTAAAGTACAACACTTAGAAATCTGGAATTTGGGAAAAAAACACGGAGTTTTGAATAGGGAAATCTTGAAATGATAATTTAAGACCGTGACTACCGCCACCCCACCAATGGCATGGTATATCTCGTAAACTACTGGAATACTCATTTTGAGTTTTGAGTACTAATTTTATCTTGCAGGGTACTAATTTTCTATGTAGGTTTGAGGAAAACGGCAAGCTCCTCCAACTTCTAATCAACATTGAAAGTCGTGGTCTTGCTGAACGAGCGCGCGAAAGTAATCATCGTTGATTTCTCGGTAAATATAAATGTTACAGTTCTGATTTTTTTAAGAAATGAATGACATACCCAATTATTTGCATACTTAGAATAGCTGTAGCATGCCCCCTTTTCGGCGCTCATGGTGGTCCTGCTGAACGGAGCGTAACTACTGCCGGACCACCTTCAAAGTCGATTTTCTCAAAAACTACTAAGGTGCCAATTCTGTTGTTAGAGTACTAATTAGTACCAATTGAGTACTAATTATTTACCAAGTACGGAAGCGATTGGCGTTGGTGGTCCTGCGGTAGTCACGGACATCGAAGCATTTTATATTTAGAGATAACAAAAAGCTAAGGTATGGTACTAAACATATATTTCTAACATTAAATTTTAATACTATGAACGACTACAAAAGAACTCATGTACCTACTTCTCTGCCATTCAATATCAAACTAGACTTTTGTCTCTGTAATGGATTTATTTCACTGTGCTGCTAATAACATTAGTTTTCTCTCTATTCTTTAGGCGCCCTTCGTAATTGCCTCAAGTTTGAGATAAAAATTGCAACAAGGTACTACATTGTTTGTTAACGTTATGCATGAAAGCAAACCATACACCATACGTACCTTTCTATTTTCTGTTTTTTTTTTTTTTGTCAGTGGCTTCTCGCAGTTCTAGGTTGTCGACTGCTTAACCGGGCTTGCCTGTGGTAGCCTTAATATAATATTAAAGCCTCCAGCCAGGGCTTATAAAAACTTACAAACTAAGCGACTACAGTGTAGGGGTGCCCTTAGTATGTAGTCACTACACGCTAAGGGCACCCCCTGTGGGGTACGGGCCTCGGCTTAGGGCGTCGCTAGGGGGATGACAGCTAGGGACGGGCTGGATCGAACTAGATTTATTTTCTGTGCGTATGATTAGCGGTACGGTATTTTTCCGTTACATTACGAAGGTAGTTAAATATTTATAATGTAACCTCGGATTAGTCGAAAAACAAATTTAACTTTGAGAAGTGGCTCCCTTTTGGTAATGAAATAATAATTAAAAAATATTTTTTTGAAATGAAAACATAAATTTCATTTCAAAAATGCAGAAAACATTGGAAAATTGATACACGATCTTGATAACAACGTAATGATGAATTATTTTTCACTGCCTTTCAAACAAAATTTCAATTAATAAATTATCGAGATTATTTACTTTATCGTCAAAAATTTTTACTGACCTTTTAACTCGTCGCCATTTGTAAGCTCCCGTTCACAAGTACCCGAGTTGGTTCGTTACCACACCAGGTATGCAGATAGACGTCCGTTCTCCTAGTATGCAATAGCCTTCTGCGACTGGATAGGGGCAGCCTCCGAAAGGTGGCGGGGACCATCACCGGACACTGCTCACTGAACAAACATTTCCACACGATAGGTATAACGGACAGCCTTCTCTGCAGAGCATGCATGGAGGAGGAGGAAACGGTTTCCCACGTGCTCCTTGAGTGCACAGGCGTCGCCGAAATACGGACACCGAATTCACTCACAGACATCCTGAACTCACTGGGAGGACTGATCTGCTTATGGAGGGAGGTTGGCTGGTTGGAATGACGACCGCCATGGTTCACGCACAATGGTCCAACATCAGGAATAAGTGCGGAAACCATTCCCAATAGATCGAATAGATAGATAGACGTCCGTTCTCGCTTGCCGCTCTTACGTGACTGACTACCTCACTACCCGTGCACATTTCATATATATGTTGATTTATAAAGTACCTACTTAAAATTTTACTTTTTTTACATAATACATGACCACCAACTGCGTCAGACTGCTTGAAAAGTAACTTGTTCGGAACTGTTTATCCGTTTTTAGCGGTCGGGTTTTACGAGTTTATGACAAGTTATTTTTTATTCGCCTGAATATTGACATTTCTGTTGCAACGAGATGGCCGGGGTGGCGCCACTTAGTACTCTCTTGCTCTCGAGAACGACGAAAGGCAATGTGCAGGGAAGGGATGGGGGTAGGAAGTTATGACACGAACTTTCTACTATTTTATTTGCCAACATAAAGCCAGAAAGGAACTGGCAACACTATAATTTTGATCGAATCAGCTCAACCGAAAGGATTTTAGAGTTAGTAGCGAGGTAGTTTTCGTTTTTGGCGGTATGGCCCCTTCGGTACAAATAAACATGAAATAGTTCACGAACTTTCTACTATTTTATTTGCCAACATACAGCCATAATAAACCCAGAAAGGCAATGGTAACACTATAATGGTAAAGGTTGACTGGTAGAGAATGCCTTGATGCATTAAGTCCGCCCATGTACCACTATTGTACATAAAGTTTAAATAAATAATTGAGAGATTTTAAAGTTAACTCCCGAGCGTAGCGAGGTAAATTTTTGTTTTTGGCGGTACGGACCCCTTCGCTTCAGTGCAAATAAACACAAAATAGTTAAAAATATATTTTATTACAATAATATATCACATTAAGTACCACTGGTACGCGAAATGGCGCGTTTGTACAATAACAGGACCAGTAACAATGATCAATAGAATTAAATGAAATCGTAGGAAAAAGTCGTATATCTTCTGCCTAGCCTTCAAACAACACAATTACCGGATAATACGGTACAAGATAACAAGTGACAGCTGAGATTTTAATTGCTTTTCAACATAAATAAGTGTGGAGACATGAAAAAATGAAAATTCTTAATAAAAAATCGCATGTTTCCTACATATGACGAACATTTTCATACAATTCCATTTCATTTAATTGACAAACAAAATTATAAGACTATGCTACATATTATTTTACACAATATTACCTATCTATTTAATCATTAAATTAAAAATTGACAGAATTAAAATAATTACAATAAAATTGGCTACTAATTTAATATTACAAATTTACTAAGTACAGTAGTCGTTCTGACATAATTAAGTAGTTTTAATAATAGGCCATAAAACAGATTTGCACTATATTTGCATAATCGTATTTATGCAGGCTCACTTTCTCCAAAAATCATTAACCCCCGTTTCTGGAAAAAAAAACAACGGGTTGCACTCCGGGAGTGCCGGCAGAAGTGAAAACTTGAACATTAACGTTGTTCATTTTTGATATTTTGGAATGGTTAGAGAACAGTTTCGAATTGCATATGCATGCATTGAGGCATATATTTTCGCCGCGCGGTACAAAGAGAGGGGGGTATTACTTCCTCTCCTACGCCGCGCCGGTTGTCTACTCTTCCTCCGTCTTGAATTTTCGATCAGGTCGCGACGCGAGTTTAAAATTATTACCCATCCCAAAAAGTGAACAACGCCGCTAAAGAAGTTTTCACTTCAAAAATCTTCAAATTATCAAGCTGGCACTAATTAAACGCAAATAAAGTGATGCGTACTTATTCAGCCAGTTACATGTAGATAACGCGCGTTTGACAATGTGACAAAATGATTTTGTGATAATTTTTGTGCGAGAAACTGGGGATTAGATAAATGGCAAGAGTCTTCTGACAAAGTCAGGCAAAGATTGTAAAACCAAAAAGTACATTTAATTTTATAACCTTTAATAAACTGAACCTGGCAATGCCTTCAATGAATGACATGGAGAGGACTGGTAGATATCCTTCAGTTATTTTGAATAAGAATAGTATTTGACTTATGCCAATATAATATGGTGTTATTACTCTGTCTAATATTTTCTAAACACATAGCACTATCTCACTCTTTCAACCAATTCATAGCAAAGTTATTTTAACTAATAAAAATAAATAAAATATCTGCCAAAATATTCGAGTAAAAACAAACTTTCAATATAAAATATATTTGTGAGTGGCATAAAAAATACTGGTTGTAATTATTTTGTATCACATGATTTACTTATTTTGTTAATAAAATAATAACATAATTTAAATAAAAATAATTATTTGTGTGAGACTGTTGAAATAGTCTTACAGAATGTGAATTTCGAAGGCCCTTATGATTTTGTTTTAATTGCAAAAATTTTAAATACTTATGTCAGTTCAAAAAACAAACTTATCTCCGAGTTCTGTATCAAGAATTTAAAATTGAACACATAATAATTGTCAAATTCTACTTTAGCCTGAAAACCTGTCAATCTGAGGCAAACAGGACTTGACACGTTCTTAACTCAGAATACTCAATGCAGGAACCTGTCCATAGTATGTACTATCGCGGAAATTTGCGGAGAACCACTTTTGAACCATATCACCATAGCAACAAGGTATGGTACCTACAATGGAGCGAATTTTATAAATATTTTTCTTATTCGAGTTTTATTTTTATTTTTATTAAGGTAACACAATCATTAAAAAGTAAGTACCAATTGACTATCAATAAAGTTTAAACTGACAAGAATTTAATTATTAAAAAAATATAAAATCCAGTGAAAACATTACAAAATCGATTGTAGTACTTATTAAACAATTTTTTCCAAATTGACATAAGGAATATTATTCTAATATGAGTTTATTGGCAATTTTTCATGGGGTGAAAGTATTAATCGTTTATATTAAACCAGCGACCCGCCGATATGCTGAGTTCTGGGCAAAAAAATGTTAAAAAACTGAAATTTGTAGATAACTACAAGACTAAGCGTAGGGCTGTGTATAAAACTTTAACAAATTATACACCTAAACCTTCCTCATGAGTTACACTATCCATTTGTGAAAACTGCATGAAAATCCGTTTAGTAGTTTTTAAGTTTATCGCGAACAGACAGACAGACAGATGCGGCGGAGGAGTTTGATTTATAACTAGCACTTCACCTGCTACTTCGTCTGTGCAGATTTAGTGCAACTGTTCCTCCTTATCACCCCCTCTTAAGGTTGAATATCCAGAAGTCCCTTCTTAGTGCTCAACTACATTATAAAAGGAAGACTTGTGCATTATCATGTTTCTAGTCCCAGTACTTCCCAGCCAGGGTAGCGGAATTTGTTTGAAAGAGTCACCGTGGCCCTGGAACGCAAAGGGCTTTAGAAGGAACTCGGATCGGTCAGTAAGAGTCTGACACGCCCTTCCGCTCCAAAACTTAAACAGTCATCTTATAGATATGTCACAGCCAAATAGCTTAATCAGCCGTTTAATTGGTTGCCTAGCCTTTTTATTTAGCTGCGCCGATTTTTCAGCGACCCAAGTGACATCTTTGGTTCAACATCGCTTAATGACTTGCCCATGTCACTTATATCGCTCATTGAACGGCGCAGTTCAATGAAAAGGCTAGGCTTTTAATGAAACGGCTGATTAAGTTAGATGGCTGCGACAGATACATTCATGTCTACTCATCTTTCGTATTTTCCATGAAAACGTTTTGTACACATAAAAAGGCATAATAAGGCATTTGAAATTGACGCTAATAAGTACTAGTTACTATTAATAGTAATATTTTTGAATAATTTATTAATAAATAAATAATATATATTTATTAATAATTTATTTTATTTAGTAATATTTTATTATTTTAAATACTGGCGGTATAAAGATTACCGAAAATGGCAGCTTTTTGTGCTCTTTCAATGACTGACCAATGAAAACTTATATCTAGGAATAGGTACTTGGCTCATATTAACTGGACCTATTTCGCGAAGCCGTGAGGTTCATAATGTTTTGTTAATATAAAGTGGTCACATAAAAAGGTTTAAAATTAAGTTTCCTCAGTGTTGTCCCTACATTGTGTGTGCCAAATAAACGTATTTTATAACGTTATTTCTTTTAAAGTTACATAATGTAATAATATGAATCCATCGCCATAAACTGAAGTCTCGACTTAAGCGTAATGTTTTTTTAGGTTGATTTTTCAATGACTTGAAAATTATGGCTTACATTGGAATTTAAACTTTGTTTTGTACTACACAGAGTTTGCTATCTCGAAGGGCGATGATTCCTGAGTAAATATATCATTATATTTAGACAGTACGTTACATTTTCAAAAAATATTGGACACGTATTTTTTGCTTTATCAAAAAAATAAAAAAATTGACGAAGCAGAAACGCATCAAAGTTCAAGAGTGGTGGCTGGTGACGTCACATTTGAGTAAAAGTGTACTCAAATGAGACGTCACACGAGTTTTCAACGCACTGTATCCTCTTAATTTTTTTTTTTATGAGAAAAGAAAAAACACGTGTCCAAATTCTTTTGGACATCGTTCTGAGGGACTAATTAGTCTTTTACCCTATTCTGTATGCAAATATTTCGTAGTTACTTAAGAAGTTTAATAAATAAGTAGGAAGAGGAAGCCATGATGCGTCAACCCCATTTAAATTGGGATAGCGGCAAGAGGATGACGATTCGTCGTCCGACGAGTTCCACAAGCTAATTTAATTAATATATTTTTCAACACATTTGTTAAAAAAATGTATTTACGACGCCTGTATACATTGTTCGAAAGTTAAAAATTACGCACCATACAATGGAACGTGCGGTAAAATAGGTAGTCTCATCTAAGTACCCATTTTAGCGGCGTGCGTATTCTTTATGGTTTTTTTTTATTACCATTAAAACATATAGAATTCCACCAAGTAGCAGCGGCGGCTTTTACCATTGCGAGGCCCCGGGCGGCAGTTCTTTGCGAGGCCCCGGGCGATAGATTTTTGCGAGGCCCTTGTTCTTTTTGAAATTTATAAGAAAGCAGGTATTTCTATTTGCGGCGTTTCTTTCTTTCACAATTTAAAATAAAATCACAATGAGAAATTTTACATTGATAAAATTGCAAAACTGACAACCGGTCTCGTGTCATCGACTTCCTCAAATTTGATGGCACTTATTATTATTATTAATTTTAAAAATTAACTGTGAAATAACTTCATTTTATTGGTAAAAGTAAAAATCATTTCAAATGTAAGGTTTTTTGAACTCGAGTAGCGCGAGGCCCCGGTAAGAGCGAGGCCCCGGGTGGTTGCCCCGCTCGCCACCCCCTAAGGCCGCCACTGCCAAGGAGTAAATAACTATTGAAGCGAAAAATGATAATAAAATTCCTAAATATCTTGTGTTTTTTCTAATCAGTCATCGTGTGAAGGCAATAGGAAGGAATGTATTAAGTCACTGTTTTTTTCCAATTTCACGAGCTCTTCTTGGACTCGTTCATCATATTGTTGTAACTCTGTAAATAAATAAATATAAATTAATGTAAAGTGCTAAAATAAATAGTAAAATTACGTAAGTAAGTAAGGACTGATACGAATCCCCCATCATATAGGACCCGTGGTGGTGGCGCGTATTGTTCCACGCGCGCCCCTCTTAAGGGGGGTAGTCACCTAGCCGTGTAGCATGTAACGTATCTGATACGGTATCAACCTGCAAGGGGGTACGGCTCGTCCACAGTCACCGCGTATCCAGCTACGAGCTCCCGGATCCGCAGTGACGATAACAAGCAGACAACATGTCTCATGATCTCTCCTATGATTATATGTTTTATATAAGAAACGTGTTTTTTTTTTTGTTTATGGTACGGAACCCTTCGTGTGAGAGTCCGACTCGCATTTGGCCGTTTTTATTTAATATATAATTACCTCTTCAGCCATTTGGTACAGCAGCCTTGCTGTCTCCGGCCCGGTCTGTTCCACTAAGGTCTTGAATATACCAGTGCTGTCCAACTCTGAAGGTTCAGACCTGAAAATAGCAATAAAAATTATATGAAATTACGCTTTTTATTTTTTATTTTTTTAAGGATGGGAAATCATCAAATGACTTCTTCCGCTCTGGGTGGAGCGGAAGGGCGTGTCAGACTCATACTGACTAAAACCCATCCGTGTTCCTTCTAAAGCCCTTTGCGTTCCAGGGCCGCGGTGACTCTTTCGAACAAATTCCGCAACCCTGGCAGGCTCTGGCCCTAGCGGGCCGCGTCTTCTATGCATGACATTACGCTTACTGTCATTAACCTGCAAAAATCTAGAGACGCCAGCTCCTTGCATATTTTTAATTAATTAATTTATTAGATCCGATAACTCAATAAAATTAACGAATATAAAGCCCATCAAAGTTGGCTGGTGACGTCACTTGTCGGCAAAAAGTGTATCGTCTATTTTTTTTTGTTTATGTGACAAAAGAGAAAATATTCGTCCAATATTTTTTAGTTGTAAGGGTGCCAATGAAGCGTGTGAGTTGTTATAAACTAATGAGATTAAAACAAAGTCACTAAACACTTTCAATTAAATTTATTTTAGGTCGTAGGTACAAAAAAGCCCGTCATAAATTTTCTGTCCTAAGGAGGTAGGCGCGTCAAGTACTACCCTGGCTTTACGCGAAGCTGAAGATGACGCGGGAGCCGAGGAGTTGACCCTGGGTGGTAGATGACCAGCCGGGGATTGCGGAAGTCGCATACGTTCCCGCGATCCCCGGCGTAGGTGGAAAATGGAACACCGGGGTGGTTTTAGTCAGTAAGAGTCTGACAGCCACCCGCCCCAGGGTGGAGGATTTGCACGAGGATTTCCCCCCGAGATCAAAAAAAAAAAATGGGTGGTAGATGACCCGCTGGGTTGATGGAAGTAGTGCAGATGTCAGCTTTGTGTGTTGACCGCCAGATGCGCGGCAGCGGTTTTCTCGAGCAAATGAACCCGGAACTTGAAACCACTTTAATCGATCGATCGTCGATCGACGGTAGAATGAATTAGTCGACGTCGATCGATTACTTCTACCAATGGTTTCAATTGTTTATCGTCCGGTATCTCTCGATCAGCCAAAGCTACCACGCCAATTGATCAACGTCGATCGATAGATTAGTGTGGTAACACCCTAACAGTTAAACTAAATATATGTATTTTTTATTATTTTAAAATAGACTTTGACCTCTGAGTTTGTTTTAGTTCTTCTCAGAGTAGTTATTTAGGAAACACCGGCCTCATCATTGACAAAAGATTAGCGTGTGCATCTGTTATTTTTAAATTTGTTAAAATTTGCCGGAATCTATGATTCCTGATAGCTACAACTCTTTAAATCAAGAGTGAATAGGTTACTTCTAGGCAAGCGTGCTCCATCGGCTTACCATCAGGTGAGATAGTGGTCAAACGCGTGCCTATCAATTGTACATTGTAAATACCATTTGATACAAGAGAAGCTATAACGGCCGGTTTCAATAACGTATCTACCTTTAACCAACTGTCAAATTAGCTACCAACAGTAGCTAAAACGTCATGTTCGAAAGGTAAACGTGACGTTTCATCTTACGTTAACATCTAACGTTATTGGGACCGGCCATAAGATAACCAAGTCTCTCTTACCTTTCAGAATAGCTCCTTATTCTGTCTCTTGATATCAAAAGTGTTCCATTTGGATCGCTCTGCGCTGTGCTGGGCTCGAATGTGAAGTTCTCTGGTATGGCCAGGGGAGCCTGGAATAAACACATGGTAAGGTTAACAATAAACCCGCGGTTTCTGAATTAAAAATAACGTTGCGAACTTATATACTTAAGAATATAAGTTCGCAACGTTACGCACGTTTGTTGTATGGGAGCCCCCATACAACAAACGTGATTTTTTGCCGTTTTTATAGATAATGGTACGGAACCCTTCGTGCGCGAGTCCGACTCGCACTCGGCCGGTTTTTTCTTTATTTCTATCCTTCTAGTAATACAACAACACGCCAGTATTGTCTGTAGCCCGGGCAAAGCCGGCTTGGGCCACTAGTATAAGATAAGCTGTTTAAAAGGTACATTATATATTCTTACCTGACTCTTGGGCAGTAGACGATTCCGAAGCACTGTATCATCTTTCCTAGGAGCAGTTGCTTGATTTAGCAACTCGAATGGATGACCTGATTCAACTACGCGGCCCCTGTTGATAGAATATTGCATTATTTACTGATTTTATGATGGAAGGCAATTTTGAAGTGATAACTTTTTATGGGAGGGTAAACCGCTTCGTAACGTAACGCGTTACGGCGCCANTATGGAAGGGTAAACCGCTTCGTAACGTAACGCGTAACGCCTTTCTCTTACGCATACGGCAGTGGTGGGCAGGCTCTTCCTCTCTCACTCTAACCCACAGCGCTAGTCGTATTTCGGACACACGCTTCCCATATTAAACAGTTCAACTTAGATTAGTTTAAGTTATCACTTCTTTCGGGCGTCCCGAGACGCATATGTTTTTTTATGTTTGAAAGAAGACGAAAGATGCACCAATCAACACTGTCGTAGATTGGTAACAGGGTCGACTCAAGCATTAGAAATATCAATTCTTCCAGTAGGAATGAAATCAGAAATTCTTTAATTTAATACTCATCAACAAATTTGCTAGTATAATTAGGTCTGAAAAACTCTTGACAAAACAATTTGCGTTTTTAACTAACAAAATACAGTTTAGTTATTTAAAAAAATGGAAGTAGTGGTATTTGTACTTGCCACATTTTACCCCGAAAAACGACCTATCAAATACGATATACTTCACCTAAAAATCTGATTTGGCCATTGCATAGGGCTTTCAAATACCGGATTTTTTCAATACCGGTATTAGTACCGGTATTAGAAATTTCAATACCGTGATCACGTGATCACGGTATTGAACTCAAGTTTTTCAAGCTTTTAAAAAAAAAAAAAAAACTAGCGCTTGACTGTCATCCCTTCTAAGGGATTCTTCTAAGGTTCATAAGAACTTTAATTCGGGCATTAATAAAACCATTTAAATACGTATTTTTGTTTCCAAATCAGTCTTTATTCTCTTTTAATAGCATAACAATTTGGTATTGAATGATTATAGGACTAGGATTTATAAACGTAATCAAAACTTGAGCTAAATGTAATGTCGCACGTAGGCAATTAACTTAGAATATATTAATTACAATGATAATGAGATCTATACTTATATTTATTATTACAGCAATCATTAGGTTTTCATTTTACTAACGCTATTATATTTATTAAAAAAAAAACAATCATAAATTCCAAAATTAAACAAGTCACAAAATAAATCAAATAGTATTTTGCAAATTTGCTGACAAACAATAATAAAAAATGTTTCAATATGATGTATTTAATACATCATATTGAAACATTTTTAATTCAAAGATATTTTAATTGATTTTTATTTTGAAATTGTGATCGCAAAAAAGTAAGTGCATTTAAGGTCGAATCAGAANTAGGAATCGCTCAACACTGCGCCAACCGTGTCGTCAATAGCGAAATGATTGGAATCGGTCTGAGAAATATGACAAAATTTCGAAATTTCGTACGAAGCTCAAGTGGCTTTCCACACGACTTAGTTTCAAGTTCCTTCATAACACACGTACAAGATATCTGAGGTTATCGGAAAACTTGAGACTATAGATGCATTCACACTTGAAGATTCTTGAAATGTAACGCGCCGTATCGTTTATCTGTGCCCCCCTGCCCCTCCCGAATCGTTACGTATCCATCCAAGTGACAATTTTTACCTAAAAGTAAAAATTGTGTCTACTATTCTCATGTTACCAAATTTTTTAATGAATAAATGTCATTTCAAGAAAAATATTGATTTTTATTTTTGTTTGGCAAAATGACTACTTTTTAGTGACTGTGTAACTCAAAAATATGTTTAGTGAGCTAGCGTTAAATAAGAAAAAACAATGTTACGTAACGTGTTGTTCGAACATCCCTCCCGCCCCTGTAACGCATCTTAACGTTTTACAAAACCCCCCTCCCCCTAAATTGCGTTACGTAATACTTGAACGCCCCCTATGTCAAACCTTTTACGGTTCAAGCAGTACGGTTATGGAATCCCATGCATACTTAAAAAAAAAATATGCTGTTCGGAACGTCTTCGCTCGCGGCTATATCTTGTATATCGGGTGAATGACATCTCACTAATATTATAAAGGCGAAAGTTGTGTGTATGTTTGTTACTTCTTCACGCGCAAACGGCTGGACCGATTTTATCCCGGGAGTATGTTCCCTTGGGATAATTTTCGATAATCACGCGAGCGGAGCCGCGGGCGGCAACTAGTTTTTATAAGTTACACTTACTTGTCCATAACGATGACTCTGTGGTAGTCCATGACGGTGTTCAGTCGGTGCGCAATGGTCAGAACAGTGGAGTGAGCAAACTTGGTGCGAATCGTTCGCTGTATGTGCTTATCCGTACTGGGGAGAAAATATTATTTATGTTATTTTGATGAACGCCAGACCACGCACGCGCTTGCTTGTCGCGTATATGTAACAATGGCGTTCAAAAGGTTAAAACAAATGTTATTTCACACAGTTAGGATCAAAACGAACGGGAGTCGCTGCGTTGTAGATAACTAATTCATGTAACGACGAGGGTGAGGTTCTACACAGCCACAAGCGACTTCAACAGACGTCATTGATTTTGAATTGACGTGTACTTTAAAACTCATCTCGAAAATTATAAAGCAATGTATGTTATAATTTTATCAAGTTGTTGGGTTTTAGCTCTTTGTAGCAATAAACAATTTTAGACAGTTACGCCCGTTCCTTGCTGTCTTCCCCCAGGGACGCGCGGCGGCTGTAGGCTTAGACGAGGCAGATAGGCAGATGAGCTGCCTCTGTCCCGCGGACAGATTGCCTCTGCCATCTCCTACCTTCGAGTTGTAGAAAATCGACTCACTCAGTATCCACATTGGCGGTGGCCTCGTCCAGCACCAGCACCTTGCAGCCAGCCAGTGCGGCTCGCGCGAGGCAGATCAGCTGCCTCTGTCCCGCGGACAGGTTGCCTCCGCCATCACCTACTTTGGTGTTGAGGCCCGCCGGCATATTCGTTACCATTTCTCGGAGTTCCACCTGAGAAGATAATAAAAAAAGGCATTTACAGAATAGAACCAAGTAACTAGCAAAGGACAGAGTTATGTGGAAAAGGGAGAGGGTATGGTGGTATGCGGAACAGAGAGAAAAGTCCCGCAAACCTCCATTGAAATGGGAGGATCCTCCAACCAGACGGTTGTTGTGTCTTGTGGGCAACTGCCCGATAATCGTACGGAAAACTTTGATATCGCGATTGAGGATTTCGTTAGTAGTTCGCTGCTAGCAGGATAGATGGCGTTGCGGTTCTTTTTATTGCCGTACAAATTTCCCATCGTTAGTTTTTCCTGTGGCGGCATTGATGCCGCTACAAAGGAGGCCTTTGCCCAGTTGTGGGTAAAATAGGCTAGATAGAAAGAACTTCCCATCTTCTTAGCATGGCAGGCTGTTTCGGAACGGCTGCTGCAGGTGCAAAAACCTCAAACGGCATAAATAAAACATTTGATTAGAAATAATACCCGTAAGTTTGAGCCGTTTGGGCTACATTTGCTTGAAATCAGCTTCAACTTCATACAAAGAATCAGCAATGTCATTCACCGTGGCAATGCTGCGAGTGGTTCATGTCAGATTTTTGTACTTCTGACTACTCGCAACGACTACCCAAGAACTTCGAATGACAGCTGGGACCAACTGACCCAGCGCCCTGTAGACCCCTCGGGGTCCAGGTTGTCCCGCAGCGTGGCCGCAAACAGCGCGGGTCGCTGCGGCAGCGCGCACAGGCGAGCTTCTATCTTACCTGGACCAGCGCCCTGTAGATATCAGCGTCGCGGTAGACCCCCTCGGGGTCCAGGTTGTCCCGCAGCGTGGCCGCAAACAGCGCGGGTCGCTGCGGGAGCGCGCACAGGCGAGCTTCTATCTTACCTGGACCAGCGCCCTGTAGATATCAGCGTCGCGGTAGACCCCCTCGGGGTCCAGGTTGTCCCGCAGCGTGGCCGCAAACAGCGCGGGTCGCTGCGGGAGCGCGCACAGGCGAGCTTCTATCTTACCTGGACCAGCGCCCTGTAGATATCAGCGTCGCGGTAGACCCCCTCGGGGTCCAGGTTGTCCCGCAGCGTGGCCGCAAACAGCGCGGGTCGCTGCGGGAGCGCGCACAGGCGAGCTTCTATCTTACCTGGACCAGCGCCCTGTAGATATCAGCGTCGCGGTAGACCCCCTCGGGGTCCAGGTTGTCCCGCAGCGTGGCCGCAAACAGCGCGGGTCGCTGCGGGAGCGCGCACAGGCGAGCTTCTATCTTACCTGGACCAGCGCCCTGTAGATATCAGCGTCGCGGTAGACCCCCTCGGGGTCCAGGTTGTCCCGCAGCGTGGCCGCAAACAGCGCGGGTCGCTGCGGGAGCGCGCACAGGCGAGCTTCTATCTTACCTGGACCAGCGCCCTGTAGATATCAGCGTCGCGGTAGACCCCCTCGGGGTCCAGGTTGTCCCGCAGCGTGGCCGCAAACAGCGCGGGTCGCTGCGGGAGCGCGCACAGGCGAGCTTCTATCTTACCTGGACCAGCGCCCTGTAGATATCAGCGTCGCGGTAGACCCCCTCGGGGTCCAGGTTGTCCCGCAGCGTGGCCGCAAACAGCGCGGGTCGCTGCGGGAGCGCGCACAGGCGAGCTTCTATCTTACCTGGACCAGCGCCCTGTAGATATCAGCGTCGCGGTAGACCCCCTCGGGGTCCAGGTTGTCCCGCAGCGTGGCCGCAAACAGCGCGGGTCGCTGCGGGAGCGCGCACAGGCGAGCTTCTATCTTACCTGGACCAGCGCCCTGTAGATATCAGCGTCGCGGTAGACCCCCTCGGGGTCCAGGTTGTCCCGCAGCGTGGCCGCAAACAGCGCGGGTCGCTGCGGGAGCGCGCACAGGCGAGCTTCTATCTTACCTGGACCAGCGCCCTGTAGATATCAGCGTCGCGGTAGACCCCCTCGGGGTCCAGGTTGTCCCGCAGCGTGGCCGCAAACAGCGCGGGTCGCTGCGGGAGCGCGCACAGGCGAGCTTCTATCTTACCTGGACCAGCGCCCTGTAGATATCAGCGTCGCGGTAGACCCCCTCGGGGTCCAGGTTGTCCCGCAGCGTGGCCGCAAACAGCGCGGGTCGCTGCGGGAGCGCGCACAGGCGAGCTTCTATCTTACCTGGACCAGCGCCCTGTAGATATCAGCGTCGCGGTAGACCCCCTCGGGGTCCAGGTTGTCCCGCAGCGTGGCCGCAAACAGCGCGGGTCGCTGCGGGAGCGCGCACAGGCGAGCTTCTATCTTACCTGGACCAGCGCCCTGTAGATATCAGCGTCGCGGTAGACCCCCTCGGGGTCCAGGTTGTCCCGCAGCGTGGCCGCAAACAGCGCGGGTCGCTGCGGGAGCGCGCACAGGCGAGCTTCTATCTTACCTGGACCAGCGCCCTGTAGATATCAGCGTC
This sequence comes from Mamestra configurata, assembly GCA_002192655.3. NCBI lineage: Eukaryota > Metazoa > Arthropoda > Insecta > Lepidoptera > Noctuidae > Mamestra > Mamestra configurata. Next base: position 46,226 of record NDFZ01004931.1, read on the forward strand.
GCGGTAGACCCCCTCGGGGTCCAGGTTGTCCCGCAGCGTGGCCGCAAACAGCGCGGGTCGCTGCGGGAGCGCGCACAGGCGAGCTTCTATCTTACCTGGACCAGCGCCCTGTAGATATCAGCGTCGCGGTAGACCCCCTCGGGGTCCAGGTTGTCCCGCAGCGTGGCCGCAAACAGCGCGGGTCGCTGCGGGAGCGCGCACAGGCGAGCTTCTATCTTACCTGGACCAGCGCCCTGTAGATATCAGCGTCGCGGTAGACCCCCTCGGGGTCCAGGTTGTCCCGCAGCGTGGCCGCAAACAGCGCGGGTCGCTGCGGGAGCGCGCACAGGCGAGCTTCTATCTTACCTGGACCAGCGCCCTGTAGATATCAGCGTCGCGGTAGACCCCCTCGGGGTCCAGGTTGTCCCGCAGCGTGGCCGCAAACAGCGCGGGTCGCTGCGGGAGCGCGCACAGGCGAGCTTCTATCTTACCTGGACCAGCGCCCTGTAGATATCAGCGTCGCGGTAGACCCCCTCGGGGTCCAGGTTGTCCCGCAGCGTGGCCGCAAACAGCGCGGGTCGCTGCGGGAGCGCGCACAGGCGAGCTTCTATCTTACCTGGACCAGCGCCCTGTAGATATCAGCGTCGCGGTAGACCCCCTCGGGGTCCAGGTTGTCCCGCAGCGTGGCCGCAAACAGCGCGGGTCGCTGCGGGAGCGCGCACAGGCGAGCTTCTATCTTACCTGGACCAGCGCCCTGTAGATATCAGCGTCGCGGTAGACCCCCTCGGGGTCCAGGTTGTCCCGCAGCGTGGCCGCAAACAGCGCGGGTCGCTGCGGGAGCGCGCACAGGCGAGCTTCTATCTTACCTGGACCAGCGCCCTGTAGATATCAGCGTCGCGGTAGACCCCCTCGGGGTCCAGGTTGTCCCGCAGCGTGGCCGCAAACAGCGCGGGTCGCTGCGGGAGCGCGCACAGGCGAGCTTCTATCTTACCTGGACCAGCGCCCTGTAGATATCAGCGTCGCGGTAGACCCCCTCGGGGTCCAGGTTGTCCCGCAGCGTGGCCGCAAACAGCGCGGGTCGCTGCGGGAGCGCGCACAGGCGAGCTTCTATCTTACCTGGACCAGCGCCCTGTAGATATCAGCGTCGCGGTAGACCCCCTCGGGGTCCAGGTTGTCCCGCAGCGTGGCCGCAAACAGCGCGGGTCGCTGCGGGAGCGCGCACAGGCGAGCTTCTATCTTACCTGGACCAGCGCCCTGTAGATATCAGCGTCGCGGTAGACCCCCTCGGGGTCCAGGTTGTCCCGCAGCGTGGCCGCAAACAGCGCGGGTCGCTGCGGGAGCGCGCACAGGCGAGCTTCTATCTTACCTGGACCAGCGCCCTGTAGATATCAGCGTCGCGGTAGACCCCCTCGGGGTCCAGGTTGTCCCGCAGCGTGGCCGCAAACAGCGCGGGTCGCTGCGGGAGCGCGCACAGGCGAGCTTCTATCTTACCTGGACCAGCGCCCTGTAGATATCAGCGTCGCGGTAGACCCCCTCGGGGTCCAGGTTGTCCCGCAGCGTGGCCGCAAACAGCGCGGGTCGCTGCGGGAGCGCGCACAGGCGAGCTTCTATCTTACCTGGACCAGCGCCCTGTAGATATCAGCGTCGCGGTAGACCCCCTCGGGGTCCAGGTTGTCCCGCAGCGTGGCCGCAAACAGCGCGGGTCGCTGCGGGAGCGCGCACAGGCGAGCTTCTATCTTACCTGGACCAGCGCCCTGTAGATATCAGCGTCGCGGTAGACCCCCTCGGGGTCCAGGTTGTCCCGCAGCGTGGCCGCAAACAGCGCGGGTCGCTGCGGGAGCGCGCACAGGCGAGCTTCTATCTTACCTGGACCAGCGCCCTGTAGATATCAGCGTCGCGGTAGACCCCCTCGGGGTCCAGGTTGTCCCGCAGCGTGGCCGCAAACAGCGCGGGTCGCTGCGGGAGCGCGCACAGGCGAGCTTCTATCTTACCTGGACCAGCGCCCTGTAGATATCAGCGTCGCGGTAGACCCCCTCGGGGTCCAGGTTGTCCCGCAGCGTGGCCGCAAACAGCGCGGGTCGCTGCGGGAGCGCGCACAGGCGAGCTTCTATCTTACCTGGACCAGCGCCCTGTAGATATCAGCGTCGCGGTAGACCCCCTCGGGGTCCAGGTTGTCCCGCAGCGTGGCCGCAAACAGCGCGGGTCGCTGCGGGAGCGCGCACAGGCGAGCTTCTATCTTACCTGGACCAGCGCCCTGTAGATATCAGCGTCGCGGTAGACCCCCTCGGGGTCCAGGTTGTCCCGCAGCGTGGCCGCAAACAGCGCGGGTCGCTGCGGGAGCGCGCACAGGCGAGCTTCTATCTTACCTGGACCAGCGCCCTGTAGATATCAGCGTCGCGGTAGACCCCCTCGGGGTCCAGGTTGTCCCGCAGCGTGGCCGCAAACAGCGCGGGTCGCTGCGGGAGCGCGCACAGGCGAGCTTCTATCTTACCTGGACCAGCGCCCTGTAGATATCAGCGTCGCGGTAGACCCCCTCGGGGTCCAGGTTGTCCCGCAGCGTGGCCGCAAACAGCGCGGGTCGCTGCGGCAGCGCGCACAGGCGAGAACGCCACGCACGTAGCCCGGCTGTTTGTGCGGGGATTCCGTCAACCAGGACTGAGCCCGATACGCGGCCTAGCCTGAGGAAATAAAGTTTTTTTTTAAGTTATAATGTTTTCCTTGCGGCTTTAATCGCGTTAATAGACTTTCGCAAAAAAAAAGCCTACAAAGGTTTATCCTTCATAATCCATCCAAGTTAAGCAGTGTCTACATGTTTAACACTGGTAGTCAGCTGCATACGGTCAGATTGGAAGCCTCCGTCTTCCATTCATCTGTTAATTCGACGGCACTGAAATCTGAATCGACCGGAGAGAGATCTGGCGCAGGACCACATACAACAAGCAAGGTTAACAATGTTGGGTTACAGCTATGCAGATGACTGATGTAGTGTTACCTGAACAGCGCACTAAGAAGGGAACTCTTCCCGGCGCCCGTTCGTCCCACCACGGCGACTTTCTCCGCTGCTTTGATGGAGAAGTTGACTCCTTTGATGGCGTAGGTAGGCTCACCGGCTGCACCTGGGGGCTTCTCGTATTCCAGGGATACGTCTTCGAAGACTATTTCACCTGAAAGGGGAATATTATATAAATATGATGGAATATTTGTTTCGATCCAGATCCAAAAGTGGAAACTTCAAGATTTACCGAATCTTGGAATCGGATACGTCAAACCTTACACCCTCAAAGCAGTAATCAAGATATCAATAAAGGATGGATTGCTATTACAGTAACCCACCCAATCACAAAAGTCATCCAGCACACTACATTTAAAAAAACAAATAAAAAAATATAAAAATAAGGTGTAAAGAGTCCCCAATACGGTATTATTGGATTTTATTTAAATATACCTAAGTTTAGCAATTTAATGCTTCCTCTCTCCCACATATATTTGTTTTTTGCTGTGCCCGACAAGGTCCATAATGATCACAATTTCTTTTTTAAATTTACCGCCTAAGTACACTTTGTGGAATGCTAATATAGTTTGAGTATTTGAGTACATCATACAAATAAAAATCTACAGAATGAAAAATCAGTTGATATTCGTTAGTCTCGTTTAAACTGAAACACGGATTGACCAATATAAATAATTTGTTTTTTGTTGTATTCGAAACTGTGGGGCGGGTAGCTAGTCTGTTTAAATAAAAAAATAATCGCTTAATGTGTTGCTAAGCGCAAAACTCGAGAACGGCTGGACCAATTTCGCTAATTCTTTTTCTTATGAAAGAAAATCTTGAAAAAATATTTACATCCACTACTTACTAAATAAAATCAACAGCTTCATTTAAAATGGGCAAAAAAAAATAGCAAGTTGATCTTACCCTTTGTGGGCCACTTTTCAAAGTCGACGTCAGGATGGTTTTGCTTCAAGGCATCTTTGTCCACGTCTAAAGGTTTTTCCGCTGGTAGGTTTGTGTATTCCAATATCCTTTCAACCTGTTAGACGAATTATAATGTATTATGAAGTGGTGGAGTACTAATTTCACGCGTTTGGAGCTGCGGGCGGAAGCTTCAATTTTTAACTAACCCATATTGGCCCACTAATGGGCCAAGGTCCCTCCCATAGCATTTCGAAGTTCTATGTGTTTTGCTTTCTTCAGCTAATCCGTCAGCAACGAGTCTAGTCGGGCGGCAGCTAGTTATAAAATAACTAGCTAGTTATAAAATAACTAGCTAGTTATAAAATAACTAGCTAGTTATAAAATAACTAGCTTCCTACACGCATATCCCGTTTTTTCGCTACCCTATTGCCTTCCTCATGAATGTGGCTATCATATAGAAGTGGCTAATTTATATAAGAATTTTCCAAATCCAACTAGCAGTTCCAGAGATTAGCGCGCTCAAACAAGCAAACAGAAAGACAAACTCTTCAGCTTTATTATATTAGATTAGATTTTTTTTTATTTTTATTTAATGTTTGAGATGGGTTTGCTCTTGACTCTAGTCTAGGTCATAGATGACAGAGACAAAGTCAAAGATGGAACGAGCTTACCCAGAAGAAGCCTGTTCACTCTAATTTTAAGATGTGTGTTGTACTTACAGAAGTCATCTGGTTCTCCACTTCCGCCGTTTGCCTCATCCCGTATTGACACATGCCTACTAGACCTATAACTTGTGTAATGGCCAAACCGACGTTGCCTCCGAGTGTGTCTGTGAAATAAAAATAATGATTGAGCCTCTTTGACACTAGTATGAGCAAAGTAGTCTTGAAAAGTGGGAAGAATAAAGGTGGAGCATGAAAAAGTTTTAGTGCTTGTTCATCATCATCATCATCACCACCAGCATCATCATCATCACCATCACCATCACCATCATCATATCAGCCGAAAGACATCCACTGCTAGACATAGGCCTCCCCCAAGGGGTTACCATAACATTGTTCATAGTACCAGGAATCGAGAAAAACGTGGGACAGTGAAAACATTACCCTCCTGTTGGGTGTAGACGCAGTCGGGTAATAATTGACTTAGAATGAGTTAAGAGCAGAAAACGCGTGGCAGTAGCGGGGACATTGCTCGCAAACAGATGGTCGACGGGCTGAAAAGTCCTGGAGTGGCGACCGCGTACCGGAAGACGTAGCGTCGGTCTCCTCCCACAAGGTGTAGCTTGCACCTGGTGAGGGTCGTGGGTAGCCGATGGATGCGAGACGCACTGGACCGGTTGTTGTGGCGACAATCGCGGGGAGGCCTATGTCCAGCAGTGGACGTCTGCAGGCTGATATGATGATAATGATGATGAGAAAACGCGTGAATCCTACTACAAAAAGGACAATATGACCTTAGAGCTATCTTGGTCAATTTAAGGAGCCATTTTCTACCGTTCCGTCATTTCATCATGAAAAAATCACAATATCCCAGCTTAAGAACCATATCCTCCAGGGTTGCGGAATTTGTTCGAAATAGTCAAGGCAGCCCTGCAACGCAAAGGGCTTTAGAAGGAACACGGATGGGTTTTAGTCAGTAAGAGTCTGACACGCCCTTCCGCTCCACTCAGAGATTTTCTACTGCCGAAGATAAAGAAAAATCATGAATACCATTGCTTACCTTCACTGGTGAAGAGGAAAAAGCTAAAAGTGACGAACGCGAGGTACAGACAGCATATCATATCCATCCAGAAGCCGAAAGCCCTGGTCGTGTTGAGCACCAGGCTCCAGCACGAGGAGTGAAGGTCTTGCTGCTTGTCGAACTCCCTGACCAGGGTGCGCTGGTGGTGGCGAGCTGATCTGATGGTGGTCAGGCCGGATACCGTCGCAGATAGGTGGTTAAGGGACTGGCTTCGAGCTAGGGAGAGAAAACTTGGCGTTAGAAGTCTTTGAAAGAATATTTACAATGTGGTATTCACTGGATTCACTAGTTCAGGGTTTTGGGTTTCAAGTTAAACAATCAAATTAAGTAAGTACATAAATTGGGATAGATCGGGACTACTTGAGGCGCCACCACTAAGCTATGCGTTACATTTTGTGTTTCCATCACTTATTCTAACTTATATTATAAAAACGAAAGTGAGTTTGTAAGTCTGTTTGTTAAGCTTTAACGCCTAATTTGCTGGATCATTTTTGTTATATTTTTTGTTACAGAGGTAGATGAAAAATCGAGACGGTTGGTATGGTACTTTTAGCGAAAATAAAATTTGAAAAGTTTCCTTTACAAAAAGCTGTCAAAAACCATTTTAAATTAACAAATAAAAGAAACAAAAATTGTTTATTCTTCTCAAACAGACGCACAATATATTGGAAAATCGGACCTTAGTAGAACTAAATCAACCAAGACTTGACTAGGGATATAGTACATTAGGTTAAACTAATTAACGATAGCCTCAATCCTCTTGAGCTCACGACTGGTGTGAAGGAACAGGTCCCTCAGTAAGAACAGCAACAGAGCCACTACTCCGGTGTCAGCAACCAGCAGTTCAGCAGGCACACCACAAGTAATATTTTAATACAACTCACCGATTGCCTCAATCCTCTTGAGCTCGCGACTGGTGTGGAGGAACAGGTCCCTCAGTAAGAACAGTAGCACGGCCACCACGCCGGTTGGGATCAGCAGCCACCAGTTCACTAAGCATACTACCACTAATATGGCCATCACTTCGAGGAAGAACTGTGGAACAATGCAAAAACATACATTTATTTAGAATCCTAGCAGGTTCACTGACCGTACAGAAGACACAACAGTTAGCAAAGACCGCGTGTGACTCATGGGTCAGTACAGCGTTTTTTTTTTTTTTGTGAGTGGCGGCTCGCAACTTACAAACAAGTGACACAGGGGGTGCCCTTAACGTGTGTTAAGGGCACCCCCTGTGGGGTACGGGCCTCGGCTTAGGGCGTCGCTGGAGGAAGGACAGCTAGGGATGGGCTGGATCGAACTAGATTGAGCCGGTAAATAACTGGTTGGTATAGGAACACTCACAATAAGCCCTTTCATTTGCGACGTCACGTATTTATTTACGCTTCGCCTCCGTGTTTGCGTACCTAACAGAAGTTCACACAGCAGTCCTACTATGACGTGCTAATGCCATCCAATTCCGATGATGTAATCGGGATGGTGCTATTCGCTATGTCTCCCACTTAGAGCAGAATCATGATCGTTTTAAGACTTCATAGTAGGCCAGCAAGCAAATGACAACCGAATCGGTCCTGTACATTTGGAGAAAATCGCTTGTGACAGACGGACTTCATACGGACCGGCCGTTTTTTCACACGGACGTTCGGAACCCTAAAAATCGGTTGATCTAAAGGTTCACCTTGTGTTGATCAAATGTAGTTCATGGAGCAATTTGAAGGAATTTTATATTTGTTATTAAATGGATAATTCGTTAATTTCTATAAATTCTGTTCTTTCCAAAATTATAGTTTTCTTTTTCACCGAAGCTTTATAGATCGTCGATGGCTTCCAAGCCATTGTCAGACATAAATCTGCCTCTTTGCTCTGCAGAGTGCGGGTCAGCCCCAACTCCATCCTCAAAACCATATGATTCTCCTTTGTTAGGTGATGCATTTCCAACAACAGCCTAGTTTCTAAATAGATTATAAGTTTACTAACATAGGAATAAGTTATCTTTTTGTTTACTAACCCATATGGATGGCTTATCCGAATTAAAGATTGTTTTATTTTATTTTTATTTTACTCACCCCAAGACAGTCGACCAAAGCGACGGGCAGCAAGGTGTCCACTTGTCCCATATCCTTGGAGAAGCGGTTGAGGATCCGACCTGATGGGTTGTGGTGGAAGAACCACATGGGCGCGCTGGTCACACCTCTGTGGAAAGAAGAGTCGTAGTAAACTCATTATCTGTCTAACCTTTTTTAGTAAAACAAATGAAGCTTTGAGTTTGTGGGGGGAGGGGGGGGGGTTACTATTTGTCGTGACGTTCGTGTAAGTTCCAAAAAACGAAGACTACCCAAGCGCTTTTTTTTTTTAATGGCGTCTCGCAGTTCAACCTGAGGTTGACTGCTTAACCGGGCTTGCCTGTGGTGGCCAAAGTTGGAAGGGAGCCGCTTATCTTGGTATGGTCATGTGAAGAGGAAGGATGAAATGCACGTAACTAAAAGAGTTATGAATATAAATGTGGATGGATGGACAGGGAGAGGGAGGCTAAAGAAAACATGGATGGATTGTGTTAGGAGTGATATGAAAGAAAAGGGAGTTAGTGATAGCGTGACGGCTGACAGAATAGAATGGAAGAAAACGACCGAGAAAACGATCGCGCCGACCCCACGTAACATGGGATAAGGGTAGGAAGATGATGTACACTATGGGGTCTAGTACAAAAATAAGTTAAAAAAGGCTTTAAAACTAGGTTTAAGGTGGAAGCGCCAGGGTAGCCCGCGAAATTCAAATTTTCATATGTTTTTTGCAATTTGCAAGTCAGTGTCAGGCTGTATGTTGAACAAAATATGATTGATTCGCGACGGTAACAAGAATTTAATTACAGAATTATAATCATTAAAATCATCAATACAACCCTCCAAGTTCATTTTATAAATAAGTTTAAGGTTACTTTATAAAAAAGTCATTCAACCGAGTTACATGAATGATACAACCTGTATTGATGATTTTAATTATTATAACTCAGTAAAGCCATATTTGTAACGGTCGCCAATCGTATTTTTATCAACATACAACCTGACACTGACCTGCAAAATGCAAAAAACGTACGAAAATTTGAATTTCGCGGGCTACCCTGGCGCTTTCACCTTAACCTTTTGAACGCCAGAGCATAAACGCATCGGCGTGCCCCCGACGCCAAGCCACAACATCGCCGTACTTTTTGTCACGTATTTGTGACGCTTGGCGTACAGGGCACGCGCTTGCTTGTCATGTATACGTGACAATGGCGTTCAAAAGGATAAAGCAAGAGATCGTGCTCTATTATCGACCACGGTGAGATTGTAGTCACACTGTTGAATAATTGGCTCGATGGTGACTGCACAAATTTTCTCATACTTGTGGACCACTCACCTGAACATATTATCGTGCAAATTAGTGGAGGCTCGTATGCACGTATTGTAAAATATAACGAGCTTGTTCCACGTGAACACTATGCAGATTCCGATGAGACCGCCGTAGATGTATAGACACTGTTCTCGAGTAAGATGGAAGCGGTTGCTTGGTATCTCTTCGAAGTTTACCACTGGGGAGAGAGGATAGAATACTTAACACAAATTATAAATCTTTTGTATATAAGCGGCGAAAATATAACAAACTTGTTGGTAGTTATATTTTCGAGCCGTTTGGGGTTGAAACTCTCGGGTCTTGGGGTCCGTTTGCACATAATTTGTTTAAAGATCTCTCAAGACGCTTAGTTGACACTTCACGTGACCCAAGGGCTGGCTTTTACTTTGGTCAAAGAATAAGCATTGCCATACAACGTGGCAATGCCGCCAGTCTTTTGGGTACACTTCCAGTCGACAGCGATGCAGATGAATTTTTGACGCCATATTTTAGGGTTAATTTAGTTAGGAGTTTTTATTTTTATTTCTAGTGTATATAATTAGTTAAGTTTTCATGGAATAAATGTTTATTTGTATAAAAGTGTTGAAAAAAGAAAGAAAAAAATTGCAAGAATTATGTTCTACTGCATCACGTTACAGCGTTTCCACTCACGTCTGCAGCGTTTCCTTTATGGCTTTTTTTTATTTCCATTGAAAATAAATCAGAATTCCACCAAAGAGTTTCACATTACTAGAAAAATAAACTGACTGATCGAACCTCCTTGGAAGCGCTTTTGCTCAATACGTTTGTCTCACTTTAATAATAAAGAGAAAATGGACAAAGAGGTAGTTCTAATTTTCACCACGCGCACAGACACAGAGTTTATTAATAGTAATAATACTTATTTATTTGCAAACCGAGGTCCATAGCGTTAGTAAATACATTAAGCTTATAAAACGATTGTTAGTAGTACACATACAATAAAAACAAGACAGTTACAATTTAACACAAACAAAGATGCCAAAACAAAACAAAAGAAACAAAGTTTCCAAGATTCTGAATACAAATGTAGTTATAAATTACCTGGTGCAGTTGTGTTCGATGTGGCTGCTGGCTGGTTGGCTATTTTAATGGCACTATTTGCTTCTTCTAAATTAACCCTGAAAAGCAAAGAATTGTCAGAAAAAATCACGAAAATAGTCGGTCAATGATCATCATCATCTTCCTGCCCTTATCCCATGTTACTTGGGGTCGGCGCAACACGTTTTTTTCTTCCAATCTATCCTGTCAGCTGTCACACTATCACTAACTCCCTTTTCTTTCATATCACTTCTAACATAATCAACATAACGACAAAAGCGTTTCGGATGTATGGTTTCGTCATGAGATCCTCTAACGACTTTAAAAAGCCCTCTACATACTTATTTCTATATAAATCATTGATACGATCTCAGTTGGAATACGCTGTTCCGGTTTGGAGCCCATTTTATGATAAATACAAAAACTGCATTGAAATGGTACAAAAGAAATTCTTGCGTAGTATGCATTACAGATGTCTTCGCACTCGAATCCATTACACCGAGCTGTTAAAACTTTACAACTTATTAAACTTGGAGTCCAGGCGAACATTTCTAATGGTCATGACACTACACGGTATTTGTAACAACAAGTTTGATTGCAATAGTCTTACGAACAATTTGTGTTACGTAGTACCTAGAACTGTCATGCGGCGAGAGGTGCGCGTTCCTTGTTTGTTCCACACTAAAAAGTGCAGAACACACGCGGGCGAGCGGGCACCTCTCCGCCGCCTCGTAGCTACATATAACTCCCACTTTATCGATTTTGATATTTTCGCTTTAACGCAAAATGAATTTAAAAAACAGGTTCTCGCCTTTCTATCCGGATCCCCGTAAGGGTAAAATCTTAATTTGTTGTTCCACATAATGTTTACATAATAAAATCATTCATATATTTTTTAAATTAATCTGATGAGCAATATGTGCACGTTGGTCTCTCTCTGTCTCTTTTACAAATTCGCGGACAATAGTGTGGGTTACATGTTTGTTATTTCTATTATTTTAAACACCTGTGTTAAAATGTAACGTGTAACTGTTTTTTGTCCCAAACAAATAAAATAAAAAAATAAAATAAAAATAATCCATCCATCTTTTCTTTGGCCTCCCTTTCCCTGTCCATCCATCCACATTTATATTCATAACTCTTTTAGTTATGTGCTATTGTCGGTCATGATGTTAAATAAAAAAGTTAAGAAGGAACTACTACCATTTTTTTATTAATTGAGTCCTCCTGTTTCTCAAAATACAATTAACTATTAACTTAAACTTCCTATTAATGTTGTTGCCAAGTCTTTAAAAACTCGGCCGAATTAAAACAGTTCTAATACAACGTGTAACAGAATAAACGCAATACCTCTTAAGGGGTCATTGTACTCGTCATTATGAACACCTTTCACTATGGGACTAACACTGAAATCGTGAAAAAAAAAAATCGACATCCCCATACAAATTTGTGCGCATAACTCAACAAAATGTAGGTTTTTTTACGATTTCGGGGTTGGCCCCATAGTAAAAGTTGTTCATAATGATAGTACATGATATAAAATGCGTTCACAATTTAATTAAAAAATAAATTTAATATATTCGAAAATCGATTCTATTTATGAATAAGTAAAGTTGACATATGTTTATGGAAAAAACCTGTATTTCAATTAAATATTCGGAAACGTTGATTCAAAATTTGTACAATGAGTACTCACCATTCTTTAAGCCAGACATCGGTCGAAGAATAGAAGAACTGTGCTAACAGGAACAGTAGAATAAGTAGCGCCATAGACAAGGCACTACCTCCGCTGCGTATATATGAGACGTAGACACTGTTGTCTACTGAACCCTTCTTCTGACTCTCGCCTAAAAAAAATAATAATTGTTTTATTATAAATTACATAAAGTGCTAAAAATCACTTAGTTAATTAAACTAACATACTTGGTTACACTGAACAACAGACGACATTTTTATTTTAAGATTATGAAGTTTGAAGTCAATGATATAAGAATAGATAGTTTAACAAATGTTCGACGTGATTTTTTTAAATTGGCATAACTTTTTTATTAATGAACCGATGGACATGAAAAAAACACTAAATGTTAAGTACCACAATGTATTAGTGACACATCTAAATCGGATAAGTTTCTGAGATAAGCGTGCACAAACGCACAGACAAACAGACAAAAATTCTAACAATCATTGTTTTTTGCGTTGATAAAGGTCCTAATAATATTTTTTCTCATTATATCTTCCATGTACAGACAGCGATCCGTTACATTTTTATTATATGTATAGAATAGAAGATGAGTTACCTGATGACCAAGAGTCTCAACCAATAATTTGTGAGGTTTTCGTTAGGCAGCTGAATCAAATGGCCAAAAAGGATCCTGTCGAGCCCTAAGAACCAGTAACTTACCCCCGGAGATAAGGGGGCGGGTGGGAATGGTAATTTTTCGTCTAGTTTCTTGAATAACTTCAAAATTGTTTATTTTAAAATTATGAAAAAAATATGATTAAAACCCTCACAATTAGCCTTTTAATTTAATATTTCACACGGTACAGTTTGAAAATCTTTTTTATTTTAATTTTCTCTTTTGCCCGCAAAAGTGACCCCCGTATTCAAAGTTTATTTATTTACATAATGCGTCCGTGTTTGGGTCCCAGAAGTTTATATGTGTACCAAATTTAAACAGAATCGGTCCAGCAGATTCGGAGAAAAATGGCTGTGACAGACAGACAGACACCCGAGTGATCCTATAAGGGTTCTGTTTCTTACGGATGTTCGGAACCCTAAAACGATAAACATCATCATCTGCCTAGCCTTTTCCCAACTATATTGGGGTCGGCTTCCAGTCAAACCGGATTCAGCTGAATACCAGTATTTTACGTAGAGCGGCTGCCTACCAGACCTCCACAACCCATTAACTGGGTAACACGGTAGTTCTTGGCAAAACTGGTGTCAGATTTACTGGCTTCTGACATTCCGTAACGACTGCCAAAGATCTAAAAATGACGGCCGGACGGGACCAAGGGCTTAACGTGCTTTCCGAGGCACGGAGGAAACTCGGTATGTTAAGGTGGTCACCCATCCACAGACCAACCTTGGCAAGCGTTGCTTAACCTTTGATCGACCCGTGCGGCTGTTATTCTTAATAATTAATAAAGATAGGTAATTAAAATAAGTCTTACCTTCATATTTAGGGTCTAAATTGTTGTCTAGGTCCAGGTTGAATGACAGTTGTGACGCTTCTGACATAGAACGCTGCGATCTCAGTTTGTAGCTGTGTTCCTAAAAAAATACATACATATATTCATTAAACATTGGCTGTGTCATTGATAGATATGTCACCGGAAAATAGCAAGATTATAAAATAACTTGAGAGATTGTAAACTCTCGATAAATTGTCAACTGAACATTTGGAATACTTTTTTACGCATCAAAATTTGATAGTCTATAATATTTCCGTGCCGGTTCGAGAAACTGTGGACTGACATAAACTGACGACCAAAAAAGACTCTGGTCTACAATTTATCTGTTTTGGTGTGATAGTTAAATTGGAAACTTGGCCTCGCATTGGTCTTTGTTTTCTTTGAATAGGCCATAGGGCGATTTATCGAAAGTTCTAAGTCTCTAAGTTATTTTTTAATCTTACGGAGTTTGCCATCTTCCGGTGACAGATATACTCTTTATCTTTTATTAACTTTACATATTTACAACTGTTTTAATAAATACTTAAGTAACTATATACACTAGAAATAAAAATAAAAACTCCTAACTAAATTAACCCTAAAATATGGCGTCAAAACATTCATCCGCATCGCTGTCGACTGGAAGTGTACCCAAAACACTGGCGGCATATTATCGCTTTATTTTTCACCGACTTCAAAAAAAGGAGGAGGTTCTCAATTTTGTGGTATTTTTTTTATTAGAACGACACACCTTAGAGTTTTCTTATGGCTCTTGCTACACTCCTACTCATAAACAGTACTGTATGTCAAAAACTAGATATTTATGGACAGAACTACCGCTTTTTTTTTTTTTAAGGATGGAAAAATCATCAAATGACTTCGTCCGCTCTGGGTGGAGCGGAAGGGCGTGTCAGACTCTTACTGACTAAAACCCATCCGTGTTCCTTCTAAAGCCCTTTGCGTTCCAGGGCCGCGGTGACTCTTTCGAACAAATTCCGCAAGCCTGGCAGGCTCTGGCCCGTCTCCTATGCTGACATCTGTTTGAGGCGCGCGTGGAACACAACGCGCCATCGACCCGGGCCTGGAGGTGATCGGACAGCGAGCCACCCAACGCTCGCCGTCCGCAAGCCCGACCAGTAGGTGGCCGACGACTACCGCTAAAGTATAGATTTTAACTAAAAACATCTACATAACCAACTTTAAACTGTAAATAAACTAACACTTCGTTTCAAGTCCGCTTTGTCTGATTTAATCATAACGTTATAAACCTAAGAAGAAAATTAATTTCGTTAATAATGTTATGTACATGTGTGACTTCTTTATGAGCCCGTTGTGACCCACAGCCTATTTTCACCCAATTCTGTTGTCAATATTTATTTATTTACCAACTATGAATGACTTACAGCTGAAGAGTGAAAAATACAACACAGCTACCAAATAAATTTGCCCATATCTTGTTGACCTTGATTTTATACATCTCTGACTGGCCTGTTGGTCGAGTGGTTAGTGACCCTGACTGCTAAACCGGAGGTTGTGGTTTCGATTCCCACCCAGGACAAATCTTTGTGTGATGAGCATGATCATTTGTTCTGTGTCTGGGTGTAATTTGTCTATAATATGTATGTATTTAGAAATATATAAGTATGTTTATCAGTTGTCTGGTTGCCATAGCACAGGCGCTGCCTAGTTAGGGATCGGATGACCGCGTGTGACAACGTCCCAGGATATATTATATTATCTAATAGGGACTATAGACCTCAGTATCTGGTATAAATTTAAACTTGCTAGGTCCACCCGTTCCTGAGAAAATCGGTGGTGACACACGGACAGACAGAGGGACAAGAGAGTGATCTTATAAGGGTTCCTTTTGTTACCTTCTGAGGAACGGAACCCTAAAAAGAAAAGAAAAACAGTAAAACATTCAAACTTAAACTAAATTCACATGTCATATTCAAAACAAGAATAGAAACACGAACAAACAAAACCCGATATGCAGATATGAACAAGTACAACAAGTAAAATGCAATAGTAATGAAGTAGTTACTTGAAAAATTTCAAGGAAAATGTGGCGTATAAAATACGATTGGCGACCGTAACAAACATGGCTTTGCTGAGTTATAATAATTAAAATCATCAATACAGGTTGTATCATCCATGTAACTCGATTGAATGACTTTTTTTATGAAATAACCATTCATTTGAGTTATATGATCTTAGTTCTATTGTATTGATGATTTTAATGATTATAATTCTGTAAATAAATACATGTTACGTACGGCCGTGAATCATATTTTGTTCAACATACAGCCTGACACTGACTTGCAAATTGCAAAAAACTTAAGAAAATTTGAATTTCGCGGGCTACCCTGGCGTTTCCACCTTAAGGAGATTGTTGTTGTGTTGAAATTACTGATCATTTGTTTTATGTAACTGATTTGCTGCTAACGCCGCGTCGCCGTGGCGAACCTGTTTCGCAAAACAAGCTAAAAGATACCCGGGCGGTATGGTGATACTGGTTTCGCTCGTTTTACTCTAACCGCGGAACTTCATACAAAATATCCGACAGTATACCGCGCGAAAACAAGCGAAATTTATCGTTATCGGCTTTAAATCAATTATTGATATGTAGCGGCATCAATGCCGCCACATGAAAAACTAAGAAGCGAAATTTGTGCGGCAACAAAAAGAACCGCAACGACATCTATCCTGTCAGCGACGAACTAACAACGAAATCCTGCATCGCGAAAACAAAGTTCTCCGTGCGATTTGAACATATACAACAGTCCGAATATCAACTATCGGGCAATTGCCCACCAGACACAACAACCGTCTGGTCGGAGGATCCTCCTATTTTCAGTGGAGGTATGCGGGACTTTACTCTCTGTTCTGCATACCTCTGTAGATACATGAATCGATTGATAAAATGTTTTTGATGGTTATTTATGTATCGTATTGGGTTCATATCATTTTACGTTAGTCTGGCAGTTTAAGTTCTTTATGCGGCCTACCCAAATGTCCTTACTTTGGTATTGTTCGCCAAATCGTTGTGCTCCTTAAAGTTTTAAATTTGAGCTAAACTATAACTGACAAATGCTTGCACTATCTGGACAGGTCCACTCGAATCTGTGTGGTACTTTCCTCAAAAGACCACTTCAGACATGAACCTACATGGTTCTCATATGTTTGACCATTACGATTGTATGGACTTTAAAAGAGACTTTGACCTGTGAGTTTGTTTCGGTGTTTCTTCTCAGGGTAGTCAGCTTGGAAACACCGGCCTCATCTAGTTTAAAATTACCCGAAAAGATTGACGTGTAAAAAGTGTTATGTTTAACCTACTTACAAAATAAATATCATATATCATTAACTTACCAAATTCTCGGTATTCTCATAAGTGGTAGCTTTCTGCTGCTCCTCTTTGACTTTTTCTCCCATTTCTATGAGTTTCTCGAATTCTGCGACTCCGTTCTTCAATTCATGGTAGGTGCCTTGGGCAACGATCTGAAGAAAATTAAAAAAAAAATGCAATTTTGTCGAGAACTTCGCGCTACGTTGGTATCGGCTTCCAGTTTAACCGGATACCGGATGGAGTGACTGTGTTTTTAGTTATTTGTTTTTTTTAGGATGGGAAATCATCAAATGACTTCTTCCGCTCTGGATGGACCGGAAGGGCGCGTCAGACTCTTACTGACTAAAACCAATCCATATTCCTTCTAAAGCCCTCTGCGCTCCAAGGCCGCGGTGACTCTTTCGAACAAATCCCTGTACCCTGGCAGGCTCTGGCCCTAGCGGGCCCGTCTCCTATGCTGACATCTGTTTGAGGCACACGTGAAACCCAACGCGCCATGGAGCCGGGCCTGATGCTGACCGGATAGCGAGCCACCCTGTAACTCAACGCTCTATGTCCTTGCCCCGCGCAGTAGGTGGCCGGGGTGAGCCCTGCGACTTTTCTCCTGTAGCGACGGTTGGGGCAAAGGCCTTGTCTCTCCCTCGCTAGCATGACTGCTTCGCAGAAGGAGGTGACCGCTTCCCAAGCCTCCTCGCTCCGGACCATGGATTCAACCAGGGCCGGACGCGAGAGGACACGGCGGTGCTCCACCCAAGCAGGGCAGACCTCCACTGTGACCTCCGGCCGATCCTCAAAGTGCTGACACCCGGGCGTGTATACATGAAGTGACTGCCTATATAACCTCCACAAACTTTTACGGCTCAAGTAGTACGGTTATGGGATGCCTTGCCCGTGTCGGTGAGGCGTGCTCAATTTTGTCCACTTTTAAAACTGTGACGACATTTATACCGCCACATACGAACTTAATCCTACAGCGCGATTTCAAAGTTGTGATTTGAACCTACACAACAGGCCAAATATCAACCATCGAGCTGTTGCCCATCAGACATAACACCCGTCTGGTCGGAGGATCCTCCTTTTTCAATGGAGGTTTGCGGGACTTTACACCCTGTTCTGCATACCACTATAATCTTTCATTCATTCATCATTTGGAGATCTGGCAAGTCCGAAAACCCAATTTTTTTTATGACTACTTTGACATTGAATTGCATCTAAGGAATATGCTTATTGAATTGTAATGATGAATAATGATGAAATGTAATTTTGATGAATAGTATCACGGTGTATGCACCATCTCTCCCTACCAATTTGTACGCCACGATGTGCGGCTGAACATGTGAGAACTTTTCCTTATCAAATTATTCACAAATAAAATTTACTTACTTACTGACAATCAGTCTTGCCAAGTGGAATAGCAAATAAAGGGACGATCCTCCGACCAGACAGGTGGTGTTATGGTAACAGCCAAATGGTTGATTTTTGGGCTGTTGTATATGTTCAAATCGCTCGGAAAACTAAATTGGTCGGTTGGGAAGATATGCGTCGCATTCGCGCAAAACAGCCATCGCAGCATAATGCTGAGACTCGTGTGCGAGACAGAGCCACAGCGCTAGTTTTCAGCGACAACCGGCGCGACAGAATGACATGACAGAATGATCTTTAGTTCGTATGTCGCGACATAAATGTCGCCACAGGGTAAGCAGATGATTCTGTAGAATACCAGAGAAGACTTACCCGTCCCGACCTCATGACGCACACGTTATGAGCGTGCTTGGCGTATTGCACATGATGAGTTACTAATACCGTCGCCTTTTCGCGGAGGAAGTTCTTGATACAGTCCTCGTATATCGCGTGTGCCACCTAAAATACAGACATAAAGTTTATTAATCAGTCTAATCATCATCTGCCTAGCCTTTTCCCAACTATATTGGGGTCGGCTTCCAGTCAAACCGGATTCCACTGAATACCAGTATTTTACGTGGAGCGGCTGCCTACCAGACCTCCACAATCTATTGCTTGGGTAACACGGTACTCCTTGGCAAGACTGGTGTCAGATTAACTGGCTTCTAACTATCTGTAAGGACTGCCAAAAATCTACAAACGACAGCCGGGACCAACGGCTTAACGTGCTTTCCGAGGCACGGAGGAGTCTCGGTATGTTAAGATGGTCACCCCATCCAACCTCGGCAAGCGTTGCTCAACCTTGAAGTGCTCGTGGCTAAATAATAACAGCCGTACGGGTTGACCGTACGGCTGTCCTCATTAATCAGTCTAATAAAGCCCAATTTATACGACGTGTAACAGAATTAACGCAATTCCTGGCTTTTTTGGCGATTTCATTTTGGTCCAATAGTAAAAATTGTTCATAATTATGTGAACAAGGACCTGAGGTATTGCGTTTATTATGTTACAAGTCGTATACAATACACAAATACAAATACAAAATAGTTTATTGTGACACTTAAAAAATGACATTACATTTAAACGTGTTTGTTTCCTTTAAAGCAAACAATGCCTGTATTAGAAGGCTCCGCTCTTTCTCATCATTGTCGTACACTTATACCAACTAGAGTCAATATAGTGTTGTGACCTTAAGGGTAAATATGCAATGTACATTTTTCTGTATTTAGCTTATATAAACTAATCTTAAGAAAATAAAAAATGAAACAAAAATACAAAAGCAAAGTTGCAATTTAAATATTGGAATAAAAATAAAACTTATTCCCAATTTTATTAGTGCATGTGAATATGTGATGTAGTGTATAGTATGGTGCGGTTAGTAGTGCGGTATTATGTGTGGTGTGGTGTGATGTGGTGTGGTGTGGCATGGTGCGGTGTGGTGTGCGTGATGAGTAGTAGAGTAGAGTATGAGTAGTACGTATAATCTCCCTTTACTTATAGATAGATAACGATCGTATATGGTTCTTACCTTGGCATCCACAGCCGCTAAGGGATCATCTAGCAAATAAACATCAGCGTTCTGATACACGCAGCGCGCTAAAGATATCCTGGCGCGTTGACCGCCGGATAGGGAGGCACCTGGAAATTAATTCAACGTTAATAGGGTATTTTGCAGCGCTGAAAGAGACGGCACTATTGTGATCTGATGTCAAAGACGTACGACGACATTAAGTTCATGAGATATTCATTCTAACAGATTTTGTTTAATTTTTGGATTTCATAAAACGTAGATAAAGGCAGAGTTTCAAAAACCCATCAAACACTTTTAAAGAGATTTTCCATGCTTCACAGATCATATATTTTTTACATTTTTGTTGTAATATATTTTAGCTTTCATTAGTTCTCTTTCTTAATACACTATAGCGAAGTCAAATGAATAACAAAAATAATATACTAATTTAAAAACTAATTACCAGAGATCGAAATAGGTAGATTATATTTGCCTAATGTTCGTGGAAGTAAGTAACATAGAGTTGATAATACCTCCTCTAAAATCCCGGAATCATAAACATGACGATTATATCCCGGGATTTAAGAAATTGCAAATTACTTATTGCGCTTTGAATACATTTGAACAAAATTACTATATTGAAGAATCTTATTATGTTTTTAGAGTTCCGTAACTACTAAAACTGTTCAATTAAATTGCTTTGGTTTCGCACAACTCTTTCTTCTTTTGATTCTTCCAATCAATAATTTGTAACTATACTCAAAGTCCACTTCATGTTTCTATAATCCCGGGTTTTAACTGTCGTGATTCCATTTATGATTCCGGGATTTGACAGGTGGTATTATCAACTCTATGTGACTTACTTCCACGAACATTAGGTAAATATTGTCTACCTATTCCGATCTCTGCTAATTTCAATTAATTAATTTTACTAAGTTAAATTTCAATGTCCATCCCATAGGTCAAAATATTTATTGAACGACGAAAGCCAATTTCAATGCAATCCAAGCACGTATTATAATAAGAACTCACCTCGTTCCCCGACCACAGTTTTGTCTCCATTTGGCAGGATCTCGAGATCAGTCTTCAGCTGACAGCATTTGATAACTTGCTTGTACCTCCGCAGGTCCATGTCCTGACCGAACAGGATGTTCTGACGGACCTGGATAACACAAGATGATTAGCAGGACTTATTAGTCAATCTTATAGTAACGATAGTTCACTGCCAGTCATACAATTACTAAAAATACGAGCGACTGTCTATCACACACTACTGGGTAACACGATCGACTGTTTGATACAGCTACTGGGTAACACAAGGGACTGTCCGTTACACAATACTGGGTAGCCTGAGCGACTGTCCAACACACATAACTGTTTAACACGAGCGACTGTATATCGCAGTTACTGGGTACCCCGAAGGACTGTCCATCACACATTACTGGGTAACCCGAGCCAACGCGAACTTCATCAGATTCGTATTCATTCTTCCTTCTTTTTTCCTATTGCGTGCTACTTACAGAGGCCTCGAACAGCCAGGGCTCCTGTGCCGCATAAGCGAGCACGGCATGGACATGCAGATGCCCACTGCTTGGCGACAGCTCTCTCAGCATCGCCTGCAGAAGCGTCGACTTGCCCGACCCCACTGTGCCTACTATTGTTGTAAGGGTTTCTGGCTTTATCTGTGGAGAAAACGAAAATTTCCATCAATTTGATTGGTATTTACGCACCACGATGTCAAGGCAAAATAAGTTAGGTAACATCACATAAATAATTGAATCGACCATTATTTCATGCAGGATTAATTTTTAAAGTAATTCGCACAACATACAATCTAAAAACAGAGACTTAGGAAAAAAAATGCAATCGCGCGCAAACTTAGCGCTTTAAGTTAAAAGTAACTTGAGCTTAGGACTTGATATTATACTAGTTTTTGTCGGCTGCCTTGCTTACCATTTTATACTTTTTCGCAAAACAAAAAATAGCCTATAACCGTTTGGCGATTAGGCAGTTGAGCTAGGCGAATAATTAAAACACGAGTTACAAGATATAAGTGATATTTGTTTTTATTAAATATTGTCCCTATCTATGTATCATGGTGGAATTAGTACTTGGTATGCAATCCAAGTAGAATTAATACACCAATAGCGGTGAAGCACACAATGTGGAGTGCAAACGATGCGATCTATTTAGCACCGAGGCTATAAATATAGGTGGCACGTAGCGGAGCGGCGCGTACGCAAGTCGTGCACGCTGCCACAACCGTCTCCAGGGTCCATCTATATCTTTTTCAAAATTCATCTAAGTAGGTTCGGCAATACAGGCGTGAATGTATAATAAACAAACCAAATCAACTTCGCATTACAAATATTAGTTAGGATTATGAATGGTTGATGAAGTTACTCACAGTAAGATTAATATCCACAAGCGCGGGTATCTTGCCATCGACCGTATCATCGTCGACGTTCTTCCAGTGGGCGGTGTAGTCCTTCATAGCGATGAGGACCTGAGGCTTCAGCTGTTCCAGGTTGCTCTCAGACTTGATGTACGCTTGCTGGCTGATGGTGGAAGTTAGGAGAAGTTGTGAGAGAAGTCGGCTTAACTTTTTATTAGAGAAATAACGTATCCATTATCTCATTATCCCCCATACTGGGGCATTGGATAAGCCTGCATGTGAGTTATTGTATTTTTTCTGGTAGTAATAAGTACTAACACAAGTTTCTAAGTCTTTGTATACTAACCAATTAATGGACTCTGTCTGAATTAAAAGATTTTTATTTTATTTTATTTATTATCTGGCCTGATTTTCGTATCTGGACGGATACTGAATAACAAGATAGATATTCCATACTCTCCGGTGTTTGGCCGGATTGTACTACCTGGGCCTGCAGTATCGACATTCGGTTGATAAGTCCTAAAGATTTTAAAATACCGATATTTGGTAGTCTCTACATTCAAAACCAGCGAATGTCATCTATGGCAAATGTCAAATTCCTGAAGTCTGTTGTAAACTTTTGCAATCCTAGTCGAATTTTGACAGCCCGCTTAGCGTAGCGATCTTATTCGGTAGACATGTCAACGATATTATTCGATAGAAATTACCGAAATCGCTATCAATGTCGAGACTTCAGGCCATGGAAGGGTACCGAATATTTATTTATTATATACTTTATTGTACACCTCATAATAAGAACAGGACAATCATACATAAAATAAGTGCACAATGGGCGGTCTTATCGCACAAGGCAATCTCTTCCAGACAACCTTTGGATGGATTGAACGAAGGGAGATAGATTTAGGGCTGTCAGTGTACAAACGTTTTAAACAATAATAATTAGATATAAAATACTTAAATACAATAGTAATTCCAATCGAATAGTGCGATAGTGAATATCTGTCCGATAAACCAATACCAATACCAGATAAATTCCTGACTACCAGATTTTGTTAAGTCGTCATTCAAATTTAATAGGGAATATGCATGAAAAAAATATTTAGTATACAGACAGTTTATTTAGAAATATACAAAAGTATAATACTAACAGTGAAAATAGAATCAAAATTGACCAAAAAACAAACGAGATGTAACTATTTTAAACAAATATATCTGTCCCTCTCGCGAAAACGCTATTTTCTATGGCAGCTGTATAGGCGTCATAGTATTTGACGTCAGATTTGGTATCGGATTTCTCTTTCTAAAAGTCAACTTTGAAGCTTAATAACTTCAACACTGATGAAGGTATTTTAAAAATTCTTTCATAATTATTTACTATACTCTATCCGTTTAGGTAGTTAACTAAAGGTAAACAATCTTTATGTGTCTTTTTACACAAATTCATATTAAACAAATAAACTACTTTTCAAACTTATGGTTCAATTGATTTAGTATTCGTTACTGTTGTATTTACTTTGGTTTTTACTTGCATTTTATTTTTAAACTGAGTTTTTAAGCAAAAAGTTACATCAAGATTGTTTACCTTTAGTTAACTACCTAAACGGATAGAGTATAGAGATAAAAAAATGCATACATATTCCCTATTAAATCGGTTTTGATTTCATAAAACCGAGGTACGGTAACATCACATATTTTTTTTTTTCTGTGGCAATTTTACGATGGATATTCAGGTATCCGGATATTCATCAATCCAGTATCCGGCCCAATAGCTATCCGCTTCATCTCTACTATTAATAAAGCTTGCGACATACCCAATAACAATATATAAACAGAAAACTTACCCATTCCCAATTTTCTCAAAAACCCCATTCTTCTGTCCAACAACATTCGTCTCCTCAATAGTCAACAGATCGACGCCATCATGATTATCAACTTCAGGCAACAACAAAAACTCTTGCATCCTTTTCACACTCACGTAAGCCTCCAACGTAAAAGTAATTGCTAGAGGGAGAAAGTCGACAAGCGTGTATTTCAGTATTTCGTAGTAGGAGAATATGACGAAGACTTTGGCGGCGGTCAAGTCGTTTCCGAATGAGATATACGACATAATGCTGAGTAAGATGGCGACTTTGGTGTTCAGTTTCACGCAGGATATCATTACTGCTCGGAGCCAGGACATCTTTTTTATTACGTTCATTTCTTTCCTGTGAACAGAACAAAACAGGTTATTCTTGTTATTAGGGAAATACAATTTTATTGATATGTTTAATAGTTTTTTTTTTTTAATCTTTTTTTGTTTAGGGGATTTTATCAAAGATACCAGCCCCATCGTACCCTTTTACATTAAATGGCTTACTTAAACAGTATTAGTTTATAACATTACTTAATATTGAATGAATTAGAGTTATTCGTGGAGGACCATAATTAAATAAATAGAGTATTCTCATGAAAAAATATATATTTGGTAAATCGAAACTTTTTTTCATATTTTTTTACCCAAACATTTTGTAAGGAATGGATTTCCCTGGCGGTATGTGTGAGCTTTTCTTTGATCCATAACATCTATACTAATATAATAAATCTGAAGAGTTTGTTTGTTTGAACGCGTTAATCTCTGGAACTGCCGGAGTCGGATTTGGAAAATTATTTTTAAATATGATAGCCACATTCATGAGGAAGGCTATATAGGCTATACGGGAATGGGAAATTCCCACAGGAACGAGAAATTCCCACGGGAACGTGAAATTCCCACGGGAACGAGAAATTCCCACGGGAACACCGGATATGCGAGAACGAAGTCGCGGGAAAAAAATTGCAGTAGAATATGTGTCAAAAAAGTATATTTGATACTGACTTTCTCGCCTTCCCAATGATTTTAACGAAAGCGTTCTCCCAGGCATACATCTTGATGGCTTCGATGCTCTGGATGACTTCGTTCATCAGTCTGATTCTGTTGTCTGTCCGTATGGCTGTCTGTCGACGCAGCTTACTTGATATCTTGCCGAGGTAACCTGGAAAATGGAAATCGATTATTATGAAAACTGGCACACAAAGGATTCCGTACGAGATACAGAAAAACCACGTTGCTTGTACGTATGGCCCCCTTAAATTATGAATTTTGTTTATGTACACAATATATGTACTTAAAAGAAGAAAATTTTATACAGATAAAAGAGTACGAAGGTACTGCTTATTTCATTAGAAATTTCTTCCAGCAGACCTGCGACAGAAGAGTGGGATAATATACGTAGACACAGTGTGAGAAGAAAACTTAAAATAGACTATATACCTAAAACATATTATTAGATTTTACCACAATAGAAATACATACTCTAAAAAATCCAATTGTCTACCTATTACACAGTTCATTAAATATTGCCCGTTGACACGGACAGTAGAGGCAAAATCATTTGATGATTTCCAATCCACAAAAAAAAAAAAAGCCTCCGGTGTCCGTCCGTCTGCCTGTCAGCGGGCTGTATCTCAAGAACCGTAATAGGTAGACAGTTGAAATTTTCACAGCTATTGCCGCAATAACAACAAATAATAAAAAATAAATTAAAATTAAAAGAACAAAATAAATACAAGGAACGTGTTTTTTTTCGGATTATGGTACGGAACCCTTCGTGTGATAGTCCGACTCGCACTTGGCCGGTTATTTTTAATCTCCTGTGCCAGAGGTACCAAATAAAAATTGGTTGTCTGTAAAGTCGGTTTACGGACGATAGTTTAACGTGACAACGTCATAACAAAACATTGATGAAACGATCGTAACGTTACAATGAGCGTAACGTTACAATGAGTCATCCTTTTTCGTGCGTGCACCCGGCCGTTCATCGATTTATTAGACGTTGTCAGTTGTCACGTCAAAAATTACATTTCAGTCTATCCCTTTGACGTGACAACGTCTATGAACGTTAATAAATCGATGAACGCCGGCTTCTTATAAAAACTACCAACCTTGCAGCGGAATAAACATGATGAGAAAAGCGACGCCAATGAGGGTGGCCACTCCAATCTGGCGGTACATCAGGTAGACTATCAGCGTGCTCTCTATAGGCGTCCGCACGAGGTCCACCATGAAGAGAGACGCCATGTCGAAGCGTTGCGCGTCGGTCGTCAGCAGGTTGACCACGTGGCCTGCTAAGCCTTCGGAAGCTTTGCCTCCTTTTGTAAGATCTAGGCGGAGGAGCTGGAATACGAAAAACATTAATTAAAAATTAGAAGAACGATCATAGACGTCATTATTTTAGAAGAAAGAATTCCACTGCTGGGCATAGAACACCCAAAAGTAGGGAGTACAGTGTACGAGCTCATCAAGGTTACTAGACAATAGAGTAAAATAAAATACCTTTCTGTATATAAGTGATCCACAAGCGACTCTAACTTTCATCGCCATGTTGAGTAACCATAGCAACATCGGATGGACTAAGCTGGCACTTAGCGCCATGAAACTAAAATCAAAACAATAAAACACAAGTTTTTTTTATTTTTTTTTATTTAATATGGGTTTGCTCTTGACTCTAGTCTAGGTCATAGATAATAATATGTTGGGACAACTCACACACGGTCATCCGATCCCAAACTAGGCAGAGCCTGTGCTGTGGCAACCAGACAACTGATAAACATACTTAGGTATATATTTCTAAATACATACATATTATAGACAAATTACACCCAGACACAGAACAAATGATCATGCTCATCACACAAAGATATGTCCTGGGTGGGAATCGAACCCACGACCTCCGGTTTAGCAGTCAGGGTCACTAACCACTCGACCAACAGGCCAGTCTGATCATAGATGACGAGAGACAAAGTCGACGATGGAGCGAGCTGACCCAGAAGAAGCCTGTTCACAAGTTATACAAATACTGCTGATTTTGTGACTATTCCTCATTATTAAAAACCCTTAAATATTTATTGTATTTGTTGTTACAGCGGCAATAGAAATACACACTCTGTGAAAATTTCAACTGTCTAACTATCACGGTTCATGAGATACAGCCTGCTGACAGACAGACAGACAGACGGACAGCGGACTCTTAGTAATAGGGTCCCCGTTTTACCCTTTGGGTACGGAACCCTAAAAAAAGGACGAGATTCTCAATTCGGTGGTATTTTTTTTTATATTTGTTACCTCATAACTCCGTTATTTCTGAAACGATTCGAAAAATTCTTTTATTACGAGAAAGGATATATTTTCCGATTGGTTCTATAGAAATATCATCAACATCGGTTCAGTAGTTTGGTTTTTAAATCAAAATAGCTGGAAAAAATATGTCATCCAAGTTTTATTTCCAAAAAAAATTAACCGACTTCCAAACAAAGTTTGATTTCGGAAGTCGGTGTTAAAATACGAAGAAACGACCAAAAACACCGATTTCCGAAATCAAAGTTATTTTATACTTTGTAGCGTTTTTTTTTTGTATTTATATTATCCTTAGAGTGTTGCTGCCCTTTCTCTGGTCTTAGTCGCCTTTTACGACACCCGCGGAAAGTGATGGGCGTGGCATGTAATACCGATTAAACGATTTGTTGCAGACAAGGTTTATATCAAAGACGGCAGATAATATAAAGTTTAATCAGCCATCAGAAACGTTTATTTTTTCAAAATTTCCTGTTCAATAGTATCGGCCAAAAAGGGGGGAGAGAATAATGAAGAGGTATTGCTTTGAACTCACCCAACAACGCCAAGTGCATACAAATACGCTTCATGAGCCTTCACACCCGAATGGGACGGCGAGAAGTAGTGGATCAGGCCTTCTAAGCACAACGGGATTGATAGCCTGCGGAAAACATAACGTTACAGAGGTATGCGGAAGACGGTGTCAATTACTTGACACCCTTTTCAGTTGGTCAAGTAGATTCTAAAACACATGAAGGAGACGAACCTATTTAAGGTGAAAGCGCCAGGGTAGCCCGCGAAATTCGCATTTTGCAGGTCAGTGTCAGGTTGTATAAAAATACGATTGGCGACCGTAACAAATATGGCTGTACTGAATTACAATAATGAAAATCATCAATACAGGTTGTATCATTCACGTAACTCAAAAGAAAAACTTTTTAAACGAAATAACCATTCAATCGAGTTAAATGAACTTAAGAGGGTTGTATTGATGATTTTAATGATCATAATCTGTAAATAAATACGTGTAACGGTCGCGAATCATATTTTGTTCAACATACAGCCTGACACTGACTTGCAAATTGCAGAAAACAAGAAAATTTGAATTTTGCGGCCTACCCTGGTGCTTCCACCTTAAGTATCGCCGCTCATGAAGATTATTTTAATATTATTTGGTTTTTTAAGACGCCCAAGTTCGGCAATGGACGTTAAAAGGCACTTACCTAATGGCAGCGTCAAGGAAGGCGTAAATAATATTTCCTATGATGAATTTGAGACCGTACGTCCGGATAATAGCGCGTAGGAGGGATGGTTGTTTTCCTTTATCTGAAAAGAGAAACTTGAAAATGTTACAAAAAACATTTTTACAAAAAAATACAACCGACTTCCAAATAAAAAAAAAAAAACACTACAAAGTATTAAAATAACTTTAATTTCGGAAGTCGGTGTTTTTGGTTGTTTCTTCGTATTTTAACACCGACTTCCGAAATTAATTTTTTTTTTTAGTCGGTTATATTTTTTTGCATCGCCATTGATGCAAAACCTGCATCGACGGCGCTTCAATTGCAGTTGTCAATAACGTAGCACATTGAATATTGTCATTGGTCGTCTCGGGGGCGCATTAGGGACAATGGCGGAATAAAAAGGTAATCAAACTCACCTTTTTTCTCCAGTTGCTTTTTCCATTGTACCCCCAATGTATCGCCCCTTGGGGTTGCTCTGTGACCCGGTGTACACCTGGAAATGTATATTAAAATTGTTATTAATTATTTATCTCATGTCTATACATGGTGTTCCAGAAGTGCATTGTCATAATTAAGGGTGACGTTGAGTAGCTGATTAGCATTAAAGATAAAATATTAAAACAAAAAAAAAAGACCACAGAAAACGACTAAAAAGTTCCGAACCCAACAAATGACTTTTCAAGCAGTCTGATGCAGTTGATAACATCAAATCTGTGATTGAACTAAAGTAAATGCTACCAACTGTTGGAAACGGGTAAGTACTCGTAATATATGATATAATTACAAAATCTCTAATATTTACAAGATATAACAACTGAAACTATTTAAAAAAAATTTAATTGATATTATGATCAGTTAATATAATAAACGATTGATCTAATTTTAAAGTAACTATTTTTTATAAGCAAGTAATATACATTGAATATAAAATCGTTTGATATACATACCACTCAAACGACATTAAACCTATTTAGTCTAAATATGTTGTGTATGTGTTTTATTTCCCTGTAAGAAACATGCAAACAAGCATATACCATGCATGCAGCAAGCATGCAAACAAGCATTCACCATGCATGCAGCATGCAAGCAAGCATGCAACATGCAGCAGGCATGGTTTCTGTCACGGCTCCGGCGCTGCGGGGCTCCGGCGGTCCCAGGCGAGCTTATTGTCGCAGATGTGTTTAACGCTCATCACCGCAGCTTCGACTTCCTAAAGGGATATGCGCGTACGAAGTCGCCGGCAAAATCTAGTACATAAATAAGTAAGTATACTGACCTATATACATCTGATATGCTCAGCTGTCCTTTCCTGCCCTTCGCGAATACGGATCGGGTGTACCTGAAATTAGAAAACGTTTATTTTGGAGATAATTAATAAGGCAGTGTTCAGACTGTTACTGATATAGAGGTATGCGGTATAGAGAGTATAGTCCCGCACACCTCCACTGAAATATGGGTGGATCCTCCTGCCAGACGGTTGTTGTGTCTGGTGGGCAACTGCCCGATAATTGATACTCGGACTGTTGTATATGTTCAAATCGCACGAAGAACTTCGCTTGCGCGATGCAGGATTTCGTTGTTAGTTCGTCGCTGACAGGATAGATGGCGCAGTTTAAGTATCTTAAAATATAACACTAACAGTGAAAATAGAATCAAAATTGATAAAAAAACGAGATATAACTATTTTAAACAAATATATCTGTCTCTCTCGTGAAGACGCCGTTTTCTATGGTAGCTGTATCGGACTTCTCTTTCTAATTGTTATCTTTGAAGCTTTATAACTTCATCGCTAATGAAGATATTTAAAAAGGACTAGAATACACCCGCAACTAAGCCCGAAACTACGGACTTCGGGCTTAGAGACTAGCCCCCCAGGAATCAAACCCATTCACTTTGGAAGAAAAATCTGCTGTTCAGTACATTTTGTCGAATTCTGCACACAGAAACGTAAGTGAGGCAGTTAATTTTTTTCGAGATTACGGGGTTGTTGCCATTGTTAAAGTTGATCATAATGATGAATACAATGACCCCTTTTCAGGTTTTGCGTTTAATCTGTAACACCCTGTATATTGATTTAAATGAATTAAAAGTCTCAGTGTTAAAATAATATATTTTATACGTCATCATCAGCATCATATCAGCCTAAAGACGTCCACTGCTGGACATAGGCCTCCCCCAAAGGGAGGGGGAAGGGGGGTTTGCCAATTCACAGAGAATGCTGCTGCCCATTCTCTGGTGAGTCCCTTAGTCGCCTCTTACGACACCCACGGGAAGTGAAGGGATGGTGCTATTCTTTTACGTCCGACACCATGCAATATTTTTTAGGTTATTTGATAGTTATTTTATTAAATACGTACCAGTAACAAAATTTCGATATATAACTCGCATTTTCTCTTGGATTCTGCTTCCTTTCGATGTCAAAATAACCAGGATCCATATTTGTTCACTTAGCTTACTATTAATTCAACTATATTTGGCACTTATAGTGACTTCGTAAATCTTCGTTAATCTCCGTAATGTTAAGTACTTAGATCATTTAAGTATTTAATAACAGCATCTTTGGATACCTGTAACAAAGGAAAAATATAATTAGCATTGCAGTTAAGACAGGGCAGCCTCTGACGTGGTGTTCCCGTGCGCCCCTCTTTGACGTAGCGGGGGGAGTCAAACACCACACTCCCCTCGCTGACGCGAGGTGGCCCACAGAGGCGGGCCGGCACCAGCTGGGGATTACGGAAGTCGCATACGCATACGTTCCCGCGATCCCCGGCGTAGATGGGAGATGGAACACCGGGGTGGTTTTAGTCAATAAGAGTCTGACAGACCCTTCCGCCCACCCCAGGGCGGAGGACATCCATGAGGATGTCTGTGTTTCCGATCGCATACAACCCTAATCTCTTCAAAATTAGAGTGAACAGGCTTCTTCTGGGTAAGCTCGCTCCATCGTCGACTTTGTCTCTGTCATCTATGATCTAGACTGGAGTCAAGAGCAAACACATATTAAATAAAAAAAAATAAAAAAAAGATTTTCCCTCGACAAAAAAAAGGGCGGCCTCTGACGCCACAAATTAGTCTCAAGAATAAAAAGCCAAAGACGTTTTCTTGAGTGCTTGAGTACATCTACCGGCAACACCTCGGAAAGATGTGAACTTTGGCGAGAGAAGCTCAAACCTTATTTGATGGAAAACCCTAAATAGACTCCGCACCCAGGTCAAAGTCAAAGATAACCACCTCAAGTGGAGGTTCTCGGATGGCTCCGATCTTCAGTGTTTGTGTGGCTCCGCTCTGCAGTCCATAGCACATGAGTAGATAAACGGAACAGAGACAAAGCTTCAAACAACCGCGCGAATCGATTGCACTACTACAAGCACGCGGGGCATGTGTGTGTGACCACTGGCCGCTTGTCGCGTACGCAGCGAGACTGGAAAAAACCGGTTTACGCTTGCAGAGCCAGTTGACAATCTCAGGGTCAGTGCGACGCACGTTGTTTGTTTTGTTAGTTGCAAGTTTGGATATTTTAATGTAAAACGTGGTATTTTATTGTTAATAATGGTTGTTTATTGTACTGTGTGTATGAATAATACTAGAAAAAATAAAGATATATCGTACTTTAACTATCCCAAGGAGTACAATAGGTAAGTAAATATTTTGATTATTACTTTTTGAAGTAAGTACCTTTATTTTATTGTATGGTCCTTTTTTTAATAAGAAGAGGGTTGTACACGGTGTGTTTTTACCTTTTCATTATTATTACAAGTTTAGCATTTGTAAGTATGTGGGTGGGTTGGGTTGTAGTAGGTAGATAAGTGTGTTAAGTTTAAATATTGCAAGAAAAGATTTGAACCACTTCCCGATGTCTGATTGAGCAGAATTTTTTTATATCTACCTGCGTA
This sequence comes from Mamestra configurata, assembly GCA_002192655.3. Classification (NCBI taxonomy): domain Eukaryota; kingdom Metazoa; phylum Arthropoda; class Insecta; order Lepidoptera; family Noctuidae; genus Mamestra; species Mamestra configurata. Next base: position 78,407 of record NDFZ01004931.1, read on the forward strand.
ACCTCGGTAATAATGCAATAATAAGATATAACCTGAAGCTGCACCCAGGATTGTCTCCTCACTAGGGAACTCTTCAACGGTTATTAGCACGGTCACGAAATGTTGTGTGTTAGTTTAATTTTGATAATGTAAATTTGATATGCCATGTGAGTGTTTCCCGTTAGATTACTTGAAAAAACTATATGTTCGATTCAGAATTTATCACACCATTAAAAGAAACAATAAATTATTAAAAAACAAACATTATAAAAAGAAAATTATTAGAGTCAGTAATCTGTAAAGTATTCTATCATACTGAATAATATAAAACTATTTAACAAATGATTTATTTAATTTCTCTTATCCTATTGTGACAACCCTACCAAAGTAGGTAATAATTTTGCACGTTCTTAAGAAGCTTAGCCTCTGTTCCGTTTATCTACTCATGTGGTCCATAGCCTACCTCTTGTCTTGCGCCGCATGCCCTGTCACCTGTACATGTGAAGACCTTATGACTGCGTCAGCAAACGGTGTTGCCGTTGCTGAGTACTGGGCCAAGCATAAAATTTGATAAGTGTATTTGCCACCGACACGCTAAAAAGAAGCCCCAAATTAGCCCGTGTAGACCGAAGCGTACCCGTCACGCTGTTCGGCGATCTCCGGGAGCGGTCGTGTGCGCGGGACATTAAAAAATCCGCGTTCCTAGTATGATGAAGGCGTACCAGCAAACGTTCGGACGGCGCTAAGCTAACTATTTCTTTACTATTTAAATCTATGATTTTATTAGATTTTTTTATAGACTTTTGCACCGCTTTTTAGCCGACTGCCCTAGAAGGAGGGTAATGTTTTCTAGAGTATGTATGTTTGTCTTCCTTGGCTCATCCTGTAGCCTAAACGGCTAGATGGACGCATGGAATCCTGCTAAACACAAACAAGACTTGCATGAAAGTAAACTAACAGATAAGTTGAGTAGACCTTATATGGAGGTCTTGACACATCCAAATACTTGAACCACATTGTAATCCGTAAAAACTAAGTATACCTAGTCTTTTTCTCTACTTTAATTAAGCAACTTGACTTATCTGTCCAGCCAGTCCATTAATTAACTTATGCATACTGATAACCAATCTTTCATTATTTTTTTACACGCAAAAGCTTCATCGCTAAGGCAAAAACCCGGCCAAGTGCGAGTCGGACTCTCACACGAAGCGTTACGTACCATTTACCGAAAAATCAAGTTTCTTGTATGGGAGCCCTTTAATTTGTATTATATTTAAATTTTTATTATTTGTCGTTAAGCGGCAATAGAAATACACACTCTGTGAAAATGTCAACTGTCTACCTATTACGGTTCTTGAGATAAAGCCCGCTGACAGTCATACAGACAGACGGACGGTCAGCGGAGGCTCAGTAGTAGAATTCTTTTGGTTACTCTTCGTATGGAACCCTAAAAACAACAAAAGGTCAATGGGCAAAGGTGGCAGACTGTACCTACACTAAAAGTAGGTCAAATTTTGCACGCAACGACGTAGGTCAGACGGCCGCCAAGATGACATAGAGTAGAGAATGTAACAGAGACTAAGCTTCGTGGTTTAGAAATCGGCCAAGTGCGAGTCGGACTCGCGCACAAAAGGTTCCGTACCATTATCTATAAAAACAGCAAAAAAAAAACATGTCTATTGTATGGGAGCCCGCTTAAATATTTATTTTATTCTGTTTCTTAGTATTTGTTGTATAGCGGCAACAGAAATACATCATCTGTGAAAATTTCAACTGTCTAACTGTCACGGTTCATGAGATACAGCCTGGTGACAGACGGACAGCGGAGTCCTATTAATAGACCTTAAAAAATTGTGAGAATTTACAATTCTCCTTTCTTTGTTTCTATTTAAATATTTACTTTAGCACTGAAACATGCCGGTCGTTATGAAGTAAATTAATGGAATATACAATGGCTAATGAATGACCAATAAAAATTGTGCAGTTTCGTGAACAACCTACTTCGTAGTCATTGATTTATCCATCTGCCTAATCCTTTTCGTAGCTAAGTACCAGTATTTTACATGGAGCGACAGACTGTCTGACCTTTACAGCCCAGTAACTGGTAGTAGTAGTTTTAAATGCCCCGGCTTCTGACTACCCGTCGTAACGACTATCAAAAATGCCAGCCGGAACAGCTTAATGTTCTTTCCGAGGCACCAAGGTAACACCGACCGACCTCGGCAAACGTTGCTTTACCTTGAACGTTGACCCGTTTTTTTTTAACCAAGAGCTCCTCTCATTGACTTAAGTGGTACCTCATATTTATCTATGTTCAAAGTAGAATTTAAGTGTCATCGTCGTATCTGAGTGAATGAAAGTCAAATCCTATAATCTAGTCATAATCTCGTTACGGCGATAATCAATGTTGACTGCTGCGCTGCGTGTCGCAGGTTCGATTCCCGCATGGAACAATTATTTGTATGGCCTACAGATAGTTGTAGCTGTTTGTGTATGTGACTTTGTATGTTTGTAAACGCACCCACGATACAGGAGAAATCCTAGTGTGGGGCAAAGTTTAAAAAAAAAAAAAAAAAAAAAATATCCATTCGTAAATACCAGAACAATAAATTATGAACCATTTTTCATTAAAATCACGATAGAAGTCAAAAACTGAAATAAAGACAAAGCGTTATTTATGTCTTNATCTGGGAGTCTTTAAGTAAAGAGTGAAAAGGTTACTTCTAGGCAAGCGTGCTCCATCTTCGACCACATCATCGCTTACCAAGGTGAGATAGTGGTCAAAGGTCAAACGAATGGCTCGTAATCGTATTTGTATCGCTGTCGGTCTGATCTCAATTGCCCCTCTGATTGCCAAACTTAATACTCTGGAAAAATGTCTACTCCTTGGTCATTGGCGCCAAGGATCTCGATTTTATTGGGACAGTCCCATTTACAGAGGGAGTAACGACCCCGAGCCTCGCAATGGCAGGACGCCAAATATCTTTAAGGATTTGCTTATTGTTTACGTTAGTAGGAAAACAGGGTCATTGAATAAAATAAACAAAAATAGAATAGTTTTTTTGACGTGACAACGTCTAATAAATCGATGAACGCCGGCTGTACGCACTAAAAAGGATGACTCATTGTAACATTACGCTCATTGTAACGTTACGATCATTTCATCAATGTTTTGTTATGACGTTGTCACGTTAAACTATCGTCCGTAAACCGACTTTACAGACAACCAATTTTTATTTGAGTCTCTCATAATCAAAAAACAACAAACAGTGGATCACCGTTGCGATTACCAATGAGAAATTGCACAACAATGACCCACGATCGTGCTTAGGATACTGTTCGTGTCCAAAATCAAGTCAGGAATTCAAGATACATTGAAAAGCTCGATTGTAAAAGATTGCCTGAAATAAAATGTAGAATGAGATTCTAACGAAGGTTTTTTTTTTTGAGATGAGTTTGCTCTTGACTCTAGTCTAGGTCATAGATGACAGAGACAAAGTCGACGATGGAGAGAGCTTACCCAGAAGAAGCCTGTTCACTCTAATTTTGAAGAGATTAGGGTTGTATGCGTTCGGAAACACAGACGCAGGCAGATTGTCTGAAATAAAATGTAGAATGAGATTCTAACGAAGGTTTTTTTTTTGAGATGATTTTGCTCTTGACTCTAAGACTAGGTCATAGATGACAGAGACAAAGTCGACGATGGAGCGAGCTTACCCAGAAGAAGCCTGTTCACTCTAATTTTGAAGAGATTAGGGTTGTATGCGTTCGGAAACACAGACGCAGGCAGATTGTCTTAAATAAAATGTAGAATGAGTTTCTAACGAAGATTTTTTTTTTTGAGGTGAGTTTTCTCTTGACTCTAGACTAAGTCATAGATGACAGAGACAAAGTCGACGATGGAGCGAGCTTACCCAGAAGAAGCCTGTTCACTCTAATTTTGAAGAGATTAGGGTTGTATGCGTTCGGAAACACAGACGCAGGCAGATTGTCTGAAATAAAATACAGATGATTTTCTAACGCCTCTGCCTCTAATCTTTTCCAACTGTGTTGGGGTCGGTTCCAGTCTAAACGGATGCAGCGGAATGCCAATAACTGGAGAACACGATACCCAAGACGCAGGTGACAGATCTTCTGACTTCTGACTATCCGTAACGACTGCCAAAGATCTTAAAATGACAGCCGGGACCAACGGCTCAACGTGCTTTCCGAGGCACGGAGGAGTCTCGTAAAGATTGGTCACCCATCCACGAACTGACCGAGGTTGAGTTGCTTAACCTCGAAGATCGAATCGTGTGAGCTAGATAACGGTAATGGAGACACGTGAAAATGCTGTTATTTTACTAGCCTATGTGGCCTCAATTTTTTTACAAAAACAATAGTTTAGTACTTCCAATAAATGTCACGTTTGTTCTACGCGATGATTTACCATGAACGGGACGTAATTGCCAAAACAGTACCATGAAATGGACCTTGGACCGGCCGTGTAACACACATTATGTCAGAAACGATGAACAATGTATTGAATACTCGCTTCTGCCAAGGGCTTCGGCCACGTGATATGTATTTTCATGGGTTGTATTTATTGCACGGAACCCTAATCTTTTTTTTACGTATCGTAATACTTGTATATTATGTTTTTGGTAAAAGATGTTTTTTGATTTTACAGTCGGACTACTAAATTGTATTTACTTGAATGTAGTATGTATGTGTGTCTAACCGACGAGGAAGCGATTAGCTATCGACTATTTTCTCGCTGAGGAAACGGATAAAAGATACAGATCCCGTGTGAGTAAAAGGGACACATACATTTATACTCGATAGCTGGCTGGTAACACTGCCGGCGAGAACTCTCTTACCACTAATTTGTCGCAGCGACCAGAGCTACCAAGATAAAAACTCGCTCAGCGATGCTCGCTTGACGGTCAGAAATCAGAACTCACGCCGAGAGACCAACCAGTGGTTATTTCTACCTTTAGTGCGGGCCGGAGCGAGTGGTGCGTGCGAGTAATCGCCCATCGCCCAAGAGCACTCGCTTATGGCCGAGCGATAAAACTATCGGAACTACATCCTCGCTTCTCGCTACTAGCCAACTCGTATCTAGTTACGGCGTTGAGACAAGCCTTATGGTGTCCCATAAGTAACCGATGGTACCTATACGTACAAGGTTATTTTAGGAAAGGCTTCATAAACGTTTACTTGTGATTGTCAATGATTACGACAATGTCATCCGTTGTTGCGAAGGGCAGAAGCCGCTATGCATTTGAAGAGATTGTCAACAATTTTAGGTGTGGCCCCGATCGCGTTAATTGAGGGTTTCCAGGAAAATTTACGCCACCACTTGGCGCCACATAGGCGCGAGATGCTCTTCCTTGAAATCATCAAATGACTTCTTCCGCTCTGGGTGGAGCGGAAGGGCGTGTCAGACTCTTAGACTCGTGTTCCTTCTAAAGCCCTTTGCGTTCCAGGGCCGCGGTTACTCTTCCAAACAAATTCTGCAACCCTGGCCGGAAGAAGCTCTCCCTTGAAAAGTGACTTGGTTGTAGACACGACGTTGATATCAATTCTACAAATGACAGAAAACATTAGCGTTTTGACAGGTGCCAGGACCTGACGCCTTAGTACTGCCTCTTGGTGCTCGCCATTTAAGGGAACCCTCTTTGCATGGCAAAACCGAATGCGTAGTCGGCTCTTCGCGGAGAGGGCGCTTTCTGGTTATGCCGGCGAAATTGGCGTTTAGACGACAAGGTTGGCGCAGTGGTTGAGCGATTGGCTGCTGCGCTGCGTGTCGGGAGTTCGATTCCCGCACGGAACAAATATTTATGTTTTTTTTTTTTTTTCGTTTTCGGGGGAAACCTTCAAAAGGCGGCATGACTCTTGGGGAAAAAGACCAGGGAGTGTGGGATGTTTACCTCACTAAAACCACCCCGGTGATCACCATCAGCACATTGAAGGGGCCCCGGTACCTCTTAAAAGACCACTCCGGAACCCCCTCTGTGCAATGCCTGTTATGGCACATCCCAGGGGAGACTGTAAAGGCGTCTCCCCTGAACCTCGCTTTATACGGTAGCACGTCATCACTGTACCACCGTCTTTCCTGGGACCACTCGGTTGGCGGATAGAGTCCCCGCTCTGAACGCCCGCGATCCGTCGATTTATGGCTTACAGATAGTTGTTCCGGGTCTGGCTGTTTTTTGTGTAAGTGAGTTTGTATGTTGGTAAACGCACCCACGATCAAAAAAAAAATCCGAACACGTATTTGCACGGTTATCGTTTTGTATTGTACGACGCCGTATGGTTTCCAAGAATGAACCGATTACAAGGAAGCTTATTTATGTAAAGGCTCCAAGAAACGGTTATTTGTGATTGTCAATATTTACGTGAATGGCATTCATTGATGCAAAGAATGATGTCAATTTTTGTTGGTTATTGTTGTTAATTTCTTTGTCTGGAACACGGACGCACTATGAGGAGGTTCCTCACTCTTTTTTAACCGACTTCAAAAAAAGGAGGAGGATCTCAATTCGGTTATATGTTTTTTTTTGTCATAACTCCGTCATTAATGAAATAATTAAAAAACAAAAAAAAAACTTTTTTACAAAAAAAGACCGACTTCCAAATATAAAACATTACAAATTATAAAATAACTTTAATTTCGGAAGTCGGTGTCAAAAAACGGCTTCCAAATAAAAATACTACAAAGTATAAAATAACTTTTGGTAAAATCTACAAATTACCTACTTCTTCCGCTCTCGGCGAAGCGGGAGGGAGAGTCAGACTCTTACTGACTAACACCCACCCGTATTCCTTCAAATGCCCTTTGCGTTCCAAGGCTTTCGAACATTTCCGCAACCCTGGCAGGCACTGGCCCTAGCGGGCCCCGTCAATAATGCTGAGATCTCTTTGAGGCGCGCGTGGAAGGAACACAATGAGCCGTCGACCCGGGCCTGGTCCTTCGACGGCGAGCCACCCATCACTCGCCTACGGTGGCCGGGAATAGCCCTGCGACTTTCTTGCATTAATGAGTTTTCACACTCTGAATAAATAAATTTTCATTAAAACATTTTTGTAATGCCTTTTAGAGTTCCGTACCTGAAGAGTACTGAGTATCGTCGTTACCCTATTACTAAGCCTCCGTTGTCCGCCTGTCTATCAGTGGGGTGTATCTTACGAGTTGAAAAAACATTTTTATTTTACTTTATTATCTGTGACAAAAAAGTTACCTATCCATTACAGCATTTACAAAAGGTAGTTATATTATAGTCGAAAAAACGTATAACCCACACCATTGTCCACAAAGTGACATCGGAGTATGATAACGAACACAAAATTCATTTTATAAAAAAACAATTTATATTAATATATAAAATTAATATATAGAAGTGTAGCGGAATTTATACGGCAACAAAAAGAACCGCAACGCCATCTATCCTGTCAGCGACGAACCACCAACGAAATCCTGCGTCGCGCAAGGAAAGTTCTCATTCAGTTCAGACACAACAACCGTCTGGTCGGAGGATCCTCCCTTTTTAGTGGAGGTGTGCGGGACTTTACTCTCTGTTCCACATACCTCTATAGAAGAAAAACACTATATACCGACAAATCGAAGGAAGCGGATGACAAGAGCATCCGTCTTATTGGCAACTTGCAAGAAATTGTTAAACCATGCTTTTAAATTTAGATTGCGACAGCGCGAAAATAAAAAACCTTTTTTTTTGTACGATGGGCACTCGCTGTTCAGCACACTAAGGCTGTTCACTGCCTAACCGGACTACCCTGTGGTGGTCTCAAATGAATTTAAGGCCCCCAGCCAGGGCTTACAAACTTAATTAAAAACTAAATGACCCTCGCTCCGGGCTACCCCTGTGGGGTACGAACCTCGGCGTCGTTTCGGGAGGACAGCAAAAGACAGGCTGGGTCATAACTCATAATCATAACATTATTATTTGGGGAATTTATAACTACTTGCTCAGCGAAGCGAGCTAGCTCAGTAAGCAAAGGTCGAGGATATCAAAATCAATTAATTGTGAGTTATATATGGGTTTCTAAAAGTCGGCGGAGAGGGGCTCGCAGCCAGCCCAGCCTTCGTTCTACATTTACAAGAAACGTATTTTTTTCAGTTTAAGGTACCGCTGGTCTATTCTGTTAACATAATATGTCGGTGAAGTGAGCTGTCAAATCAGACAAACAAGATTGAATGACAGTTCAGCCGGTCGATTCTGTAAACATATCGAAGTAAAGGTCAATCTATATAATCAAGATTTCACGTGATCACGAAGTGAACCGTCATTACATCTTATGAATGATTATATGAATTGACAGCTCACCTCGTGATCACTTCACCCAAGCCTTCACTTCGACATGTTTACAGAATCGATCAGCAATTCAGGCTCACTTCACCTAAGTTTACACGGTGAGTTGTTGACAGAATCGCACTGCAGAACCTTTCGAGTACAAGACTGATTTGATTTAAGAATGAGGTAACATTTAACAAGTCTACCTCCTTTCAGATACCACAGTCTGGTCTTATCGATCGCTCAAAAGAAAATGTTGCCTTTACATTAAGTTGAACAAAAGGTCAATGGCTATATTTGGCCATTGATTTCCGACGGGCCCAGCCCATGGCGTCATGGGTAGATTAAACGATGGCTGTTCCCGTAACCGGTGGTTAACCTAAATGGAAAATTGTTATTATTATCGGCCTATTTTATTGCTCGATTAATTAAGTTTTAGTGGCATTTTTTTTAAACAAGCTTTTATTGAATTTAGTGTAGGTACCTAATATTATTAACTTCATTGTTTTCTACTCTTCAAGCCCTTTCATTTGATACCTATATTAAAGGGGTTGAAAAAAATGTAATTCGCCATCTTGGAGCGGCGGCCATTTTTTTTTTTAATTTTTTTTTTATTTAATATGTGTTTGCTCTTGACTCTAGTCTAGGTCATAGATGACAGAGACAAAGTCGACGATGGAGCGAGCTTACCCATATTGAAATTATTACAATATTGAATATTAAACATTGTATTGTCACCAGAAGTAAAGGTGTATGCAAACGTCAGCTCAATCGGATACCAATTACCAAAAATTTGGTCGAAAAATGGTTTGCAAGTGTTGACGGATAACTTACAAAAAATATACGAACAGTGCAAAATAAATTAAAGCTTGTAAAATATGTATTTTTATCCAAAAGCCTGATTTTACAATAAACTTATGGCTAAGAACTGAAAAAGCCCTAACAACGTAGGTAATATTTAGGGCTCCATACCCGAAGGATAATCAACGGAACCCTATTAATTAGCGCCCGCTGTTCGTCCGTCTATCTGTCAGCGGGATGTATCTCACGAACCATAATCGGTAGACTGTTGAAATTTTCACAGAGTGGGTTGGCTATTGCCGCTACAACAACAAATCCTACTAATATTATAAATGCGAAAATTTGTGAGGATGGATGGATGTTTATTACTCTTTCACGCAAAAACTACTGAATGGATTTTGAAGAAATTTGGCACAGTGGTAGATTATAGTCTGGAATAACACATAGGTTACTTTTAATCCCGGGAATATGGTCCCTTGGGATAATTTTCGACAATCACGCGGGCGGAGCCGAGACCGTCAATAAATAAAGGGCCCTCGTACAAGAAACGTGATTCTTTTTTCAGTTTATAGTACGGAACCCTTCGTGTGTCACTACAACTCGCACTTGGCCGGTTTTTTGAACTATCATTTGCATTCGTAATGTTGGTATAGCGTAGTCGGAAAATTAATAGGTGAGTCACACGTGAAAATGGCTCCGAGGTGCTTAACCTCGGAGCCAATGTCTGGCGGCTCCTAAGAAAATAGTCCACTACTAAGGGCCGGTTTCTGATTTGACTATTATGAGTTGAAAACGTGTCAAGCACTACTTTAATGCCACATTTTTACAGGTTTCCTGACAAAATTAGAGATTGACAAATACTCACATAGGAGCTTGGGGCTAAAGAATATCAGCCGCAAGGGTCAATCAAGGTTAAGCAACGCTTGCCAAGGTTGGTCTGTGGATGAGTGACCATCTTAACTTACCGAGTTTCCTCCTTGCCTCGGAAAGCACGTTAAGCCGTTGGTCAGAAGCCAGTAAAACTGACTCCAGTCTTGCCAAGGAGTACCGTGTTACCCAGGTTAATGGGTTGTGGAGAGCTGGTAGGCAGCCACTCCACGTAAAATACTGGTATTCAGCTGAAACCGGTTTGACTGGAAGCCGACCCCAATAAAGATGGGGAAAAAGGCTAGGCAGATGATGACAAATCCTACTAATATTATAAACGCGAAAGTTGATAAGTATAGATGGATGGATGTTTGTTACCCTTTCACGCAAAAACTACTGAATGGATTTTGATGAAATTTGGCACAGTGGTAGATTATAGTCTGGAATAACACATAGGATACTTTTTATCCCGGAAATATGTTCCCTTGGGATAATTTTCGACAATCACGCGGGCGGAGCCGCGGGCGGCAACTAGTACTTAAATAAACTAAGATTATTCATTTAGAAATGAAGACAAGCAAAAGCCGCTGAACAAGCTATGCCAAAAATAATAACACAAAATCACTGTATTCAAATTCCAGTATCTTAATCACTTGATTAAGTACTAACGTTTATATTTAAAACTAGTATATCCTGACTCCTGTCTCTGTTAATTAAGTTGGAGACCATAGCTCAAGTGATAATGGCTGAACATGATTGTGGGTCAATGACATCCGTGAATGTTTTGAGATAAATCGTAGACATAACTATTATGTCATAAGCTTAATTATTCATAATTTATGATAATATTATTGTTAGGTAAAGCAAATATATGGACGTATCTCTAAATCTTCTGTAATCTCTTGCAGCCGATCTTCCAGTTCTCGTTAAACCAGTGACGCGAATATTTGATCAAATACGTAAAAAGTGAACTACCAGCATGACAGGCAAACGCGTGCCCTGTAGGTACGCCTAACGTCACAAATATGTGACAAAAAGTACGGCGAATTTGTAGCTTGGAGTTGGAGACACGTCGATTCGTTTATACGTGTTCAAAATGTTATTTATTATTTATTTATTTATTACTAGTGGACCGCCCCTACTTCGCCCGGATGTATATATTTTTTCAAAATTTATTTCATATAAGAACCTTCTCCTGACAATAACAACAAACAAGAATTAGCGAAATTGGTCCAGCCGTTCTCGAGTTTTGCACTTAGCAACACATTCAGCGATTCATTTTTATTATATAAAAGACTAGTGGTCCCGACAGACGTTGTCCTGTCCGAACGTTTGCTTTGTGTCTGACGAAAAAATTATATAAATCGATTGCAGCGCCACCTACCGGGTCCGATTGTGAATCTAAACCATTCTCGAATCCCCTTGAACACACACAAAAAATTTCATCAGCATCGGTCCAGCCGTTTAGGAGCCAGCCGTTCACTGTCAACACACGTACAGAAGAAATATATATATAAAGATATACTTTATTGTACACCTCATAATAAGAACAGGACAATCAAACAAAAAAAAAAAGTGTACAATGACTAACAACGTAGAGCAGGCAAATCATGAAATCATTACCTATTACTATTTTCCTTACTTGGTTAAAGTCCCGTTCATCATTGACTATGCATGTATGATAAAATTGCTATTCAATTAGTCACTTTTCATCTCATATGAATGGATTGAGGAAAAATCTATGCTAGTGACTATTCCGACACTTAACAAAAATTAGCACTTTAAAGCTTAATATTTCGCAAACGGATCCTTGGATGGAAAAATGGTTTTCGTAAACCCGCAATATTTAAAAAAAAATTGAATATGGGTTTGCTCTTGACTATAGTCTAGGTCATAGATGACAGAGACAAAGTCGACGATGGAGCGAGCTTACCCAGAAGAAGCCTGTTCACTCTAATTTTGAAGAGATTAGGGTTGTATGCGTTCGGAAACACAGACGCAGGTAGAGAGTACCACTCCTTTGCTGTGCGCATTATAAAAGACGTTTGGAAACGTTTTTGAACGACCTATCCAACGACACCATGGGAGACGATACAAAAAAAAACATCGCTACTTTACGGGTAAACAAAATAGTTATTTATAATACTAGTGTGGTAAGTTTGTTTTTACAAACGAGTAGGCAAATGTACCTCTTACCATAGTCACGAGTTTGGAAAAACCAATTTCCGCACGTGTGTTATACAACGTTTTTCAACACATTTTCGAGAAAACAGTATAATAGATAATATAATGAAACAAACTTTTTGTTTTTAGATATCAAACAAAGATACAAATTACACCCAGACACAGCTCAAATGATCATGCTCATCACACGAAGATTTGTCCTGGGTGGGAATCGAACCCACGACCTCCGGTTTAGCAGTCAGGGTCACTTACCACTCGACTAACAGGCCAGTCAAAAATATGCTACCAACAGTAGCTGAAACATCATGTTTGCCTTTCAAATCTGACGTTTCAGCTACTGCTGGTAGGTAGTTTGACAGTTGATTAAAGGTTATTGAAACCGACCGTTAATCAATACATTTAGATTTATAGCTAAATAAGTTTAGCGCGCAAAACGCATTTTTGGATGGAATTTCGGTTCCGCACCTCATATATCGTGTGGTTTACTTAGAATTTTCGCCATAAAGAACGAAACATAAAATCGAAAAACGACGTCAGAAAGAAGTTATACGTGACTAGGTGTTCTCATTTATAACATTTCTCAAGTGCATCGAATAAAGAGAAAGTTTGAGACGATATGCGTATGCAAGCCATAAAGATCTAAAATAACCGGCCAAGTGCGAATCGGACTCGCGCACGAAGGGTTCCGTACCTATAAAAACGGCAAAAAAATCACGTTTGTTGTATGGGAGCCCCTTAAATATTTATTTTATTCTGTTTTTTAGTATTTGTTGTTAAAGCGGCAACAGAAATACATCATCTGTGAAAATTTCAACTAGTTCACCACACACTACTTCTGGCGCAGTCGGGTAAAAAGTCGGAACTTTTTATGAAATGTTATTTTACATAAGCAGAATGTCTATCTGAACTCCAAACCCCGGCAACTGGGACTGGGTAAAACGATACCTGCAAGGGTGTTACAATGCAAAAGTGGTGTTAATTTTCTGGCTTCACTTGGGGGGGCTTGACCCCGCTAAGCGAAGAAAACTTAAAAAAAAGCACATAAAATTTTACTTTGCTAAACGTATAACAAGCCTCCTTGGACTTTCCGTAAATTCCTCAATATTTCGTTAGTTTTTACTCTAGACTAACAACGAAATCTTTTGTTCTTTTGGGGGCGCTGGAGCCCCTTAGCCCCCCCCCCCCCCCTGGATCCGCCAATGCTTCTGACTATCCGTAACAACTGCCAAAGATCCACTAATGTGGCCGGGAGCAACGCCTTAACAAGCTTTCCGAAGCACGAAGGAGTTTCATTATGAAAAAGATGGTCTTGAATGGACTTATGATTCTGAACACTTATAAAATATACCGTATCCGTGTAAACGCTCTTAAGCCTAGATTTGTACTTAGATACTACACAGTTTCACAAAGCGGTTATTTCACACTGGTCTTATCTATTCGCTCATAAAAGTATTGATTATGAAATCTGTCATTACTTATCACTATCGGTTCGTGACATTCAATATTGACATTATCTGTGGCGTCGGCCATTGTGAAAAATGTAGAATTATGCATGACGACTCCGTGAATCATATTTCCTGAAATATTGATATACTGACAAATTATGTTATCAGTTGGATTTTTAGGGTTCCGTAACCAAAGGGTAAAACGGGACCCTATTACTAAGACTCCGCTGTTCGTCCGTCTGTCACCAGGCTGTATCTCATGAACCGTGATAGTTAGACAGTTTAAATTTTCACAGATGATGTATTTCTGTTGCCGCTATAACATTTTCCTGCATACCAAATTTTATCAAAATTGGTCCAGCCGTTTGCGCGTGAAGAAGTATGATTTGTAAATAAGTCGTTGATGGTGCCTCTGCTAAATACATAAGAAAAGCGCAAGAAAATTACCGACGCGCGACGTACAGTTGGGAAATGAAAAAGTTCAATGCACTTTTAGGTTAAAATAGTTCATGTTTGAATGCTTGATACACTACTCAACGAATTTGGATATAATTCGGAACTCAAGTAGACCGTGGCTTGGATTAAGGGAGTAACCACACTTATTCAGCTCTGTTCAGCCCTTTAACCGATTTCAAGAAGGAGGAGGTTCTCAATTCGTCGGAACCTTTTTTTTTATGTATGTTCCCCGATTACTCGAAGATGGCTGGACCGATTTGGATTTTTTTTTTGTTTGAAAGGGTGTGCTTCCCTGGTCTCATGATCATAAAGTCAGGATCTGATGATAGGATCCTGGAGAAATAGAGAGAACTCTTCAAATTTTATAGGCACACTTGAAGCGATTTGGGTAGTTTTTGGTTGATCTGATGAAGAACTTCGGAGAAGGCAACGGAACTCCACAATAAATGTTAGCAAATGGACTGGAATTGCTGAAATCTCATGTCGGTCTATTGTTTAAACCAGTTCATAACATAACATCACGCCGGTACGCTGTGAACCACTAAAAAGTGAAAAATAACTTTAATTTCAAAAGTCGGTGTTTTAAAAAATGAAAAAACATCCCCAAACACCGACTGCCGAATATAAAGTTATTTTCTTCCGATAAGCTGAACGCATCTCGCAACAAAATCTACACTAAGACATAGCTCTCACCAGCGGGTTCATACGATATGTGTATACCCTACCCTACAAACGTTTACAAACATCCTTGCCAATGTGTACAGACCTTAAGAAGGGCCTTAGAATTCTTAGAATTTAGAACACCTAATGTCATATGAATACTTATCAAACAGATACAGGGATTCGTTAAGCAATTATTTACGAGTAAGAATGTCATTAAAATAAACAGTATTGCTATTTATTAGTACAAAGTGTATTTGTACAGCTGACGGCAAATATTAACTGAGAGTATTTATTTTATCAATGATAAATGTTGCAGGTTATTTCGTAATATTTAATTATCCTTTTGAACGCCAAGCCACAGATTTGCCGTACTTTTTGTGACGTTTGGCGTACAGGGCACGCGCTTGCTTGTCAGACTTGTATACGTGACAATGGCGTTCAAAAGGGTAAATGTGACAACATCTCTGTCTATCTGACTGTTTTCTAACTTTTCAACCTTAAACCGCTAACCAGTTTTCATGAATTTTGGAAAGGTGATAGATTGGACCTAGGAGAAAAATAAAGGATACTTTTTAACCCAGGATTACGTTATAGCAAGTCAGTATGGGAAATGCGAAAGTGTGTCTGTTTGTTTGATACGTTTTCACGTCTAAAGCGCTGAACAGATCTTGATGAAACTTGGTGCATTAGTAGACTATGACTTGGATTAGGACAAAGGACACTCTTCAAATTATCTCGGGTTATAAAGCACTAGCTGCCGCCCGCGTGAATGTCAAAAATTATCCCAAGGGAACATACTGCCCGGATAAAGTGTGATTCTAGACTACAATCTACCTCTGTGCCAAATTTCATCAAGATCCGTTCAGCCGTTCTGACGTGATTGAGGAACAAACATACATCCATCCAAATTTTCCATTTATAATAGTAGTATGATATCCTCATAATGCGAATGTTATGTTTATGCCTTTTTCCCAATAAAAGGTTATTTATTACTCTTTTAGAGCCTTTGGCGAGACAGAGTCTGACGCACTGTTAATGTACTTAACCCAGTTTGTTTTTAGAGTTCCGTACCCAAAGGGTAAAACGGGACCCTATTACTAAGACTCCGCTGTCCGTCCGTCTGTCCGTCTGTCACCAGGCTGTATCTCATGAACCGTGATAGTTAGATAGTTGAAATTTTCACAGAAGATATATTTCTGTTGCCGCTATAACAACAAATACTAAAAAATAAATTAAATTAAAAATAAAAGGGGCGCCCCATACAAGAAATATGTTTTTTTTCGGCTTACGGTACGGAACCCTTCGTGTGCAAGTCCAACTTGCACTTGACTATAGCACAACACCAAAATCGCGAAAAAAAATCTGCTATTCAGTACATTTTGTCTATTTGTACATTTTACTTTTTTTCTTCGCAATTATAGTGTTGGTCCTTTTGCGTGTCTTAAGTTACACAGTTCGACTTAAGAAAAAATGCTCCAAATGTCTTAAGTCGGACAGTTACACTTAAGGGCTTGGTCAGGATTGGACGATAAAAATCTGTGGTAGACACGCAAAAGGATAGTAAAAGTTTTTCATAATAGCGAAGATTTGTAATTGGCTTTTTGGTGACTATGGTTTCATTTTTACTTGTTTATTTTTATAAGCTGTGAGTCCTCCATGTTCTAAAAATAAATATTCATGAGTACAATAACCTTTCTTCAGGTATCGCGTTTATTCTGTTACACGTTGTACAAAGTGAAAAATCACATTCATTTTCTCTAAACTCTTTTAACTTTTAATTTATCGATCATAATCCATTTTAATAGGTCTGCAATCGTTTAAGTAAATAAACTTATCATATCAAGTACTTATACACAGGACAAGTGTTGAAATACAAACAAGTATAAGTAACACAACTAAATTCAAACATTTTATTTATAATAACTAAAAATAAACACATTAAAACACACTGTCGCTGCTTCAAGTGCTGTGTTAAATATTATTTCACTTTTTTTTGCAATAGTAACTGTCTATCTATTACTGTTTATGAGCTACAGCACGCTGACAGAAGGACAGAGGAGGCTAAGTAATAGGGTTCCGTTGGTTACCTATCGAGTGCGGAACCCTAAACACGAACCTTTAATCCCTATTACTCGCCATAAAATATATCAACAATTTGTAGAAAAGACCACTGTTCAAATACAAATACAAACATTAAAGTTATAATAATTATAAATAAACATATTAAAATACACTCTCGCTGCTTTCAAGTACTATGTTAAATATTTGTTCTGTTTTTATCACGACGCCCTCTATTGCAAACTATTATTTGCGCAAAA
Organism: Mamestra configurata; assembly: GCA_002192655.3. Classification (NCBI taxonomy): domain Eukaryota; kingdom Metazoa; phylum Arthropoda; class Insecta; order Lepidoptera; family Noctuidae; genus Mamestra; species Mamestra configurata. The sequence continues at coordinate 95,414 of NDFZ01004931.1, forward strand.
GATAATAGTATGTTTGATCACGTAGGTAGTAGTACGATAAAATTTAATGGTTCTTGTATGAGTTAGAATTTAAATATTAAGTCATTTCATGTCTTTGTTGTGCAATTGGATTTTTTATAATTATTTATCTATCAGGCTCATCAACAATGGTTAACACCAGAAATATTACAAAACTCTAAGCTTAAAACAATGGTGTAGTATCACAATTTTTGACAGGTAAGCACCACATGTGCCAAAATTATAATGGGCTTAACTTAATTGTAGAAATAATTTATTCTAAGTGATACAATAAATAGGTACATAAAAACCAAACAAAACACAACAGACCAGTCACATCACATTGTGCGTCAATTTGCGGAACTTGGTAAGTGAGTCTGCATGCACGTCCACAAGATCGCTGCAACTATTTAATGGTATTACGAGCTTGGGATTCGTGACAATAAAAACAGCCGATTAAATAACCAAAATGACACTTTAATTTTACAACACTAATTACAACTTTAAACTCACTAATTATTAAACACAAGTTCACCACTGATTACTTTAGTCGCACTTGAAGATCGCTTCCGAAGTATTCGCTTGTATCGCAAATTCAATACTGACTCGGTCGCTTTTTTTTTTTTTTTTTTTTGAGTGGCTTCTCGCAGTTCAACCTATAAGGTTGTCGACTGCTTAACCGGGCTTGCCTGTGGTGGCCTTAATATAATATTAAAGCCTCCAGCCAGGGCTTATAAAAAACTTACAAACTAAGCGACTACACGCTAAGGGCACCCCCTGTGGGGTACGGGCCTCGGCTTAGGGCGTCGCTGGGGAGAGGACAGCTAGGGACGGGCTGGATCGAACTGGAATTATTATTAAGGGGCGAATTTAAGACTACAGGCTCAGCGGCGCGGGCTGGCTCGAGCAAGGGTCGGGGCGGATTTTGACGGGGACGTCGCGGCGGGCCTCGGCGGCGAGGGCGGAAGGACGGCGGTCGTGGTTTGCGAAGAGTGCTGGTCTCTTTGCGACTCTCTTGGAGGAGAGTGGTAGAGTCGTCGGGCGTGACGAGGGTATGCCTCGGTCGGCGTACCTTGGAGATGCGGGAGGGTTCGTATCGGGCGGCCGATGCGATAAGGGGGTTACGGTGATTTACAGCAGTGTCGAAGAAACGTTTGGCTATGCGTTTCATGAACTGCTGTATGGTGGGCAATTTGAGATCTACATGTAGAGTCTCATTTCGGACGTAGAAGGGGGCACCCGTGATTTTGCGCAGGAAACGGTTTTGGAGCGTCTGCATCCTGTGGAGATGACGTGGCTTTGCGTGTGCAAAGACGGCGCAAGCGTACGTCATGATGGGACGGATGACCGCGGTGAAGAGTCGCAATTTGCACTTGAGTGACAATTTGCTACGGGCGGTCGTGATATAATGAAGCCTTCCCTGAGCGAAGGCGGCGCGAGAACGGGCCTGCCTTATGTGCTCAGCAAAGGTGAGGTGGCTGTCCAGGATGACCCCCAGGTATTTGGCTTGCTTCTCCCAGGGGATCGGCTTTCCATACATGGTGATCGGACGAGGGGGAGGGGGTTTGTGCCGCGGTTTCGTAAACAGAACCGCCTGACTCTTGTCGGGGTTAACCTCGATTCTCCATTTCCTGAACCATCTGCCCAAGATGTTTGCAGATGTTTGGAGAGTGCGAGCGATAGCGTCAGGTTCGCGACCGGTGTAGTAAATGGCGGTGTCGTCGGCGAATAGGGCCAACTGCGCCTTTTTACTTTTGGGGATATCGCTGGTGAACAGCGTAAAGACTAGGGGGGATAGCACTGAGCCCTGGGGGACTGACTCGGTCGCGGACTACGTGCTCCTTTTATAGGTCAGTTAATGCTAGAAACTTCTATTCTCGAAACATCTGGAAAGTACTCGTAACTACCGCTGCCGACTGACCAGATATCGAGAAGTGTAGAATGTTCTGGCAAAGAAATGTCTAGAAGGTACTTGACTGTACTAGTTCCGCTACTCGATACTAGAAGGCGCTAGTAGTAACTTAATGCACCCGACATTAATTCTGGCGCGTAACAATATGTAGTAAAATTCGTGTACAGCCAGCTAAGACAGCACTACTGTATAAAAGCGTTGTATGCAGAGCGCCAATAATTTATAATAATATCCCTAACTATATTAAGAATTTAAATAAAGACCAGTTTAAGAAAACATTAAAAAGAATACTGACCGAAAAAGCCTATTATAATGGTAATGAATTTTTAAATGATAAATCACTCTGAAGATACCTTTTTGAATCGCATAACTATTGACCTATTTTTTAATTTAATATTATTAATGTTAATTTTTGATTTGTTTATTGTGTTTTTCTTTGTATTTTTGTTTGGTAATTTTATTATCTTCGACCTAATTTGTACACCAGCCATGGTCAAACATGTTGAGCCAATAAAATACCTACCTTAAACACCAATAATAATACCATGTACATATTACGTACACATGTTTTTGCAAATAAATGAATCTGAATCTGAAAAGTTTATTTTTATTGGGACAAACATAGACTTCAAAATAATTTAACTTTTATTAATCTTTAAAAACAAAATACACTTTGTATTATTTATTTAAAAAGTTAGCCAAAAATAAATCATGTTTAAGTTAATTAGTTAGGTTTTTAAATTAATAATTTAATATTTAAAGTCCAAAAGGGGCAGATTGTGGTGCAGTAAGTTCAATAGACTCGTACAAGTGTATTATATATTACAGAATAAATACAATTTTTTTTATACTTTTTTCCTTTTTTTATGTCGAGTAATAATGGCGATTAATCGGTATTCGATTATTATAACAACTATTCGCAACATCTCTAAATGACAGTTAACATCACTCACACTTAACCAATAAAAACGATTGTCACATAATTTGCAAAGACAAGAATCAATTACACAGTAATATTAATTAACAATTAGCAATAAATACTTATCGTGGCAGAAAGTAATTACTCAAACTAACGATCTCTTTGCAGCTCGAACATTGTATTGTCACAGAATATATAAATACAGAATAGAAGGTCGGCTCCATACAATCCAACTGCCTAGCCTTTTTCCGACTATATTGGGGTCGGCTTCCAGTCTATCCGGATGCAGCTGAATACCAGTATCTAACATGGAGCGTGTGCTCATCTGACTCCCAAGAGAGACAAGGCCTTCGCCCCAAACGCCGCTACAGAAGAAGACGCTCCGGGCGTCGGGGAGTCGCAGGGCCACCTTAGGCGCGGTCCTGCGAGCGTTAGGTGGCTCGCTGTCCGATCACCACCAGGCCCAGGTCTATGGCGCGTTGTGTTCCACGCGCACCTCAAAGAGATGTCAGCATAGGAGACGGGCCAGAGCCTGCCAGCGTTGCGGAATTTGTTCGAAAGAGTCACCGCGGCCCCGGAACGCAACACGGATGTGTATTAGTCAGTAAGAGTCCGATCCGACACTGCCACCCATTCCTCACGGACGGACAGCGGAGACTTAGTAATACCTTTTGGGTACGGAACCCTAAAAGAGCAAGGAAAACGCCCAGCTTCATAATTATATAATTTGCCTATAGTATGCGTCAGATAAATGTGGAATAAAGTATATTGATCTTTCCCTAATAACTGTTCATAGGTACCTGAACAATTAAATATGAATCGTTTTTCATTATTAGACAATGTTAAGGATCACGAGAGATGATGATTCGGGACAGCTTTGTGTCATTAATTCCGTTTTTCAAATTAAAAATGTCAATAATTGTAGGTGGGTCAATGACCGTTATTCCACGATTATCTGGCGCCTACTATAGCCTTGTTACGATCTTTTATTCAACTTGCCAATATCCTTCAATTGCCCTTTCCGTCCCGGGCCACTGTAACTCTTTCAAACCCTCCCGCAAACCTGGCAGAATCACAAACATATAAAATTGGACTTCTGGCACCGCCTACCATTGCATGTACATGCAAATAAATAATCTTCGGCTTATTACAGCGCTGTACACTGTCGCTGATAACGAAAATAGGTTACAAGCACGAAGTATGATTAACTGCGAACGTTCGGAAAGCAAGTTAAATGTTTAGATGACCTGGTGATCGCTTTCTCATGAACATTATAATGCCGGTATAGCCGAAAGCAAGGGTTCCTTGGGGCGTCACGGTGCTATCCCAGAGGCGTCGCAAGCAACAGGATTGGAGTAAAGAAATACTAAGTTTACAATAGCTACATTGTCAAACTTTTATCGACCTAAGCACACATTTTATAACTGTTTTTCAGTGTACCTTAATATAAGGGCGTCGCAAAAAAAATATAACACTCAAAGGGAGTCGCAGTATAAAAAAGTTTGAGAGCCCCTGGCCTAAAGGGTAAGAGGTGTACCTTTAGAACAATAATATTGTGCCAGCTACGTTGAAAATCTATGTAATAGGGGGCATATGGAACTGAAACATGGTCTCTCACAACGCGCACCATCAGAAGGCTCATATCAATCGAAAGGCTTCAAATCAAGACCGTATCGCCTACAGACTTACGATTAGTTCCGAACCTGAACTAAGAGTGAATGACAACACGATTTGTCAGTAACTGTCAAATCGTGTTGTCATTCATTCTTAGTGGTGATACGGACTAGAATACGCCCGCAACTAAGCCCGAAACTACGGACTTCGGGCTTAGAGAGTAGCCCCCCAGGGCCGCGGTTACTCTTTCGAACAATTCCGCAACCCTGGCGGGATGGAAAGGCCTTTGTATGCTCAGAGTTTCCTTGTTTGATGGAATCAGAAATGAAGATATCCGTAGGAGAACCAAGGTTCAAGGTTACCGACCTAGCCCGAAGAATCGCCAAATTTAAATGGCAGTGGACACTCCTGCGAATATGATCATTTCTTATTCTATCACGCAAGGAAACTCCTAGCTACTAAGCTAGGAGTATCAGAAGACTTAGTCTCCCAAAGGGCAATGGAAAGGACTATATTTCCATTGCCCTTTGGGAGTTATTAATTTTTTTTTGACGTTTTAAAAACCTATTTTTTTGGATCTTGCACAATTGGTGCAAGAATTTCTCTCTAAAGTGGAGAAGCTTATGAATATCTTTAAATTATAATATTACTTTAATTATTTTGAATATTAGAATAAATGAGTGGCTTATTTTTTATAGAATCAATACGAGCTCCATTTCTGTCATCCCGCCACATTATAAACACTCTTTCTGTGAAGGTTGAAGTGGCGGGAATACCAGGCGGTTATTAAACAGTATTTTGCATACCCACTTTTTTTTTTAAGAACAGTAAAGAGTATTAACGATCGGAAAAAAGTATAACAATGTTATTAACAGTATGGTTGGGAACCCTACTTGCTAAACCAAATATTCAGTCAATCAGGGAATCCAAGCGTGGCGCGTGGGTTCCTGCACGTATTATTATGTCAATTCATGTAATTATAAACATATTTACTTAGCAAAACTGGCAGATAACTCGTTAGTCCCACATACCAGTGCACAAAGCTGTTATCGGAGTGACGACATATTCTCGAACAAGTGGGGTTCAACGTTCAAGTAAGGACGCACGTGTGCAATTGGAAAACTGCAGCCCTACTATGCCGTGCTAATGCCATCCAATTCCGATGATGTAAACGGGATAGTGCTATTCGCTATGTATAGCTCCGTCTCCCTCTTAGAGCCGAATCATGATCGTTTTAAGACTTCATCATAGTAACTCTATAAAATAGAAAGAATAAATTCTTAGCATGTCGGTGACAAATTCACTTTTAAAATTTTATGTTTGGCCCAGGACTCAGCATCGGCAACACCGTTCGCTGACGCAGCCATAAGGTCCTCACATGTACAGGTGACAGGGCAAGAGGTTGGCCATGGACTGCGGAGCGACGACACATAAACACTCGGAGATCGGACCCATCCGAGAACCTCCACTTGAGGAGGTCATCTTTAGTGCGACCGCCCTGAGTGCGGAGTCTATTTAGTTTTCCAGGTCGGCCACGGCAGGGCATTCCCAGGTGGGAGGTTCTCCGAGGACCTTGTGATCGTTTATGGCTTTTAAGCTGCTGGCAGAAGGTCTGTTTATAAATTACATTTTCGCTCCTCATCCGTGCAAATGGCTACCTACCACTGAACGTTTGAGGAAGCAGTCTCATGTTATATCAACATACTGCCTGGCGGACACAAAGACAGACACACATACTGTTTACAAGAAACTGGAGAGTTTTTGCCATTATCTGTGGCTTTTTTCCATAAACAACGGCATTGCGACGCCATTTTGCTTGTTATGACAGATGTGAGGTGCGTTTGCGTAGACTTCCGCATCATCGGCATATGTCAGGTTTGAGGATTTTTTATAATGATATAGATGGAAAGCGGTGATTTGGACGACGATGGAGCACGCTTGCATGTTTCTTGTATGGAGGCCCCCTTTTATTTTAAATTTATTCAATTTTTATTATTTGCTGATATAGCGGCAACAGAAAAACATCATCTGTGAACATTTCATCTGTCTAGAAGAAAGAAAAGAAAGAAATAAAAAGTATTTATGATATACAGCCTGGTGACAGACAGACGGACAGTGGAGTCTTAGTAATAGGATCCCATTTTTACCCTTTGAGTACGGAACCCTAAAAAGTTAGTCTACTTACTTTTCCGCTTGAGCGGAACAGTTACGAATCATTTGTAGAAAAATAGCCAACTTCATTTTGCACGAGATCAAATCCAAATCAGAAATAATTACGTTTTATTCAAAGAATCTAATAAGCACGCGGAAGTTTTTATAAGTAATTAATTTAAACTAATCAACAATTCATGACAGCTGCATTTTATGCTGTTTTCCGGGTTCGAAATAAATTAGCTCGTGTCTCTGAAAGCCTGGTTAAGTCTTTGATTTGACAGAGTCACCTCTACTAGACCGGTACCAAAGGTATTTTCAGCTGTTTTTGGGTGCCAAACGACCGTGTCGAAAACGGGACGCTTATAGAGGGTATGCGGTACAGAGTAAAGTATCGCACACATTCATTGGAAATAAATGAATCTGAATCTGAAGGGAGGATCCTCCGACCAGACGGTTGTTGTGTCTGGTGGGCACTGCCCGATAGTTGATATTCGGACTGTTGTATATGTTCAAATCGCACGGAGAACTTTGCAGGATTGCGTTGTTAGTTCGTCGTAGATGGCGTAGCGGTTCTTTTTTGTTGCCGTACAAATTTCACTTCTTAGTTTTTCATGTGGTGCATTGATGCCGCTACACCCTAATAAATTCTGTGTATCTGACTGCCTGTCTGGCTAGCTTTGTGTCTGTATGTTACCTAAATAATACAATTTGACAATAGGGTCACGTTTGGGGGACAAACAGGAAAATTTAAAAAAGGTTTTTCATACTACACCGTATGATGTATCAAATGAAAGGGCTTATTGTGTGGGTGTAATTTGTTTTTTTGTAAATTTAAAATAAATAAATATATTGAAGTGATTAGAGAAAATAGACGACCCGACCCGCCTTTATATTCGAAGCAATTACTAAAACAAAACACTAAAATTCTGAAAAAAAAATACAGTTACATAACGTCTATGGTTTTAAAATAACATATTATTGAAAAAATTATGGTTCGTTCGGAATAATTTCCGCGCGTGTCCGACTCGCCACTTGACAGAAAAGGGAGTGAATATCAACTGATACATGAAAATTGAAAAAGAAAACGTTTTGCGCCTACCAATTAAAATGAGACAAGGTCAGAAAAATGATCATTTTTTCCGGTATTTTTTCTTTTATCACGCAATTTACGCATGAAGTACCTGCCGATAAAAGCTAGGCAACAATAGGTAACGGAGCTGGTATCACGGAAGAGCCACGATTGTTGCTATGTACCAGGTCCAGGAAGTAAAAGTCACAGGGGACCTTGCGAGGTTACGTCCATTGAGCTGTGAATTGAGACCTATAGATTTACTTAGGGGCCATCCATAAATTACGTCACACGTTAAGGGGAGGGAGGGGGTCGACGAAGTGTGAAATTGTGGTGGGAGGGGTCCTAAATTTCGTGACGTCACATTTCAAAATCTAATATAATCTAAGTGTTGAACATGAACTTTAAACTATTTCTTTACGAAAACCTCAAAAACATACAACTATGTGTGTAAATATAAGATACCTATTGTTTTGTCGACAACTCGCTCTACTAGTGTTACGCGGCGACTGCCTAGGCGCCCTTTGATAAATACCGCCAAACGCAATGCGCCTAGCGGTGATTTCTTTGTTTCTATTTCATTTGACCACTGACTTTCGCGGATTCTTAGTTCTGCTATTTTGTGATCTTTAACTTACGAAACAAGTTTAAAATGAACAAAAAAAAAGTGATTTAGGTAATCTTTACCGTTAACTATACGAAATATACATAAATGTAAATTTTCAAAATATGTGACGTCACACAAGGAAGGGGGGGGAGTCTCACAAATGTGACCAGCTGTGACAAGGACGCGGGGAGGGGCAAACAATCATTAAATTCGTGTGACGTAATTTATGGATAACCCCTTATAGTGGAGAAAAAACCGGCCAAGTGCGAGTAGGACTCGCATGCATCGGGTTCCGAACGAACCCCATTTTTGTAACATGTTACTTTCAAACCATAGACTCTATAGATCTGTATTTTTATTACAAATTTTATTCATATTCGTCACAAGTCCATGTTTGGGTCACAGAAGATTATATGAATACCACGGGTGGCATGGCCCATACATAATGTCCAAAAAAAAATTTTTCGTCCTCTTTCAAAGTGGACAAAAATTTTCTGGTACCCCACACCTAACAGCACCACTGGAAAGTCACAGGTAAGCAAAACACGCTAAAGTTCGTTTACATACTTGGATGATAATATATTGTCTATTTCCTCAAGCTATTTTGATTTAAAAACCAAACTACTAAACCGATTTTGATGAAATTTTTATGGGACCTATCGGAACGTATATCCTTTCACATGAAAAACAATTTTTCGGTTCATAAATTAATAACAAACATAAAAAATCAACTGAATTGAGAATCGCCTCCTTATTTTTTGAAGTCGGTTAAAAAACGTTTACTATTGCGCACGATTTTCGCAGGAACGTTTCCACAGTTTCAGAATAATATCTTAGTACCGGTAATAAATATTGTGTAAACACACAATACATACAATTTACTTATCGATCCGTTTAGCACGTGTTCCCATATTGTTACTGCGCGTATTGTTTATAAATGTTTCAAGTTCAAAGTTAAATGCCATGAGTCACATCGTGATAACCTTTGGAGTAGGTAGGCAACTAGCTCTTAAGTAGTGGCAGACGTCTGGGTTTCTCGATGTTATTTTAAGTAACTAGAGTTTTCACAACAAACTAAAAATATTTTTTTTTTAAAGTTAAGTTACTACAAGAACCTCGTAGCTAAATAATAACAGCTGTAAGCTTTCTTCGTATTTACTCAGCCAACCTGCATGGGGTGCACAAAAGCATGGGGGTGCATAAAATAAATAATTGGGAGTCTCTGATTTTTTTTAACTAACCGGACATTGTCATCCAAACCAAACGCGTGTGCACAAATTACAGTTCAATCTGATGAATATAACCGTTTTAAAATTCAGTTGCAACATTTGTCCCATGCATACTGCGAGACACGTCAAATAAAAGCCTGTAAATAAGCAAGCATGCCTTTTTGTCTAGATTACTGGATTTAAAAGGAAACGATAATATTTACTAATAAAAATAACTATATTTTAAAAGTTTAGAAAAAAAAACAAAACGAGAGTGTAGGAGGCAAGGCCGGTCAAAGGTCGGACTGCGTAGGAGGCCGTCAATACTGCACGCTCCTGCTTGCTGCCAGTCGGTGACGTCGGTGATGACTTCCGTGTGGCAGCAGGTGGTCCAGTCAGCCAGCTGCGCTGATCATCAGCCGTATAGAAGTTCCCAGTACGGGAAGAACACAAAGCACTTACTAATTACTTCAATAACCAAATATATTTATATTAAGGTAAATAATCGGTTCAGCTAAACGCGAGAGAATAGCGGACAAACATACATTTAAGTCGTATTTTTAGATAAGTTTGAATGTCCTTTGGTATAATTTTAAATCCTCTGCCATCCCGTATCGATGTGCGTAAGTTCTTACCTACAAGAATTAGACTTCAGAAGTGGACTTCTATAGCCACTAGTTGATGATTCATTGAAGAAACATCTTCAAAGCAAAGCAAAAGGGATCTCAGACCTATTAAGTAGGTCCTCCCTACATCAAAAGTTCAAGCTTAAATTAATAAGTTCAAATGAAAGCAATAAACAGTAAGCGAACAGCTGGACAATTAAAGCAAATGATTCTAAATTGAATGTTTACTACAAACGAATCAGGGGTATGATGATCGATCCGACGCTGTTATTTCACGTTAAAAAATTAGGGAGTTCTATTGGCTTAGTTCAATTCTGTTTTTAGGGTTCCATACCCAAAGGGTCAAACTGGACCCTATTACTAAGACTCCGCTGTCCGTCCGTCTGTCACTAGGTTGTATCTCATGAACCGTGATAGTTAGACAGTTGAAATTTTCACTGATGATGTATTTCTGTTGCCGCTATAACAACAAATAATAAAAATGAAATGAAATTAAAAATAAAAGGGGGCCATACAAGAAACATGTTTTTTCGGCTGGTACGGAACCCTCCGTATGCAAGTCCAACTTGCAAGTTTTGAATTTCGGTACAGACAAGTACTGGTACAAGTAGTTATCACTACTTGTACCAGTACTTGTCTGTACCGAAATTCAAAAGCTGTAAAAACTGGTAAGTAAGTCAATTTTTTTTGTTATGTTTTAATTCTCAGAATTTAATTCGGTCACGGGTAAGTACCGACTACCGGCAACTTCTTTAGGTATTCAAATTAGCATATGTATGTACTTATCGACAGGAGGCCAGAGTCACGTCACGAGGTAATCAGGTAAGTACTCATCAAAAGAGGGGGGGTTTGCCATAATCGCCAGCTTGGCAGGCGGGTTGGCGATCGCAGTGTAGCTGTTGCAATTCACAGAGAATGCGGCTGCCCATTCTGATTCTCTGGTTCCCTTAGTCGCCTCTTACGACACCCAGGGGATGAGATGGGATGGTGCTATTCTTTTACGAATAAGTACTCAAGACAAGTGAAATAAAGCTGAGACAAGAATAACTAAAGCTCGCCGCGGGTCCAAATTAGAGAAGAGTTGCGAGAGAAAAATAGGAACTAATAGACATTTTGTTTTATAACATAAAAGAAATAAAGGTTGTAAAAGAAAAGGTGGTCATTAACGACGCAAACCAACGGTGAAAATTTAGTTTAGTCGTAAGAGACATAAATTGCACTGTTAGATTTTCAATTGTAGGCATTGGAAGAAGTCTTAAAACGATCATGATTCCGCTCTAAGAGAGGGAGACGGAGCTATACACAGCGAATAGCACTATCCCTTTTACATCATCGGAATTGCATGGCATTAGCAAGTCATAGTAGGTCGGCTGAGACGAGCGTTGCAAATCCAAAAGTGCATTGTATGAACGAATTATTTTACTCTGAACGAAATGTTCAGAGTAAAATAATTCAATTATGCCCTTAACACTCAAGGAAGAGGATACACCCACAAACCAGATCGCAATGACCGCGTTTCACGTTAATTTCATTTATGTAGATACAGCGTTTTCCTCAAACAGCGCGGGGAAGTCCAATGCGTAAGTACTTACCTACTATTTGTTTTTAAACCTACTTATTAACTGTTTGTAAATACTGTCTAGTAACTACCGACATACTGAGAGGAGCTCGTGGCTAAATAAGCAACGCTTGCCGAGGTCTGTCTGTGGATGGGTGACCATCTTGACATACCGAGATTCCTCCGTCCCTCGGGAAACCCGTTAAAACTGTTGGTCTCGGTTGCTATTTGTAGATCAGAATAAGTATACAACGTGCAACCGAATAAACGCAATACCTCTTAAGGGGTCATTGTACTCATCATTATGAACAACTTTTACTATGGGACCAACCACGAAATCGTGTATTTTGCTTTCCTGTCACTTTTCAGTGGGGTTGTTAGCTGTGGGGTCCACTAAAAAATGAAAAATCTGAAACTTTTCATATAAATAGTAAAAAAAAAGTAAACGTAACGTACATATTTTTTCCAGCCATTTTGATTTAAAAACCAAACTACTGACCCGATTTTGATGAAATTTCTATGAGACCAATCGGAAAGCACACACATAAAAAAGCATTTCAAATCGGATCATAAATGGCGGAGATATGAGGTAACAAACTTGAAAAAAAAAATCAACCGAATTGAGAACCTCCTCCTTTCTTTGAAGTCGGTTAAAAAACAATAGGATTACACACGGTGTAAAACAATTATGTGTTCAGTAAAGGAATGTAAATGTTAAGCACCCCTCTATTAAGTGTGGGAAAGGTATTTGTTTGAAGATTTGTCCTGAATGTGTCCATTGCATAGAAATATATGTTTATTATATCTATGGTCCATTGTGTCATCATCATTGCGAAATAGTATTCGAGATTAGCTTTGTTCCCGACTACTTTTTTTTAAAATATCTTTTGTTATAGGAGTTTTTATTCTAGGAACATGTCAGCCCTGTTGATCATACATAACTAAGCAATACAACAACATAATTATTATTTACTTCATTGAGAACAGAGGGTTTAGTACGCGTTTTTTAACGTACTCGATCGCGTTACGTCAACGTTCGCATTATGGTGTGCACGCAAATTGTACTGAAAAAAAATACAACCGACTTCCAATGTATAAAATAAATAGTTTTAATAAGTCGCTTTTTTGTTGTTTCTTCGTATTATTTTCACACCGACTTCCGAAATTAAAGTTTTGGAAGTCGGTTGTATTTTTTGTTTATTTGATTTTATGTTTAATTTTTTTGTGATTTGTTTACTTGGATGACATATTTTAGCCTCGTCCTTCTTTTTTTGAAGTCGTTAAAAAAAGCTTTTCCAATATGGTCACCAAACGGTGCGTATTGAGTTTCAATACAACTTAACACTTTCGAGAACGTTGAAAAACTCGCACTAAGGCAACAGACTTTCATAATTCTAATTTGATGTAAGAATCCAACCACTACAACTCCTGACAGCCAGAATCAAAAGCGGTGACCACCAGAAAAGCGCTGCGACAATGAAGCTCGACGAGTCCCGGAGAATCGATTCAACTAACTTCGCTTCCCAAGCGGGATTGGAATATTATACAAGCTTTTATCTAACTTGCACTGTTCGTATGTAAGTATGTTTGTAAGTTGTCCGTCAAAATTTGCAAAAAAAATTCGACCATTTGTTGGTGTCCGATTGAGCTGAAATTTTGCACACACCTTTAGTTCTGGTGACAATACAATCTGCTGTACTCAATATTGTAATAATTTTAATATGGCCGCCACTCCAAGATGGCGGATTACATATTTTTTTCTGAACTTGATTGGCTTGAAGAAAACGATAAAGTTAGTGACATCACTTATTACAAAAATATTAAAACCCTGGTCAGTTGAGAATGAGGGTTTTCTGAAATGATGAAAACCAGGTGGTAGCGCTGAGGCGTCAGGTCCGGCTGTGAAAATGCTTATGCAAAACGCTTATGTTTTCTGACATTTGTTAAATTGACATTGTAAATGACATTAAACTACAGGTGGTGATCTTGGTGTTGTGAATTTTCCTGAAAACCCACATTTTTGATGATAACTTGCAGAGGCTATTAATTTAAACAGCTAAACCTCTGTTGCTAAGCGACGATTACCACAAATACGGTTATTTTTTACGTAACACAAGCAAATTAGGTACAAAAAACATAACCTTGAGACGTCAGTCAAGAAAAAAGTGTAGGTATTTAAATAATATCTGTTAGCGGAAAATTCTCCGTACGGGATTGGAAAGATGCCCAATTACTGCCAATGGCTGGCTTGCTTTTAGATGGCACTTTACATCTTCATAAACGGACCGTGAATTTATGAATGCCCTTCATCTTTGTATGACGCAGTACTGGGGTATCAGTTTTTTAAGTAGTTAGTTCGATTGATAGCTTCTTTAGCGCAATCATTTCGTTGTTTGCCGTACAGTTTAGGGTATGAATTGTCAATTAAGTCTCTCCCTTACAAGAAACATGTTTTTTTTCGGTTTCCCTTTGTGTGAGAGTCCGACTCGCACTCGGCCGGTTCGCTTAATCCTCAGCTGGTCTTTGTTCACAGATCAATTTTTTGGTTGTGTCGAATGTTTTCTATATTTAGAGAGAATGTCCTTGTTACCGTTATGATTAATATCATGCTTTACGTTACTGATAATACCATGCTTATTCAAGACAGTTGAATTGTTCCTTCTGGACTCATCAAACTTAATTGAATCGTTTTACTGGCGGTAGCCACTGTTGATTTTGGCTCACAAGAGTTGCAGTGATTGAGAATAGTATGGCGGGTTTGTCTCAAAAAATTCCTTTTGGGATTAAGCGTTAAACTTTCTATGGAGGTATGCGGTATAGAGAGTAAAGTCCCGCACACCTCCATTGGAAAGGGAGGATTATCCGACCGGACGGTAGTTGAGTCCAGTCGCACAAAGAACTTTGCTTGTGCGATGTAGGATTTCGTTGAGTTAGTTCGCAGCTGGCGAGATAGATGGCGTTGTGGTTCTTTTTGTTGTGATGTAGATTTTGCTACGTTGGTTTTTTGAGATGAGTTTGCTCTTGACTCTAGTCCAGGTCATAGAAGACAGAGACAAAGTCGACGAAGGAGCGAGCTTTTTGTGGCGGCGCTGATGCCGCTACAACTGTAAGTCTGTAACGTCTTTTGTTATTTCAGTCAGACGTAAAGGAAGCGAGACATTTTCTTTGTGTCAAGTTTAATTTTAAATAAATGCATAGTCATTGTGAACTCATCAACATACTAATTGTTATCGCTATTTTCAGCCACATGGGCAATAATAATATCTATTAGTTAATACAAAGTGGAAATAATGACTCATGAAGCCATGACGTATCCGCGTGTCTGGGATATAATTATTTATATTAGAATGTACCTATGTACTTTGTATCTGTATCAGAATAGGACCCATTGTTTGTAATTTACGCGCATCTAGTAATATTTTTAGGGTTTTGTACTCAAAAGGTAAACGAAGTTCATAGTATGTCTTCGCTGTTCAGACAGTAATAAAAATTAAAGGAGGCCAAAAAAGAAACGTGATCTGTGCTGTCGTACGGAACGGAACCCACGTGAGCAAGTCCGACTCGCACTTGGCCGGTTTTTTATAAATACTTTTTACAATGTTCCATTGTAGTCTTAATTATTACAATCAGGGAGTTTGTTACTCTTTCACGCTAAAACTACTGAATGAATTTTGGTGATGACACTGTAATATAGCTTACACATCGGAATAATACATGGGATGTAGGTACCTAATTCGTAAATATATGTACGGGGCGACAGCTTATCAAAAAAATAATTCGCTGAATACGTAACCTCCTTTTCGAAACCAGTTAAAGTGAAAATGAATGAACTCTGTAAAAGTCATTGTGTCGTGTGATACGAGATAAATTAATTGGGATGTGGCAAGGTAAGCAGATGGATGGCGCGGATTTGTTCGAAAGAGTCACCGCGGGCCTGGAAAGCAATGGCAATTGGAGGAACGCGGGTGGGTTTGAGTCAGTAAGACTCCCTTACGCTTCGCCCAGAGCAGGAGGGGAAAAAACATACAGTGACATAGGTTTTATCTTTACTATAAAATACTTGCGGTCATTCAGGAATGGCGAAATTAGGGTCGCATTTTTTTACTAAGTAGCTACAGTTTTCCTTAAAAATATTATTTATAAATCCAATGATATACAAATACGTCATTTCATATTGCATAACTAAATGCCGATTTTTTTTTTAGGTTAACGTTCGAAAAATGACTGACTAGACTAAATTGGTTGGCTGGTAGAAGTCTTTGTAATTACAACCATGACATAAAGTTTAAATAAATAAATCAAATAACACCGGTTTGGTCGGAGAGGGCAACACACGGACAAGAGTGGAAGGCTCTGGGGGATACATTTGCCTAACAGTGGGACAATATTTGTACAGATTGTTAAATAAAAAAGGAAGACTAGGTATATGATGTTTTGTCAACATGTGTGCCAAAAGGGAATTCACGATTTTCAAAAAGATCGGAATTTTCCGACATTAAGTCGAAATTCGCATACTTAATTAAATATAATACAGGGTTTCGGTAAGTAAGAAGTTCCTTTTGTTAATTAATAGGATTTTAATATAATGGAAAGAAATTCCTGGGTGACAAATTTATAGGATTTTACATACAAAAAGTTGTACAATAAGAGGTAGGTACGCAGGTATACCAAATTATACAGTACCTACTTAAAAAACCTCTGATGAATCTGTATAAATTGTTTAATAAGAGGTACATGTTAGAATTCAGCATAGCATTGATAAGCATTGAATTGAGATAAACCTAGTTTGTTGGAAGTTTGCGTTATAAAATAGATAAGTACCAAATATTATATATATAGGTACGATAACTACCTATTTATACAGATTTTGTAAGCGGAAATCTATAAACATGATTGGAGCTGAAAAATACGACATAATATTCCTTCTAACACAGTCGAGTAAAAAACATTGAAAACACGTTGAAAAACTTTTGTGTGAAAACAATCACTTGCAAAAAGTTTAGCAAAAAAAACCATAGCTGAGTGACGAACCTTTTTTTCACTCATCGTCCATAGCATAGCAACAACCTTTATGAACTTTCTTAGAACTTAAAATCGGAAACAACCTCATTGCAGAAACTTGTGCAATAAAAAAACAGTGCCTACCATAAATAGAATTCGTTCAATCGAAAATTAGATACTTTTAATTCAGAAAAGACGAAAACACTCGTTAAATTGTTTTGATAATTCTTTCTGCAATTAAAAAAGTAATAAAAAATTACGAATATTACTTACCAAAATTGGAAATTCACAACAATATCAGCTGTCGGACAGCTGACTTACTATAAATCCTAAAGCACAAGCACAGCACCAAATTATAACTTGGATAACAATGCAGGTTATTATTATAAACAAACACAACGAACGAAGAACTAAATCGGCACGCACAAAGACAGAAATTCGAAAAATTGTCCCGAGACTGTCACTCAATCTGTCACCGACACGAGACGGCACACGGCGAACGAAAATGAATGAAACACATTCAATGTAGGGACTCTGTATGAAACACGACGATTCACGATACGACGAATCAAAACTTGTTTTGTTGGTGCTGCCATTATAAAATACTTAACGGTTTTTCTCAAGCTTTAATAAAATTGTAATACGACAATATTTTTACATTTTCCTGTGGTACGAATTGTATTAAAGTATGATATTTTTATTTGGTTTTTGAATGTGATGGTGTTTCATACTCACTGACAGTAGGTTTATGGATGTAGTTACAATGGTAATAACTAGATGGCGCTGTCACAAATATCGAAGAAGGTCTTGTTAAGCTTTCCAAAAAAAAAGGGTAAGCAGCGTCCAGAATAGTATTTAATAATAATCCAATGTTTTCTAAAATGTAACGAAATAACACGATTAATTGTGTTAAAATAGGCTAGGTTTCACCGTTGTATGGAAAACACTCGATCAGTAGCGGCTGCGCACCCAGGAAGGCCAATTCAAACACAACTTGGCGAAATAGGGTTTTATAGACCTGTCGGATAAGTAAAAGGTATAGACGCCTGCACATCAAGCTACAGCAATCTGTCAAATTCCTTTATTTGATTTTCAACTTTATAACTAAAGCAATAGTTTCAAAGTTTATTGGGAATTTTTTTATTTAATATGGGTTTGCTCTTGACTCTAGTCTAGGTCATTTGAGTTTGAGAAAAGTACTTGTACCTTGAGAAAAGCCTCGTATCCACTACGCAACATATGACGCGCGACATGATGTCCA
Source organism: Mamestra configurata (assembly GCA_002192655.3). Taxonomy (NCBI): domain Eukaryota; kingdom Metazoa; phylum Arthropoda; class Insecta; order Lepidoptera; family Noctuidae; genus Mamestra; species Mamestra configurata. The sequence goes on from NDFZ01004931.1 coordinate 113,340, forward strand.
ACATGCTTCTCATCATGTTGAACGGCAATAAGGAACTTTTATTTAGTAACATTGTCAATGTTGCCTGCTGGCAACGTCGCTCGTTATTTTGCAACGTTGGGCGTCATGATGTGTTCCGCGTAAAATTAATGCCAACGATGCTGCAGTTAAAACGGCCACTTACTTGGCTTAAACAATCTAAGGAGTTTTCAATCGACTCAGAGCGGTTACGCACTGCATCCAATCCGAATCCGTGGATACAGATATAAAAACTCGGACCGAATTCGGATTTGTTTCTCGCACTGCATCCGATTCGTGAAAAAGCGGATCTACTAGAGTCTCATCATCTGGCCTAGCCTTTTCCCTATATATTGGGATGTATCCCAGTCGAACCGGATTCAGCTAAATCTGGTATTTAGCTGAATCCGGTGTTTTACGTGGAGCGGCTGCCTACCAGACCTCCACAACCCATTAATTGGGTATCACGGTACTTCTTGGCAAGACTGGTGTCAGATTTTTTGGCTTCTGACAATCCATAACGACTGCCAAAGATCTACAAATCGCAGCCGGTACCAACGACTTAACGTGTATGTTAAGATGGTCCACTATCCACAGACCGACCTCGGCAAGCGTTGCTTTACCTTGAAGATCGACGCGTGCGGCTGTTATTTAGCCACGAGCTCCTCTGAATTCGGATATTGCTTACGCACTAATCCGATCTCTGCAGCCCTATGACGTGCTAATGCCATCCAATTCCGATGATGTAAAAGGGATAGTGCTATTCGCTATGTATAGCTCCGTCTCCCTCTTAGAGCGGAATCATGATCGTTTTAAGACTTCATAGTAGGGCCCCTGATACAAATCTAAGCTCCGCTATCGACCCGCACTGATATGCCCGATTTGAATCCGAGGTGATGCGAAAGCGTTCGTACAAACAGTAATACCTACGGGTAATAAGACTACTTCGGGCCGTCAATATTTCTTCCGATGACGGAAGTCGTACGTAGTGCGTTAACTACCATACAAATAGTTCTAGGACTAGGTCTCTGAACACATTTTCAGGATTTGTATCGGATGCAGTGCGAACCGCTCTCAGAAAAGGAGAAGAGAACCATTTGCATTAGGATCTACAGGTGTTTTTTTTCTACGTATAGAAGTTTTACATTAACCTTTTGACCGCCAGAGCATAAATGCATCGGCGTGCCCCCGACGCCAAGCCACAAATTCGCCGTACTTTTTGTCACATATATGTGACGTTTGGCGTACAGGGCACGCGCTTGCTTGTCATGTATACGCGACAGTGGCGTTCAAAAGGTTAAATAAAACAATACAAAATATATTATTAAAATACAAGTCTTTTATTCACTAGAAATAACATAGCAAGAGAAAAGAAAGTCTAACATAAATTCCTAAGCATACTTTGGTGAGGAAATAAATTGATACAATAGCTTACCCAGAAGCGAAAATTATTATTTACACACTTAAGAATAATAAAACAAATAATTATTAATATCATTAAAACAAATAATAACATGATTGGTTTAATTTTAGTGTCAGATACATGCATAAATAATTTTGATAAATGTGGGGTACTTGTACTCACAATTCCGTGTCCCTTCAGGGTATACAGGCGTCATTTAAACGCGTTTTCTCATAAGAAAACTGAGTTACTGTACATATCTCTAAATGGTATAAAGCGCAGGCCACACCGTCAGTTACCGAGCGAGCGAGCGAGCCGGGCGAGAATCGTTTCACCTCTTCTTCTTCATACTTCGATTCACATCGCGAACTAACATAGCTAAGCTACGTCAGCGATATAAACGATGCCAGCGATGCTATTCGTCCACCTCGTTAAGGCGCGTTCCCACTTTGTCGTGACGATTTTATCATTGGACGACTGTCACATACATTTTGTATGGTAAAAGTCGTGGACGACGGTTAATCGTGTCGTCCTATATGTGAACATCTTCATTTAAATACACAAGCCACGACGCTTTAAACGACACGATAATCTGTCATCACAACATAGTAGGAACACGTCCTTAGCGTAGTTAAGCTCTGTAGTTCGCGATGTAAACCGAAGTATGAAAAGAGGTGAAACGATGCTCGCTCGTTTCACAGCTCGCTAGTCCGTCCGTTCGTCCTAGTTTAGCTTGCCGAAGCTTCGCTTAGTTTTTATAGTTTCCCTCGCCTCGCTCGCTCGCTCGCTCACTAGCTAGCTGGCGGTGTGGCCTGCGCTTAATCTGTTTCTCCGGTTACTTCTTCTAAACCGCGCAACGGATATTGAAACGGTTTTCAAAAATAGTAAAAGCGATAAAAGAGGAAGATTTTAAAATAATTTGCAGCCGTGAGAAGCCGGGGCGGGTCGCTAGTGGCAGATAAAGGACTTAGCATCCAGGTACCGTTGTTGGTGTTGGTAAATAATGTACTAGAATGTAAAACCGAAACCACTATTCTACTGTTACAGGGTTGCTGCCATAATGAAAGATATTCATAATGATACATGCAGAGATATCTTTGAGGTTTTCAATCACATTTTTTTTATTGAAATTCCCGTTATTTTACTTTAAATACGAATACCATAATGGTTTTGGTTTTACGTCTGTTCCCTCAAAGCGTGGTATAACGGCTGTCCCGGCTAAAAGTTCCTTCGTCAAACATATCGCACACCCAGTGCGACACTGTCACTTATGCAAAAATTGCAATAATGAGTTAAATATGTGTATGAGTACTAACCACCAGCCCCGGCTTGAAACGGGTGCAAATTATTTATTACACACAAACCATCCTTGTTTATCGTTCTTTCTATTAATGAAAACTGATTAAAAATCCGTTGCGTGCTTTAGAAAGAGTTAGCGGAGAAACAGACAGGCAGGCCGCGACATTGTTTAACACTATTTGGTTAGAGATTAGAAATTTATAACTAAAGGCCTGTTAAAACACTCGCGGTATTCGCTTCCCAGAACGGTAGGAAATTTCGCTTCGATATCCCGCCAGGAAATTGGATGTATGTTACGGCTGGAGCAAAACCAGCATCGCCATACCACCCAGGAGACGGTATTCTCGCTTGTTTCAAGAAACAGGTTCCGCCATGGCAAAGCGGCAAGTGTCACTCTCCACGTGCCGCAGAGAGTACTTGGCGAATGAAAAAGGTTTAGCAAGTATGTTTAACCCGCCAGGGTTGCGGAATTTCTTCGAAAGAGTCACCCTGGAACGCAAAGGGCTTTGGAAGGAACACGGATGGGTTTTAGCCAGTAAGTCTGACACGCCCTTCCGCTCCACCCAGAGCAAGAAGTCATTTGATGACTTACCATACTTAAAAAAAAAAAAAAAATTACCCACTCGGCTTTCGCTACCGCTCTGTACCGCGAAGGTCTGACAAGCCTGAAGCGGATACTTTGTCAAATAGTTTAATGCCACACTGACACATTAGCACATTTGCTAACCACTCTACGCTTGGCCAGCAAGAACATCTCTATTCTACATAATTTAACAATAAAAACATCTAACTCTAAGGCGTAGCACACAAGCTCGCGTTCGGTACAAAAACAGGTTTCTCTCCTAGCACCAGTTCGTCCGCTTGCCTGATGGTGGTGCACACTTGTAGGGGAGTCCGTTTGCTGGCGCTGCAGTGTGTGCTGAGCCTGCCGCTGCGCCGGACCGGGGTTATCGTGAACTTCGGCGCTTCGGACTGGTTTGATTGGCGTCTGGAAGAAAAATAAATTAGTTATCAATCAAATCAGTCAAAATATTTTATTTGCTAGAATATGGTACAATATGGTGTTTTTGACGTTTGGCGTACAGGGCACGCGCTTGCTTGTCATGTGTACGTGACAATAGCGTTTAAAAGGTTAATGGTGTAGGTACTTAGATCGATAGATAAGAATTTAATTGCTCTTTTACACAAACTTAATTCTATGGGTAGTGTTCGGTCTGGCCGTAATCGCTGCCGATCGATCGCCATATTAGCTCTACTAAACGGTAGGGTTTCTAAAGGTAAACCTGCTAGAACTTAAAGTAAGTAATGGGCGCGTTCTCTATGGTGTCGGACGAAAAAGAATAGCACCATCCCATCAGTTCCCGTGTGTGTTAAGAGGCGACTAAGGGACCAGAGAATGGGCAGCAGCATTCTCTGTGCATTGCAACAGCTACACTGCGATCGCCAACCCGCCTGCCAAGCGTGGCGATTATGGCAAACCTTTGGGGGAGGCCTATGTCCAACAGTGGACGTCTTTCGGCTGATATGATGAATTGATGATGATGATGATGACACGCGTTCACGATTTAGGTTCTACAGCAAAATTTGGTTAGAACAACAATGACGTTGATATTTTTATAGAAGTAATCTAGTAACTGTATGGGTGAATGACTCTTAAAAAATAATTTGTAAGAGCGATAATCGCCTAGCAAGTATAGACTGCACATTCTCACAACAGAATGGGCAAAAAACGTATAACTTTGTAAATAGACCACTTTGGGAGTGTCATGCTCACTCAAGCCTGGCTGATTGTGGTGCATGCGTTGGACCATTTGGCCCCCTTCACAATGGTTGAGCCGAATGGGGCTAACGCGTGAGTCATGTTCGTGAACAGGCGCTGTCAGCTGGGACTGGTCATTTCTCGGCGGCCACGGTTTATTTGAATTGTTCTTTTCACTCCGGACGCTTTTATCCTGCACGTCTTTTACATCGTTCTGACATATATGTATAATTTCAACATGAATGATGTGACCATAAATTTGTAAAACAAAAAAAAAATTAAAAGAGTGTCCGTGGAGTTTCTTGCACATTCTTCTCCATAGAGATCTACACTTTGGAATGTGCAAATAGCTTCATATTTTTGACCGACCGGCCTTGACTATACAAAAGTGCCTGTAAATGGTATAATTGAAATAAATGCTTTGAATCTAGAGACTCAAAGCATTTATACTATGATAGAACATAGTGGACATTAATGGGCTGATATAATGATGGTTAAGAAATAAACTGTACTAACGGCTGTCCAAATTGCTTTTACATAAATCTGAAAATAAATAAAACATAAGCTAAACTTCTTCGACTTATTGAATGCCAGTTTTTATTCAATATTCTCATCTTGGGCCATTCTTCATGAGCCAATGTGATTGGTCAATACTTTCAATGTTTAGGAACGCCAAATTTTTTCTTTGATGACCTTCCAACATTCGGTGACATCTTCGTACCTGTAGATTTCTCTTATTTTAACAGACTTCAAGAAAAGGAGGATGTTATACATTGGGCGAATTATTCTGATGGTAAATTTCATCGGCATCATCATCATATCAGCCGATAGACGTCCACTGCTGGACAAAGGCCTCCTCCAAGGGAGGAAAGGGGGTTGTCACGTTTGGCAGGCGGGTTGGTGATCGCAGTGTACCTGTTGCCCATTCTCTGGTGAGTTCCTTAGTCGCCTCTTACGACACCCACGGGAAGTGATGGGACGGTGCTATTCTTATACGTCCGACACCAAACAGAACCGAACAGAGGAGGTAAATTTTATCATATCAGCCCAATAATGTCCACTGCTGATCATGGTTTCTCGAAGTTCATCATCATCATATCAGCCGAAAGACGTCCACTGCTGGACATAGGCCTCCCCCAAGTGTCGCCACAACAACTGGTCCTGTGTGTCTCGCATCCATCGGCTACCCGCGACCCTCACCAGGTGCACGCTCCACCTTATAGAGCAACGCTACGTCTTCCGGTACGCGGTCGCCACTCCAGAACTTTTCGGCCCCATCGACCATCTGTTCTGCGAGCAATGTGCCCTGTCCACTGCCACTTCAGTTTGGCGATCCTTCGGGCTATGTCGGTAACCTTGGTTCTCTCGCGGATATCGTCATTCCTGATTCGATCACACAAGGAAACTCCGAGCATTGCCCTCTATTGCTCTTGTCGAAGTTCCTAGTACCTAATGGGGTTGATTACAATATGGTTTCTAAATTGAGAATTCGATGTTTTTCTTTCATAGGACCGTTTATACAAAGTGACCAGAACACTGGACAGTCACTTCAAAGTCGTTATCTCATAGATTTTTGTTTGATTATTGTACCTTATGAACATTTTTGACCCGAGTTGGGCGCATAGGCTGTGTGTTTTAGGGTTTAAAACGTCAAACTCTTAAGGCGTGCCCTATAAAAAGCGGCAGGCATCGTGTCGACCGGGTGTGAGCACTGTGAGGATCGGCCGGAGGACACGGTGGAGGTCTGCCCTGCTTGGGCGTAGCAGCGCCGTGTCCTCACACGTCCGGCCCTGGTTCAATCCATGGTCCGGAGCGAGGAGGCTTGGGAAGCGGTCACCTCCTTCTGCGAAGCAGTCATGGTAGCGAGGGAGAGACAAGGCCTTCGCCCCAACCGCCGCTACAGGAGAAGAGTCGCAGAGCGATCCCCAGACACCTACTGCGCGGGGCAAGGACATAGAGCGTTGGGTGGCTCGCTGTTCGGTCACCACCAGGCCCGGCTCCATGGCGCGTTGTGTTCCACGCGCGCCTCAAACAGATGACAGCATAGGGACGGGCCCGCTAGGGCCAGAGCCTGCCAGGGTACAGGGATTTGCTCGAAAGAGTCACCCTGACACGCAAAGGGCTTTAGAAGGAACACGAATGGGTTTTAGTCAGTAAGAGTCTGACACGCCCTTCCACTCCACCCAGAGCGAATGGAAGACCATCTTAACATACCGAGACTCGCCCGTGCCTCAGAAAGCATGTTAGTCCGTTGGTCCCGGCTGTCATTTGTAGATCTTTAGCAGTTGTTACGGATTGTCAGAAGCCAAAAAATCTGACACCAATCTTACCAAGAACTACCGTGTTACCTAGTTATTGAGTTCTGAACGTCTGCCTAAGCCGCTCCACGTCAAAAACTGGTATTCAGCTGAATCCGGTTTGACTGGAAGCCGACCCCAATATAGTTGGGAAAAGGCTAAACAGATGATGACATAGAAACTAGAAATGTAACGCGAACACGTGATGGAATCACACCTCATTACCAACTTCGTCATCATCATATCAGCCGAAAGACGTCAACCCCTGGACATAGACCTCCCCTACGTGTCGCCACAACCGGTCCTGTGCGTCTCGTATCCAACGGCCACCGGATGGATACCCAATACCAACAGAATACAGTTCCGCTTGTAATGACATTGAAGGGAAGTAACAAATACGTTATTCTAAGCGAACGTCATACGCTGCATAGTCTTAAGCTAACTACACGTTGCGGAATTTGTTCGAAAGTGTCACCGCGGCCCTGGAACGCAAAGGGCTTTAGAAGGAACACGGATGGGTTTTAGTCAGTAAGAGTCTGACACGCCCTTCCGGTCCACCCAGAGTGGAAGAAGTCATTTGATGATTTCCCATCCTTAAAAAAAACACACAACTACACACTTTCCTGTTTTTGTTAGAAATTAAGTGTAATAGAGAGGATACCTCTGCTGGTAATACTTTGTTCCTATAAGTAGCATACTCTGGGTGCATCGTCCTCACATAATATTAAATTAATTTTTATACCAAATTTTGTAAAATCATTATTTGAAAAGAGTAACTATGGAGTTTCTTGTCCGTTCTTCTCCATAAGAATCTTCCTTTCCGAATGGACAGTGGAGTCACTTTATTAATGTAATAATATTATTTTACTGAACTGTAAATGATGACGTTCAAAAGTGCCGTTTAATGGCCTAATTGAAATAAACGTTTTGACTTCGACTTTGAGAGAAACTATTCAAATTGCACCAAATGTCGTCGCAGGAAAGGGGTGGGAATGATCACAAAAACCAGTGAAGGTGTTAGGAATCATATCACTCACTATAACTTCCTTAAAAATAGGTCATAATAAGCGACATATCCATAAGTGAAGTCATTATATCCGAACCTTTTATAAAGAATTTTATGTGAAAACCAAATTTCGCTTTGTATTTACTTCATAGTAAGCGGTTGGTCAATATAACCGGAGTCATAATAAATGGTTTCCATTGTACTTACAACTTAGCCTTTTGAACAGCAAATCGGATGATAGTGCTTTTGAATACATTCTTAACGTCAACGAGCTTAGGGTCGGCCGGGCGATGCTTGCCGCTGGTGGGACTTATCTTCAGCTGCATGAACTTGTCTAGCAGCTGGTCCAGATTCGCCTCTACTACCGAGTGCTGAAATGAGATGAAAATTATTATAAGATTCTATTGTGAACAAACTGTCAACAATCCCACATTATTATTAACTAGCTACCGAACGCGGCTACGCCCGCGTGAATGTCCCAAGGGAACATAATCCCGGGATAAAAACTATTCTGTCCTTTCCCGGGACTCAAACAATCTCTATACCAAATTTGATCGAAATCGGTCCAGCCGTTTGCGCGTGAAGAAGTAACAAACATACACACACACTCACAAACTTTCGCCTTTATAATATTAGCTCTTGTATTATTTTTTTTGTATATTGTTTTCGCCACTTTCTGGTTAATCTAGCTTTATCAATGCCGTGGAACTCAGTTATTGGCTTAAGAGATAATTGTCGTCATCTCGCTATCACTGTGCAGTGTATGCAGACTCTAAGATGCTAGTAACTTTAACACAACTGCATTGGGTTGTTCATTGATAGGGAGATGAACATTCATTAATCATTTCAAATCATTAAATTAATAATAAGCTGTCGAGTTTCCAAATAAATAAATAAAGATTGGGTATCACGGCTCAGCCAGAACATCTGACACCAGTCTTGCCAAGGGGTTTCGTGTTACAAAGTTACTGGGTAGGCAGTCGCTTCATGTAAAATACTGTTATTATCAGCTGCATTCAATATTTAGATTGAAAGCTGACTGAAATACAGTTGGGAGAGGGCTTGGCAAATTGTCTCTATTTTTGTCAAGAACTCTACACTGCCAGTACTGTTAAAAAACAAAATCAAAATCGGTTCATCCATTCGAGAGCTAAGATGCCTCACACACACACACAAAGACACGCGTTTTTGCGTCAGGGGTTAAAATTTAAAAAACTGGCCAAGTGCAAGTTGGACTTGCACACGAAGGGTTCCGTATCATAAGCCGAAAAAAACATGTTTGTTGTATGGGTGCCCCTTTTATTTTTATTTCATTTTTATTATTTGTTGTTATACGCGCGGCAACAGAAATACATCATCTGTGAAAATTTCAACTGTCCAGCTATCACGGTTCATGAGATACAGCCTGGTGACAGACAGACATACGGACAGTGGAGCCTTAGTAATAGGGTCCCGTTTTTACCCTTTTGGGTACGGAACCCTAATAGGGATATCTCTATGTATACTGACCTCAATCCCCTTGGCAATAGCCTCTTCCCAGCACTGGACAGAGGCGGGCAAGTCTCCCCTGCGGTCATCAAGAATGGCTCTACACTGCCAGTACTCAAAGTACTTGAGGACGCAAGGATATCTCTCCCGAATAGCGCGAAGCCAGCGAGCGCATTGTTCCCAGTCGAAACCCTGAAAGGAGTCATAGAAAAATTTGTTTTGAAAGCGGCCAAATGCGTGTTAGACCATGAGTAATGGGTAGGTACGGTCAGCGACAAAAATATATTAACAATGTTACTTTTATACATTATCTATTTTTTCTTCTTCGTCGTTCCCTCTTCCCTTACTGCTGAGGATCGCGACATATCATCTAAAATGGCCTAAAATTATAATTATCATATTTTCTTTTTTTGCCATTTCATATTACTATAAGCGAAACAGTTAATATTATTTTAAATGAAAAGTTTTGCTGATTCGAACTTATTAATATTTTTCCTAAAATTTAAGAAAACCAAATTGTTAAACGATTTTTGTCGTTGATTGTACGTGTACCATAGGCGGGAAGTCGGGATCAATAGTATCGCAACACTGCAATAATAAGTTTGTATTTCATAGTATTTCTCAAAGAAATTATGAAAAATGAAAGTTATATCTGCAGTTGTAACTTTGGATGGGCACAATTATCTCATCAGCAACAAACAATATTCTGCAACTACATAAAATATTCAACTAACTGCAAAAATCTAGAACGAAAAATGAAATCCTTACCTCTTGCAGCACCTCAATGAGATCCTTCAAAGCACCTAAAACAATATCATCTTCATTGACTACATCACTAGCAGTCATCGTAGTGTCATTATCATGTGACTCGTTAAAATCAACGCTGTCACTCACACAGCTAGCTGTCCTCCACTTCTCCATGGCACTCGGCACCACATCATTCATATTCTCAGTGTACGAATCATCATCGCTGTCCGATTCCACTGCTATATTCTCCTTATTCTCTTCATCAAATATTTTGTGATCAAATTTAATTGTGTGCGGTAAGTGATGAAGACCGAAGCATTGTAAATGGTGGTATGAGTCTAAGGATTTTCCACGCTTCTGCAGCCAGGACTTCAATCTCGCTTGCAGTTCTTCAGGTCTGGGTGTGTTGAAGTTGGACATCGGAGTCATGAATGTCACTTTCTTTCTTTCGCTCTTGACAGCGGACACCACTTTGTCTCCTTTAATACTTTCATCCTCATTGATGTGTTTTAAATGTTCATTATTCAATTTATCACCGATAGAAGACCATTTGTGGATGCAGTTACCGAGTTCCTGTTTTCCTATGCGTTTAAAGTGAACAGCAGATATAGAACGGCGGACAGGGACAGCTATTTTAGGTTTGCTGTGTTCAAACACAGTGTGACGCTTGTTCAAAATTATTTCTGAATTATGAATAGCTTTTTTCAAATAACTCACATCATTGCGAAGTTTTTCTACGTCACTAACATGAGTTTTTGGTACAGTTTTCGGTTTGGACAGACGTTCAAACACTGAACACTGTGATGTAGATTTAGAGGCGCTTTGCGGGATCATTGATTTTCTGCCAACGTTAGGTTTGGGCTTGTCATTTGTAACTGCAAGGCTTTGTCTTAACTTCAAATTGGTTGTGACACTCTCGGTCTTTCTTATGGCAAATTGTTGTTTCTTTTCACCATTAACAGTGCTGCTGTTGACTTTCTTCTCAACTTTCGGTAAATGACTGACATGCATTACCTTCTTACCAATATTTTCATTCTTTTTGTCAGTTACTGGTGCATAAAGTTTCCTGTCAGTATTCGTAGCATTAGCAGGCTTTGAAGCAAGTTTCTTTGTAACGTTGGACGTAGATGCTGCTTTAGGAATGCAGGATATTTGACCTTTTCCAACGGTTTTCGGTTGATTAACACCAGTTTTAGGCTTTGTCAATTCTTTATTTACCGGTTTGAGTGACGGTACCGATATTGGTCTTTTAGTTGTTCCGTTAACATGGAAATTATTTTTAACAGTTCCAGTACTGTTCGTTTTTAAATTAACCTCTGATTTGGCAGATTTGTTGATTGTAGAAAGATTTGACATGGAGTTTTTTGTTGGCTCGTCCTTGCCATACTTTTTGAGATTCAGCTCTCTGAGCTGAAATAAATAAGAGCTGTGTTATTAGAATTTTAGAAACATACCTAAAGTTAAAATGTATTGTGGCTAGAAAGGAGGTGACTAATAGATTAAAAACAAAAACTTGTTGTAAAATAAATTGGTATAATGGCAGAAAAAAAGAAATAAGTATTTGTGTTGAAAATCACATACAACATAAGACTATATTTTATAGTTTTCTTTTAAATGCAAACTTTGCCAGAGATTGCCCATTACAGAAGGATTTGGAAGGAGAATGGGGAGGCCTTTTGCCCTGCAGTGGGACAGAAGCAAAAAAAATGCAAAAGTTAACTTAGGCCTAAGCGGAATGCTCATAATCACACTAATATTATTACAGCGAAAGTTTGTGAGTTGAACGAACGGCTGGACCGATTTAGATGAAATTTGGTTTAAAGATTGTTTGAGTCCCGGGAAATGACATAGGATAGTTTTTATCCCGGGATTATGTTCCCTTGGGATAATTTTCAACATTCACGCGGGCGGCAGCTAGTTGAAGTTAAGTCTCAAGTCGACTCTGGCAGGTTGTAACAAAATTACCGAAACTGAACTCAGATTCTTCAAGTTTGATAAGATTTCTTCCATCTGAGGAAAACAAATGGCGGTTTGACAGTTATGGTATAGAACAGAAAAAATTGTAATGTAGGTATATTTGCAGTAATTTGCAATGTACAAAGGTGCACCTGACCTGGGCATAAGTTCATACATTGTTCTGAGCGATTAGGCCTGATAATTACTGCGAAAAACCGTTCAAGAGGTAATTTTCCTCCAGAAGTACAGTTGTATATAACGAGAATCGTTAAATAATAATAGGTGCCTTACCTTTTCAATTCGCGCCTTTTCTCTAGCCATTCTTTCTTCCCTCAGCTTATTTAAACGATCAGTTACGGAATCCATCTCTTCAGTAATCTAAAGTAATGACGATGTAGAAATAACGAATAATCCTACGCAATGTAATTTTATTGCAACTATGAGGCTGCGTTGTCGTAGTAAAAACTAAAGACTGTGTGTGTTTTTGTTTTTAGAAAAACTCGTCTAAAACTAAACCACTGGTTAAATGTATTACTGTTTTTTAAAACTTATTTTAATACACTTCACTTTTCCTACAATTTCTTGCAGCTATACGAGATTAGTCTGTTTTAAATGTATTTTAACTTGCGACCCGCCCCGGCTTAGCACGGATGCAGTTTAATGTGAGTAACAAACTTTTCCCGTTCTTTTTATTAGTGAGTCCTAATAAAGCAAACCCCAAACATTCGTTACGAGGTTCACAAGTAAGCGGAGAAACAGAAGAAGCGGACATCAACTTTATTTTAATTTGGTCACTAAATCACGATTATTCACGACGCGTTCGTTGGAAATGTTCAACTGGAAAAAATATGGCGGTTGAAAACGGCTTGCGTTCAAAAATCAAAATAACAACACAGTCGCGTTCCAGTTCCTTTCGCGATTTCATCAATATTTAAAGCATACAAATTTTATTTATTTATGTCTTTATATAATGGCCTAAGCAAACCCTTTTATCTATTGTTATTGTTAAAACTATAAACACTATAATTGAGGTAGGCGTTACATCACAGTCCTCACATTCGCAATAATTAGAATAATTGCAAAATAAGAAAATAATGCCTCGTTTTACGTCCAGACGCCAGCACATCAAGCTACAAAAATCAGTTGACCTACTATGACGTGCTAATGCCATCCAATTTCGATGATGAAATCGGGATAGTGCTATTCGTATGTATAGCACCGTCTCCCTCTGAGAGCGGAATCATGATCGTTTTAAGACTTCATAGTAGCCCTACTGTCAAATTTCTTGAATAGATTTTCAACTTTATCGCTGAATTAGGTTCAAGGTTGATTGGCAAAATTTGACAGTTTCGGGTAGCTTGATGAGTCACTTTATCGATCAATAGAAAGAAAGAAAGAAAGAAAATTGCATTTATTGGCACAATAATAAAATAATAATAAAAAAAAAAAAAAAAAAAA
>NDFZ01004931.1:127459-174958 GCA_002192655.3 Mamestra configurata
AAAGAAAGAAAATTGCATTTATTGGCACAATAATAAAATAATAATAAAAAAAAAAAATTAAAAAATCACCTTACAAATAGAAAATATCAAAACTTTTAAGTAAGTACATATAGCAATATTGTGCCAAAAGGGCCTCAGCTCAGCATAATGTTAGGTGGCAACAGTAGTTATTACCACCTAACGCTGATTTTCAGCTGCAGCCCACGGGTACCATACGCTCGAACGCGCAGTAGACATATAAATAAAAAATAAAAAAATATTAAAAAGTAAAAAAAGTGAAGTGATAGGTTTGGAAGTGGTACTTGTAAACATAATAAATATATGTAAGTAATGTAAAATCAAAGTGAAGATGAGAAGTGTAGAATGAGCTAGGTATTTTACAATTAAATAAATAGTAAATGTAAAAAAAAAACAATAATAAACATCAAAATTGATAAACTAGAAATTATAAAAAAAATAGACTTGTCAGCTAGACCAAGCTGTTACCGGTGAACTTGGATAGAAACTGGTTTGGATAAGTAATGTGGGTATTTATTTATATTATTTATCCAAAGCAGTTTTTCAGAGAAAAATATATATTTATCTATCGACCGGTCTCAATAACGAAACCTTACGAAAACTGTCAAATTAGCTACCAATAGTAGCTGGAACGTCTTTTTTTAAATGTAAACGTGACGTTTCAGCTACTGTTGGTAGCCAATTTGACAGTTGGTTAAAGGTAGATTCGTTATTGAAACCAGCCGTATGTGTAGGGACGTTGATTTTCAATCTTCGGTGCGACGATGTGCTTGATGTCTGTAAACGAGCCTTTATTGTCCATTGTGTAAAACTGGCATTAGAACAGCAGAATCAAATGTAAAAGATGTCGCCTTAAATTACGATTTCGTCTGGACCGCGGTCAGAAATATGGCTGCGTTCATTTAACGAGGTCATTGAACTTTGAGTTACGTTCAATTTCACTAAGTAATTTTCTCATTTTTTTCACTATTTACTCCCATTTCATTGTTATGGCATAAAATACTGCAATTTTGGATATGCGCGATATCAAAAATACTGAAGAAAATAACTACTCATAAAGTAACTCTGGCAATCTTATTTATCATAAAAACACAGCCTTCACCTACCACCAACCTAATAATAAAAACGCTGTCTGCCGTCATGTGTCACGTTGGCACCTCCGTCAGTGCTAATGTCCGCTAGGGTCACGAGTGCGCGCTGGTGAATTGCATTTTCAGCGAATTATTGAATTAAAATACGGATTAGTTTCGTGCCAGTTTAAATTACAGGTGAGTGTTAAAATAATAATTAATATTTAATCATCTTTTGTGTTTTCCAAGTGGTTTATCTAGTAATATGTGTGTAAAAAAAGAAATAAAAAACTCTGCCGACGCACCGGCCGCGCGAAATCGTGAGATTTTTGCAAACAGGTTTCCTCGGCTGCTTTTGTTTTATAAACTTTATTTTTGCTGCATAGCGAATCGGGTTATGTCGGTTAATGTAGCTTGTTAAAGTTAAAACGTTTAACAATAAGTATAATTTTATGTACTGACACGATTCTTATTCGAATTGTATTAATGTTTTTGGAATCGGTAAAAAAAATTGGTACGATATGAGGACAATAGTTTTTGGCAGATATTTTAAGGAAAAAGACAGGTATTTTCATGTTTATTTAGAGGGTAGATTAAAAAAGAAGGTGTAATGTAAAGATAACCAAATCATTAATTCATTATTATTTAATTTGCCGATTATCATACGTTAGTAAATTAGGCTGCCATAAAAATTAAAAATACTTACCCTTTTTGTTTGAGCAATAAAATTCACATGAGATCATGATGAATCGTCCATTTTAATCATTCGTACGATGACAACATTATTTGAAACTCTTGACTGTTTAATTTTTAGAAAAGTCAATGAGTATTAGTCGATATTTTAAAACATTCCATCATTTCGTTTTGTACCTGATCATTATTTATATAATTTTCCTTCTGGTCTGATAATAAATCACAGGAAAAAGCGCTACCTGATCAGCAGTCCTTTGGCACAATAATTATGATGTCGGGATGATTACCACTGGACATAGGACTATCCCTATGCTCGGCCACTGTTTTAATCGATATTTTTCCATTTCATATAATTATCGATATTTTATTTTAAAATCACGAAATATCGACATTGATTTTAGAATATCAAATTCGATACCTATATTTTAACGCAATTCTGGTTTCTTATTTAACGTTACTAGTTTGAGTGCTGCCCGCTGCGGGATGACCACACGTTTAAAAATATTTTTTTTAATATTTATTTTGATATTGTGGGAATATGTATTAATAATGATACGAAAACTGACGATATATCGAAATATCAATATTTTTCACTCGATTATTATAGATATTGTTTAAAAATATCGATTCGATAAAATAAATATTAATATATTTTTTCATTTGCCCATCCATGATCAATATGGTATTCATAAAACAAACCAACCATAATAGGTGCAAAATCTCGTAATTACAAGGAGCATACGCATTCGCGTCGGCACTGGCAGTTGTAAACTGTCAAAAATAACTTTAAGTTAATTTTCTATGTTTTTAGAAGTTTTTGATATTGATTGTCGCTCAGATAGTACTGCGACTTGAACTGGAACGCTTTTTAAGTAGGTATTGGAATTGGCTTTCTCACGATTAGTTTAATATATTCTTAATTTTAAATTATCTGTGCTAATTTGGAGGTAAGAAACATTCGTTAATAAAATTGGTCAAGAATGCCTAGGCAATATTTCCAGCAATATTTCTTTGCCTTGAATGGCAGTTTAGGTTTCTGCTACTCAACGTCGAATTAAAATATCATATTATATATTTTTTATAAATGAGGTTTTTCTTATAAGTATTTTTAATAATAAAATAACAACACGGGCCAAGTTAGCTTTCTCTATTCGGGATTATTATTTACGCATGCACAATATTGATATTAACGAATGCAAAAAGTTATTATTCCATGGTATTTCGATAAAAAGTACTAAAAAACAAAGGTTTTTAATTTTTTACTGTGTTGAAAAGTGATTTAAAAACATGATCTTATTTTAAAATATACATATCGAAAGTGAATTATGTACAGGACGAAAAAAGGGTTCCGGTTTTAGCCAGTTAGCCACCATAATACCCAAAAATACACAACATTCGCCAAAAAGTATGCAAACTCCTTTTTGAAATGCATCTGGATCGTCCGGCCAATGAGCGAACAGAATGCCGTCATCAAACTGGAATCTTATTGGATAGCTTATTGTTTTTTTTTAATCAGAACGAAGAGCTAATGGTCTCGATCATTTATGCCAGTGTCATCTCGGAGATTTCTAAATCGTTTTTTATTGAAAGTGCCGTTAAAGTTTTTAGTGATTAGAATATGGACAAAGAATATTTATTGATGGGTGCCTATTGCACTTTTGGACTTATAAACCCCCTACGCCAAGCCAAAAATTCTCTGTATTATTTGTCACATATTTGTGACATTGGCTTGGTAAGTTTTTGTTTGTCACATTTATGTGACAATGGCCTTGCGACAATTCCCTGCTGGCCTCTGTGTTCCTTGATAGCTACAACCTGGGGCTTTAAGTCAAGAGTGAATCTGCCAGGGTTGCGGAATTTGTTCGAAAGAGTCACCGCGGCCCTGGGACGCATAGGGCTTTAGAAGGAACACGGATGGGTTTTAGTCAGTAAGAGTCTGACACGCCCTTCCGCTACACCCAGAGCGGAAGAAGTCATTTTATGACTTCCCATCTTTAAAAAAAAAAAAAGTCAAGAGTGAATATACTTCTAAGCAAGCGTGCTCCATCGTCGACCAAATTATCATCGCTTTTCATCAAAATAAATACAGTGTTAACGATCCCGTCGAAATACCGTATGTATTCACGTGTACGATCTTTCAAGTCCTTATTGAAAGTTAATGAACCAATTTTTGTGTAACTTAGTACGCACACGCTAGATACATACGTCTAAAACGTTAGTTCAGACTTCAGAGGGAAGAGGGAATAATTTTTCACATAGAGAACTTAAAATTGCTGTCTCCCTCTCTGCCTCTAAACTCTTTTAGGGTGTTACCACACCAATCGATCGATTGTAGTATGGATTAGCCGACGTTGATCGAAAGTTTCTACTTCTTTCTTTGATCAGCCAAAGCTGAAAGCAAATACCAATCGAACAACGCGCGTCGATCTATAGAATCGATTGACGATCGATCGATTGGTGTAGTTACATCCTTAAGCGCTACAAAGAGCGCTTAAAGCCTCGAATCCAACACATGACGCCCAACATGTTCAGCAACGTTGCACAACAACGCGCGACGTTGCCAGCAGGTGCGCAACATTGACAATGTTAATAAAATAAAAGTTCTTCGTTGCCGTTCAACATGATGAGCAACATGTTGTTCATCATGTCGCGCGACAAATGTTGCCTAGTGGATACGAGGCTTCAGGATGTAACGTAAAGTATTATATAAATATATGTAACTACAGTTAAAAAACAATATTGATAAAACAAGGATAAAACATAACTCCATATTCTCTAAATGGATATGCACTGTTCCATCGCAAAACGGACCAGTTACAACCTACCAAAGGAAATTTACGTAATTTTCCTGGTTCAAATTAAATGCAGTATGCAGTGTAGGTACGTGTAATTCAGATTCGTGAAAGTATCCATATCTAAAATATATTATTCATAGAATTTTTCCAGTATAATGGACACTCACATTTTACATATTTCGGTGATAGTTCATTCTGGCAATCAATTTGTGTGTCCCGAAAGTCCTGAGAGTCTTTATTTGAGTCAAGAAGAATAATTATACTTCTAAACATGCGTGCTCTGTCAACTGCATTGAGCTCCAGTTGAACTACACGTTAACTGACGAATGCTTGCACTGTCTGGACAGGTCCACTCAAATCTGTGTGTATAAGGAACACACAGACTCCTCAAAATTAAACATATTTGGAAATATTTGGAATGAGGATCCTGCAGAATAGTGTCTGCGAAGTACTTTTGAGAAGGCTTTACCAATCAAAAGTGAATAGGTTACTTCTAAGCAAGCGTGCTCCATCATCGACCACATCATCATCGGACAAGTGGGAGTCTGACTCGCGCACAGAGGGTTCCGTACAAACTCATAGATGATAGTTCGTCTATTACGGGAATTGTGTCTCGATTTTTTTCCGAGTATACAGTAGACTAGATCTTGCTTCATGCCAAATTTCATGATTCTGATTTACTTGCGAGTACCTATCAAAAAATGTCGCAAAAATGATGCATTTATAGCCGTATCTTTACTGCGTTGACTTAGAAGCTTGATTTTTTTTAGAGCTCCAAGGTACGATTGACCTACGTATTTGATATTAATTTCAACATGAGACCTCCATGAGTTCCTGAGAAAAAGGGTCGTGACATACCTACTACCAGACGGACAACTAAGAGATCCTATAATGGTTCCATTTTTTCCTTTTGAGGTACGGAACCCTAAAAACGTATCTAAAACTTCAATAATGTTGCATGCATCAGACCAAATCAGAAATAATTGGTGACGTCATGTTAAAAATATGCGTGTGACACCCGTTGTAAGATTTTTATTTTATTTTGCTTGTCGCAGCCTGGCTCAGATACGCTGCCATATGTTTTGAGCGAATGATGCAGGCGCTTAGGAATTTTAAGTCGTGGATGAACGAAAGAACAAGGCTTTTCGCCATGATTATAATGCGCACAGCAAAGGAGTGGAACTCTCTGCCTGCGTCTGTGTTTCCGAACGCATACAACCCTAATCTCTTCAAAATTAGAGTGAACAGGTTTCTTCTGGGTAAGCTCGCTCCATCGTCGACTTTGTCTCCGTCATCTATGACCTAGACCTAGTCCAGAGCAAACCCATATTAAATTTAAAAAAAAAAAAAAAAAAATTCGCCAGAAGGCATCTAATTATGTTATTTTGGTATTTTGGAAAAAAAAAAAGAATAAAATTTTAAACAAAAGCAAGAACATGATTTGTAAGCCAACGAATCTATAGTAATCTTGTGCAGACGCAGCATCGATTGGTAACTGTTGGGACATTATAGTATAACTGAAAGATGTACCTCTGCAGAAGTCTCCCTCAAATTTCGTCAAAGAGATCGGGCCAGTAAATTCCTGTGATCGCCGTATAGATCACCCCATCTTGTTCCTAAAGATCTTCATTTTATCCTAGCACTTGCCTGCAACTTCGTCTAATCAGAATGCTTGGTATGCAACTAAGTGCTCAATGATGATGCCCTATTGCAGCAGCCAACAATTCAAGACTTTAACCATAGATATGTATGTCTATGTCACCGGAAAATAGCAAACTCCTTAAGATTATAAAATAACTTGAGAGATTGTAAACTTTCGAAAAATTGTCAACTGAACATTTGGAATACTATTTTACGCATCAAAATTTGATGTTTCTTCCTGAACTGAACCTCCGTCCTTTTCAGTTTTACGCTAAGATCTGTTGGCCATTATTGACCTCTCCTATAGCGGTTCTACACGTACATTGATGTTCGATGAGCAAATATCATCAAATATAAATTAACCCACGAGAATCTTGCCCTTCAAACATTTTGGTACGATTTCGAGCAATCAATCCTTAGTTATAGCGGTCTATTTTAACATTCGATTTAGCTTAAATTAACGTTAAAACGTCGGGCATGCACGCACGTGTGGATTTAGCATTAGAAAGAAATCTCTTGGCATTTGACTCGTTTTGTTACATTTTTAAACAAGAAAGACAGCGCGATATTTCAACGTTGTCTGTAAAACCGAAAAGGATAATCAAAAATCGATCCCCGCTGCAAGATATTGCCATCTCAACGGAGTAGTAGCGCCAGGAGACGCCCTGTGACCTAGACAGACAATGACCTTATTACCAACGTCCTCCAAAGGTTAGGTGCGCGTAAAACGGCGCACGTACTACTAAAAGATGCATTTATGTGGAAAAACAATGTAGCGATCAATACTTATTACTGGCGTTACGTTGGTACTCTGTTTATCTCTTGGGACGTCGTGCGTGATGTTTTGAGGTTTTAATTAGTGGAATGTTTTAAATTATGTGGGACTTAACTCTACTCGGTGAAATGTGAGTTTGTTCTAGGGAAGGCTTTCTTTGTCCAACCCTTTGGGGACTTGGGTGATGTTATGTTTAATCTTTTGAACGTCAGAGTATAAACGCATCGTGCCCCTGCCGCCAAGCGACAAATTCGCCGTACTTTTTGTCACATATTTCTCACGTTTTTGGCGTAATTTCTCACGTTTTTGGCGTACAGGCCACGCGCTTGCTTGTGACATGTATACGTGACAATGGTGTTCAAAAGGTTAAAATTATGAAGTATCCATATAGTCTGGCTACGGACCGTGTCGGGAAAAAAGGTAAAGGAGAGGCCCCATTATGTCCCACAGCTGGGCAAAAGCCTCCCACTCCCTTTTCCACAAAACTCTGTCCTTTGTTAGTAAGGGCTAGTCTTTTCTGTAGGAGTTGAGTTCGTCCCGCCATCTTCGCCTTAGTGTGCCGTGATGTCGTCTGGCATTTTATGGGACCCATGCGGAGGTTCCTTTTCCCAATTTATCATGCTGTAGAAGCGTAGTTTAGAGTTTGGTTTTATATGAAGATACTTACATAAGATATTTCAGCTTTGATTCTGGGATAGTAACGCATATGCAAGGCATCAATTGTTGCAGATGTCCATAGGCAGTGGTGACCATATACCATCACGAAAACACCGTAACCCCCTTATCGCATCGGCCGCCCGATACGAACCCTCCCGCATCTCCAAGGTACGCCGACCGAGGCATACCCTCGTCACGCCCGACGACTCTACCACACTCCTACAAGAAAGTCGCAAAGAAACCAGCACTTCGCAAACCACGACCACCGTCCTTCCGCTCTCGCCGCCGTGGTCCGCCGCGACGTCGCCGTCAAAATCCGTCCCGACCCTTGCTCGAGCCAGCCCGCGCCGCTGAGCCTGTAGCCTTAATTAAATTCGCCCCTTAATAATTATTCTAGTTCGATCCAGCCCGTCCCTAGCTGTCCTCTCCCCAGCGACGCCCTAAACCGAGGCCCGTACCCCGCAGGGGGTGCCCTTAGCGTGTAGTCGCTTAGTTTGTAAGTTTTTTTATAAGCCCTGGCTGGGGCTTTAATATTATATTAAGGCCACCACAGGCAAGCTCAGTTAAGCAGTCGACAACCTCATAGGTTGAACTGCGAGAACCCACTCACAAAAAAAAAGTACCATCACGAACTTGTTGCCATCCAATATTGTCAAACAAAAACATGTTATCCTTTATTTGTTAAATACTGTTGTAACAAGATAAGCAAAGTAGAGTTTTTAAAAGAGAATAAACCAGCTGCTTAATGCGGTACACACTTACAAGGACTTTGACCGTTACATTGATAAGAATTATAAGAAATTCTTATTCAATGCATCACTGTGTTCTGTAGATGAGACAAAAATGTACAGATTTACAAATGACGTAGGTATTTTATTTGGACATAGTTGTCTTTTTTGGAGGAGCTCGTGGCTAAATAATAACAGCCGCACGGGTCGATCTTCAAGGTTAAGCAACGCTTGCCGAGGTTGGTCAGTGGATGGGTGACCATCTTAGCATACCGAGACTCCTCCGTGACTCGGAAAGCACGTTAAGCCGTTGGTCCCGGCTGTCATTTGTAGATCTTGGGCAGTCGTTACGGATAGTCAGAAGCCAGATAATCTGACACCAGTCTTGCCAAGGAGTACCGTGTTACCCAGTTAATGGGTTGTGGAGGTCTGGTAGGCAGCCGCTCCACGTAAAATACTGGTATTCAGCTGAATCCGGTTTGACTGGAAGCCGACCCCAATATAGCAGGGAAAAGGCTAGGCAGATGATGATGAGTTGTCTTTTTTAAAGATGGGAAATCATCAACTGACTTCTTCCGCTCTGGGTGGAGCGGAAGGGCGTGTCAGACTCTTACTGACTAAAACCCATCCGTGTTCCTTCTAAAGCCCTTTGCGTTCCAGGGCCGCGGTGACTCTTTCGAACAAATTCCGCAACACGTTGTTAAGTCTTGGAACCAAAAATCGAAGATACATAATTATGATGTAACATCCACCACCCTGCACTACTGGACCATCGTAGTGGATTTCTCACTTCCTCTCGCAGAGAGAAGTCCTAAGTTCCGGTAGTGGAACATAATTACAAGATTTTGTTTAACTTGCACTGTTCGTATGTAGGTATGTTTGTATGTTGTGCATCAAAATTTGCAAAGCATTTTTCGACCATTTGTTGGTATCCGATTGAGCTGACATTTTGCACATCCCTTTAGTTCTGGTGACAATACAATGTGCAATACTCAATATTGTAATAATTTCAATATGGCTGTCGCTCCAAGATGGCGGATTACATATTTTTTCAACCCTCTTGATATGGGTACCAAAATGAAAGAGCTTGAAGAGTAGAAAATGATAAAGTTAGTAAAATCACACTAAATTAAATATGGCCGCCGCTCCAAGATGGCGGATTACATATTTTTACTCAACCCCCTTAATATGGGTACCTACCTATCAAACGAAAGGGCTTGAAGTTTGAATAAAATAAATAACATTACACTAAATTCATGGCCGCTAAATAAAAGCTTGGTTAAAACAAATAATAATTATTTTAACGGTCGCCAGGACACAACGTTATGGAGGTCAGACAAACAGTCGATCTATGCATACATTCTGGTATTTAGCTTGCATCTGTTCTGAAAAGTAGGCAGAAGGAGGTGACCTTGAAGGTTGTCCATAAAGCCGCGTATACACTAGGCAACATTTGACGCGCAACACGTGACGCTCAACCTGTTCGGTAACGTTGCGCAACAGCGCTAGCTGGCGCACAATATGAAAACGATACTTAATAATAAGGGTTGCTCGTTGCCGTTAAACATGATGAGCAACATGTTGTGCATCATGTCGCGCGTCAAATGTTGCTAAGTAATACGAGGCTTCGAAGGAAAAAGTTTTTCCTCAGTAAAAAGCGATGCATATTGAAATGAGAGCTCACAAGACCTTGAAAATCCGGTGCAGTTTGTCACTGTTACTTTCGCTTATCGCACTGCACTAATTTTTAAAGCGTACAGTTTTATTTGTACAGAAACTACGATTATAAGGTGTAATTTTGTTCTTTTTATAAGCCTTTAATGGGTATGTTTTCGTTTACATAATATACCTAAGTCGTTTCGTACCTAAGTTCGTACACAGTTTGACCTGCGTGACATTGAAATAGCCTTCACGAATGGCGTTAAAATATGTATGTCTCGCGTTCCCTGGATAGTCGACACCGTTACAACCTGAGTTAATGAGACAGAACATCCACCCAAAATTTAAATTCACGCCTTCTTACTTAGGGTTAGGCAGAAACGCCACATTTACGATCCTGACATGCTCTTTTTGATTCGTTTAAGTATCTAGAAAACGCACACCGGTACTACACACCATTTTGGAGAATGTCACCAATGAAATAAAGTGCGCTGTCCTTCTAAGGCGGCTATCGTGGTGGTACCACGCACAACTAACTGTAATTACATAAGATAGAAGTGGGACAAAAAAATCCTGGATCTTCTAGACAATCACCTAAAACACACCATGATT
The DNA here is from genome assembly GCA_002192655.3 of Mamestra configurata. NCBI lineage: Eukaryota > Metazoa > Arthropoda > Insecta > Lepidoptera > Noctuidae > Mamestra > Mamestra configurata. The sequence continues at coordinate 138,108 of NDFZ01004931.1, forward strand.
CTCTTTAGTAATATTGTGTCCAACAATACTCGTAGCATTGGCCACATCTCGTGATAGTTTATTTTATTTACAGAGGTTAAAACTGATCAAACAGTATTAAGGCTTTGCGGCCTTGCAAATCATAGTGGCATTATCCTTGAATCCTTGCAAAACGTCAAACTTTCAAAAATAAAAAAACAATGTCAAATACTTTAGTAGTCATGTTTTACCAAGGGTCACAGCAAACAGCCGGTCGATTCTGTAAACATGTCGAAGTGAAGGCTTGGGTGAAGTGATCACGAGTTGAGCTGTCAATCCATATAATCAAGATGGAATAACAACTCACCTTGTGATCACTTCACCCAAGCCTTCACTTCGACATGTTTATAGAATCAACCGGCTGGGTCGTGTAAGTCGGATCGGCAGTCGCTCCGAGTAAAAGACTAGTATTCAGCTGGATCCAGTTAGACTGGAAGCCAGCTCCATTTTAGTTGCGAAAAGCCTTGACAGTTTGATTGAAATAGATTTGAAATAAACACTTTCTCCTAAGCAAAATATTGCAAAATTTTCTCTTGTTCACCAAATTCGCTCTCAGTACTTTAAGGTAGCGCCAAGGTTTTGCGGCGGAGCGTAGGTGGCGGTATCGTATGCGAGTATCGGGTGACAGGCTTGTAGTATCTTTGTTGTATTAATAGTATTTACTTGTGTTATTACTACACCCTTTTATAGAGGTTTGTTTTCCGATCTCCATCCATATCGCAACAACACGTCAAGACTGGCCTGGTATCTATACATATCGAGACAATTTCGTGCCTCGGAAAGCGCGTTATGCCGTTGGTCCCGACTATCATTGGAATAACTTTGCCAGTTATTGTGGGTAATCAGAAGCCTGAAAATCTGGCACCAGTCCTGCAAAGGAGTATTGTGTTATCCCGTTACTGGGTTGTGAAGGAAGATAAGGCAGTCGTTTCATGTATTACTGGTACTCAGCTGCATCTGGTTTGACTGACAGCCGACCCCACGGCTAAGCAGATTGTGATCTGCCAGGGTTGCGGAATTTGTTCGAAAGAGTCACCGCGGCCCTGGAACGCAAAGGGCTTTAGAAGGAACACGGACGGGTTTTAGTCAGTAAGAGTCTGACACGCCCTTCCGCTCCACCCAGAGCGGAAAAAGTCATTTGATGATTTCCAATCCTTAAAAAAATGCAGATTGTGATAATTCCGTTATGGCACAAGTAAATCGCAAATTAAATTCGAACTCAAATCGTGTAGTGTAGTTTAACAGAACTGTAAAACAGGTTTTTTCACAGACAGATAAACCCACTTTCGCTTTCAGATAATACCTTGTATGGAACAACGTAAAGTTTCCAAAAGTACATACATAACATACCTAAGTATTTTAGGATTACTTTATCATTGTCACTCGTACAAGTCACGGCCTTGCGAGGTATTTCTCACTTTCTGTAAATATTATAAAACACGTTTTTTTGTTGCCGTTTGTCTTTATTACTCGTACATACATAATCAGTTTTATAATGTTCTCTTTGCTGGTTAATTCATCATCATCGACCAAAGCCCGACTTCGCCCACTGCTGGGCCTATACCCACACCTGGCTGGCCTGTTGGTCTAGTGGTTAGTGACCCTGACTGCTAAACCGGAGGTCGTGGGTTCGATTCCCACCCAGGACAAATCTTTGTGTGATGAGAATGATCATTTGTTCTGTGTCTGGGTGTAATTTGTCTATAATATGTATGTATTTAGAAATATATAAGTATGTTTATCAGTTGTCTGGTTGCCATAGCACAGGCTCTGCCTAGTTTGGGATCGGATGACCGTGTGTGAGTTGTCCCAAGATATTATATTATTATTATTATATTATGCCTATGTCTATCTTTCTTTGTGCCCTTTCGGTGCCAACCTCATCCAGATCCCTTTTAGGAGACTTTTCAAATGATAAGATGAGGCCTACATTAAAGAAAACAACAAAACTTCATTCAAGAAACACAGGACCCAAAACTGTGCCCTGGGGAACTCGCAACTGAAACTAAAATAACTCCTTACGCAATTTCTTGCAAAATGAAAACTTTTATAACAAAAATTATTTACCTTGCTCGCCCTAAACGCCCACGCAAAATGTGAAAGGTCAGACTATTATTAGTTAAAGTCTACAACAGGTAAAATATTAATAAAGGTATGACTACTCGTGGCGAAAGCCTACCTAAAATAGGTAACCTTTATTTTGCGTAGTTTCTAGTTGATTAGGTAATTTATTTTTATTAGTTTACCTTTATTGCTGAACCTATATTAGTCTTCGTAATGGTCGGTACCTACAGTGTAGTTATTAAAGTTGATGTTAATAATATACTTCGTAGACTGTCTGACGATCTCAGTGCTTTAGAATATTTTTAAATGCTACTGCCAGGTTGTGTTGGACTGTATTGCTTTATTTCACGTCAATGGCTCATATTCCCTGATTGAAGAAATAAGTTGCTATTTCATTGAATTCTTATTATAAATATCTAATTCTTTCATATGGCAAAAGACCGGACGGCATGTCTTTGTTTCCATGGAAGATGGGTAGGCTTTTAGTGTGGGATGCAACCTGTGTAACCTTATTGGTAACTATATTTTCGAGCCGTTTGGGGTTGAAACCCTCGGGCCGTGGGGCCTTTGTGCTCACAGCCTTTTCAAAGAAATTTTGAAACGGCTGGTTGACACTTCCCGAGACCCAAGAGCTGGCTTTTACTTTGGCCAGAGGCTAAGTATTGCCATTCAAGGTGTCAATGCCGCCAGTCTCTTGGCAACATTACCAGCTGACAGCGTTGAGGACGACTTTTTTGATGCTATATTTTAGTTTGTTGGATGTTTAGTTTATTTGTTAATTTTATGATGATTGTTAATTATTCTTATTAGTATTTAATGGCACCTGTATTTGTACAGATATCTGACAGGGATGGGCAGTTATTTAGCCTCAGGTGATTGAGAAAGAACCAAGCCTCATAATCTACCAAGCCTTTTCGCAAACACGTGGGGGTCGGCTTCCAGTCAATACCAGTATTTAACATGAAGTGACTGCCTGAGCCTGAGAGGAGCAACCAATATAATGAATAAATACGATCTTTTTGACAAAAAACTTTCATCAACTAATTAAAATCAAAAACATTAATTTCAAATAGACTTTTGAATAATAAAGGTCGGTCAGTCAAAAACAGAAGCTATGGTCGATGCCATATAAATTTGCAATAACAGTCACTGACCCATCTTCATTTATTGACATACTTAATTCCGAAAACAGAAATCATCACATCACACTTTCACACTAATATTGTAAAGGCGAAATTTTTGTGAGTGTGTGTGTTACTTCTTCACGCGCAAACGGCTGGACTGATTTAGATGAAATTCGGAATAGAGATTTTTGAGTTTCGGGAAAGGACATAGGATAGTTTTTATCCCGGGAGTATGTTCATTTGGGATAATTTTCAACGTTCTGGCGGGCGGAGCCGCGGGCGACAGCTAGTAAAGACATAAAGCTGTCCTGAATCGACATCTATCGTGATTCTTTACATTTTCTAGTAATGAAAAACGATGAATAATTTATTGCCCAGGTACCTACAAAAAAATCAAGAAAAAGGCAATGACCGCTTTTGCAAATTTATCTGGCGTCGATCATAGTTTTGTCGCATTAGCGACAAGAGCAACAAATATGTTCTGTTGAAAAACACACTCGCCAGCGCGGCAGTGTTTCAAATTCACGTCAATTATATATTTGATATTTATAAGTAAGTATATGAATTATTATTGCATTTATGTATTTCATATTATTATATCTAATTAGTATTGTTTAAAATGTTTGTACACTGACAGCCCTAAATCTATCTCCCTTCGTTCAATCCATCCAAAGGTTGTCTGGAAGAGATTGCCTTGTGCGATAAGACCGCCCATTGTACACTTATTTTATGTTTGATTGTCCTGTTCTTATTATGAGGTGTACAATAAAGTATATAATAATAATAATAACGTGCAAGAAACTCCATGGATACTTCATTTCGTAAGAAACATTATTTAAACCTACTAAATATTTGGACAACACATTCCACAAGATTGGATCGAATACCCAGAAATACTAACACACTTATTTTTTATATCCGTTACAGTAATATCATTCACGCTTCATCGTATACCACACTTGACTGCGTAAATACATACGTTTAAGTATATACTCTTTATAGTGTATGTATCTGTATGGTCATATACTTGTTGCGGAATTTGTTCGAAAGAGTCACCGCGGCTTTTGGAGGAACACGGATGGGTTTAAGTTAGAAAGAGTCTGAAACGCCCTTCCGCTTGAAAGGCATACCATAATTTGCAACAATAATTTGCGCTGACAGTTGAAAGGCATACATTAAAGATGCCTTGCCAAACACCTAGTATCTGCTACCTGTGACCTTCACTGGCCTTCATGGGGTCATCTGCCTATTAAAGGACGTCACAATTCGTGGTAAGCGAATCATGAGTCATAGACTGTATGACTAAACCAAAAATGCATGCGACTCGTGTGAGTCCGTTTTTGAATCAACGCTCGACCTCGCCTTGAAACTGACCGATGTGGTTCTCAGTGTCTGACTGGCATCAAATTAATTTCGGAAGAATTACTACCGTTTTTATGCTCACTAGTTGGCGCCACTGGCGAGTAAGGTCCTTAAGCATAGCATTAAAGTTGTTATTACGCGCATGTGAACAAAGTTAGAAGGAAAAAAATATAATTCCGTAATGTGCGATTAAATACAACATAGATCGTGCCGCTGTGTTACGTGGACTCATCATATGCGAAAAAAAAGGACACAAATATCCGACAAAAAAAAAGTTCAATGCTGTGGTCGGTACAACCGTAACTGAATCTGCCATAGTCAGGCTGCTTTATTAAAATATTCACAATAATCACAAAAAAATAGGAGATAAACTCTTGTCAAAAGCCAAACATTCGTGAAATTTGACATTTAGAAGACCTCACGCTACACTAGCGCCTCTAGCGGCAAAGTCAAAAGCGATAGGCCTCGTTGTGTCAATGAACGGTTTGTTTTTTTTTTAGAATTCCCTGAAGGGTAAGTTAGAACTGTAACGTTCATCCACATTTCACCAAATATACCACTCGCCATTTTAATTCTGGTTCTCAGGAGTTTCAGTGCTTGGGATTAGTGTGGCGGGCTCGTCCCAAAAAATAATATCCACCAAGTTCACACCTGACATGTGCATGTGTATGTAATATTAAACACTTATGAGTTCTATGACAATGTCACCGACATTTTTTTATACCTGCTACAATGCGTAAACCACGATCGATGAATAATTTTACTATATCGATAAAATTCTGAGTCAGCGACGGTATTCATTCAAAATCCAATGTTTCATGAAATCATCACAATGGACGTTTTTAACTTAGATTATACGAGTATGAGTCACTATCAATATCTTCTTGCTTCTTGGCGTTTTAAAGCATACGACACCATTCGGATATCGAAGGATTTTGATAACTTTAGAGCCAAAGACATTAAATTTATATACTAGTTTAGAGCATAAGGGGCGTGTAGGAACTATAGGTGACAAGGAATAGAGCATAGCATAAACAATAAAGAATAAGGCACAGAAGTGTAAATGATAAACGATATTTATTTTGCAAGTAGGTTAAACATAACACTTTTACACGGCAATCCTTTTTGGTCATTTTAAGCTACGAGTAGATGAGGCCGGTGTTTCCTAGCTGACTACCTACCCTGAGAAGAAACACCGAAACAAACTCAGAGGTCAAAGTCTCTTTTAAAGTCCATACAATCTGTACTGGACAAAACATATGAGAACCATGTAGTTTAATGTCTGAGGTGGCCTTTTGAGGAAAGTCAAGTGGCACACAGATTTGAGTGGACTTGTCCAGACAGTGCAAGCATTTGTCAGTTATCGTGTAGCTCAAACTTAGAACTTTAAGGAGCTCAATGTGTCACTGTCAATGTTAGTAATCGTTAGGTAAAAGATGCTAAATTGCAACGCTAGATGGCAGTCTGCGCCGTGCACGTTTTCTGTAGACTTTTTGAATCGTTTTGGACTAATACAATTACACACTAGGAAGTGGTGACGGGCGGGCGTTTTTGGGGACTGTCTTTATGTAGAACTTTGACGTTCAAAAAGTGCTGGCACTCTGCCTAATTTGAATAAATTACTTTTGATTTTGAAACTTCATTCGCATACTGGGTTCAAAATCGGGGTCTTGAATAGGCTGAATTTGACACATTAATATAATTTAATCAATATTTATAAGGACTAACAGAGCGTGCTAAAGTCACTGTGGGTGGCAAAGTTATAATTGAATCTCGGTCGTGTTACTTGCCAAGTGACAGCAAATTAAAGCCCAGGTGGTCTGCGTTCAAATAGACTCCATGAGTAGCGATTTGCATGTGCGTCAGACACTGGATAGTCTTGCGCGACCAACTTTCCGACTTGCTGATATTTTTACCATTAGCTACCCAGCTTGTAAAATTGCAGTGGGACAAGCTCGCAGAACGGATTGCCGATGGGGTCGAAAGGTTCGCTACTGGCAACCACGAATCAGAACTGTTGTAAGACGCAGCATTGGAAGGTCTCCACAAGGTGGACCTATGACTTGGTGTCCGTAAGATGCGAGAGGCACAGAACCGGACGAAGTGGAGACACTTGCGGGGAGACCTAAGTGCAGCAGTGGAGCTCTTTCAGCTAAGATGATGATCATGAAGATTAGATGAGAGTGAGGATCAAGTCCAATGGCATTTGACAGGCTGATAATAAACGATAGAGTCCATATCAAAATACTATGACCATTCAACCTGAAAAATCCAAGCGTATCCAAGGTAAAACTATAGTTCAAAAATAACAATGATGAAACAGATCCTTTTGCAAGACAATGAGAGGAAGACAGGCAGTGGCGATTGTATGATAAGTAATATGATAAATAATGACGCTATTTTATGTACTGCCTATTCAATATATTAGTTTTAAAGCTTCATTGTGTACCTGGGTTCATGTAGTCATGAACGGACGTAAAACAAAAAGGATACAAGAAAATTGGAGCCGTCGAAGAAAGCCTGATCAAATCACAGCTCATTAGTACCAGATAATGCACTAATCAGCTGTTATCAGCTTATTTTTAGGCCGAAAGAACCATAGTCAATGAATAACGGGTTTTCAGGTTAAGTTGAAGAGGCGCTCAGAATTTGGGGTCCACCACAGAATCGGTCCTAATTGACAATCTCAATTTGTTGTGGGTGTCTTGTTAATAATAATTTATAATTGGTCGACCAATCACAGCTTCTAATGTGACTCCATCAGGCTGGACATTATACTTTTTAATTTCACATTTTAAATACTAATGTAAAAAAAAATCTCCTTACCTTATATGGCGTCAAAAAATTCGTCCGAATCGTTGTCGACTGGAAGTGAGCCCAAAAGACTGGCGGCATTGCCACGTTGTATGGCAATGCTTATCCTCTGGTTCGTGGTAAAAGCCAGCCTTTGGGTCACGCGAAGTATCAACTAAGCGATTAGCAAGTTCTGTAATAACGCATGAGCACTCGGACCCCACGGTCCAAGAGTTTCAACCCCAAACGGCTCGAAAATATAATTGTTAAAGGTTATTAAATTTTCGCCGCTTGAGGTTCTCCGCAGCCGCAGCGGCAGCACCAGCACAGCACGACGATCTAGTTAGATGGGATGACGCAAGAGTATCGACACAAGTAGCGTCCCACACTAAAGACCAACCCATCTTCCATGGGAATTGAATGATAATTAATTAAAGAAATATTAAAGACTAGCTGTACCCGCGACTTCGTCCGCGTGGAATAGTGTCTTTGGGTAGCTGTTTTAATTATTTAGGCTAATTATTTTACAAATAAGACACATACGTATAAATACTTTAATGAGCTATTTGTAGTGTTTCACTGCAAAGAGCTTATTTGGCTCCGTAAATGTTACATCAGAATAGTTCTAATATTTTTTCTTGTCGCAAACTTATAAAACATTCACATAAACCTTACATATTTCCATAAAAACTTTCATCCCCTATTCCTTATTGTTATTTTACACCCTTGAGGGTGAAACTTTTACAAACTTTGAATGTCATATTTATATCGAATCAACAGCTTAAAAAATAAGTTTCAATATTCTAGCTCTAAAAATGACGATACTTCCATTCAACTTTCAATCCCCCCTTTCAACCCCTTAACAACCCATTTTTCACATTAAAAAGTAGCCTGTGTCCTTTCTCAGGCTCTAGATTATCTGTGTACCAAATTTCATTTAAATTGGTTCAGTAGTTTTGGCGTTAAAGCGCGACAGACAGACAGACAGAGTTACTTTCGCATTTATCATATTAAGTAAGGATAATTAAATAAATATTGCCGGTAGTTCTATTTATACATAAATACATTATGTGTTTTATGATAACCAACAGGATAACGTCTAAAAATATGTCATTTATCCCTCACTGTATTTTTCCTCACGCCGAGGGAACATAAATATAAAATAACACAAGGAAACAGCATTTTATTGCATGAAATATTATGACTGATAATAATTTATGCATATTCGGGGTGCTGATTAAGGCCTAGAAGGTCTTCCAAGCATTTTGGACTCGTCTTTCGACCTCCTTGTCATGTCTATTTTTAAAAGACACTTCGAAGACATCCGGCCTAAGTACTTACATAAACTCATCGACATTTTGTACGCGAGTCCGACACACACTTGGCCGGTACAGGGGGGCTACTCTCTAAACTTACTCTAGGCTTAGACAGGAGCCCCCCAGACACGGACAGATTTGCCGTACAAATTTTACCTGCACCGATCAGTACCGATCCGTACCGACCTGTCTGTCCCGAAAACCTGCTATTTGTGAACGCACTCTTAAACCCATCCGTGTTCCTTCAAATTCGCTTTGCATTCCAGGGCCGCGGTAACTCTTTTGAACAATTCCGCAACATTCTGTTGTTTAGGCTACAGGGCGTGCTAAAGAAATAGTCATATAAACATAAAACCTCTCGAAAAATATTGGGACAATCGGATAAAAAGAAATGAGATCACTTTCGAATTGAGTGCGGTCACTTGAGTGAACTTCACAGTATCGGAAGAAATTGTTATCTCTTCGTTAGACAAAGAGTATAAAATATTATAACATCCGCTGTCCTCTTAGAATACTTACCTAGTATATTGTACTCGCTCGTTGACATGATAAGTCGGTCATTGCTTTGTAATAAATTCTATCAGTGCATTCAATAGTGTTTAATAGTGATTGACACTCACTAGTGACATCTGACTTTCTTAGTGACATTTATAAATACAGAATGTTCTTACAAGATGCGTGTGAAATGTACTGTTAGGGTTCCGTACTCGAAGGTAACCAATGGAACCCTATTACTAAGCCTCCGTCCATCCGTCCGTCTGTCTGTCAGCGGGCTGTGTCTCCAGAACCGTAATAGGTAGACAGTTGAAATTTTCACAGATATAAAAATGAAATGAAATTATAAATGAAAGGGGGCTCCCCTCTATACAATAAACGTGTTTTTTTCAGTCATAGTGCTAATTGCGTCGGACTCTCACACGAAAGGTTCCGTACCTTTCGTGTGAGAGTCCGACGCAATTGGCCGGTTTTTTTGTCGTTTTTTTTTATTATTGATGGGCCCACGTTTGATCACAACCTCACCTAATGGAAAACGACGATGTGTTCGACGATGGCATTTTGCCGCCTGTCCTACCCCCCTGCGACGAATCGGGTCAGCGAAAGAGTCTGCCTCCCTGACCCGCTCCGCCGCTTCCTTCTGCGAGATTACGTTCTCGCAAAAAGACGCAACCGCCTCCCATACCCTTTCATTGCCGATCATATCCCCGACAACGGCCGGCAGCGACAGATCTTCCCCTAATTCTGCCACCAGAACACGGCGCTGCGCCTCCCAGGCAGGGCACTGCTCGAGAGTGTGCATTGCCGTGTCCTCGTGGCAACCGCACTGGTAACACATGGGAGTCGCCTCCCGTCTTGCCACTTAGTGCAAGTATTTTCCAAAACAGCCATCGGCGCACACCATACCTGCACTAAACGGAAGGACAACATTCCGTGTCGCCTCCGTACCCACTCCTTTAGGATTGGCTGGATAGCCCCAACAAATCTCCACGTTCCTGTGCCAGCCTCATCCAGGTTACCCGCGATGGCAACAATGTCGTCCGACTTTGTCTTAGGTACAATAAAGAAATTGTTTTCTACGGGACACAAAACTGCTTTAAATTTCATTCGACAGTAATATGCTTCATAAATAAGTAATCAAAAAAACTTTACGAGTACTTTAAACGATTTTGTGATTGACTTCAATTTCTCAAATCGATCAACTACGGCAATATGGTGGGTATTCTTATCAAAACTACACGTGTATGAATTGACTGCGGGCCCTGGTTGGCTGCTGTAGAAATAATGTGGCGAAATTTGGTACAGGGCCGTCTTTTTCCTATTAGGGGGCCCTGGGCACGGAATAATGGGGCCCGTATGACTTTGACAGAGGACTATTTTGCTAAAACAGGTAAAAAAAATAAACAAGATTCTAGATTTATTCGACTAAAGTCACATTAAATGAAAAGGATTACTGTAATATTTTTCGGAACAGAAACTCTTTTAGCATTTACATGCTAGTACTAGAAAAACAATAGAGAAAAAAATCTATAGAGTGAAATAAACGTAAATTCTTCCGTTTGATTTGCTTAAAATTAATAGTTTTATCAGTCAGCAAAGGTGATCAAACTCAAATTATTTATTTCAATTAAACCATTTACAGGCACTTTTGAAATGTCAGAGTTGGTCAGTCAAAAGAGATTAAGCTATTTGCACGTTCTCAAGCGTAGATCTCTATGGAGAAGAACGTGCAAGAAACTCCACGGACACTCTTTTACGAATCTGGCAGAAATTAGGGGGCCCCTATCAATTTTGGGGCCCTGGGCACGTGCCCTTAGTGCCCAGTGGAAAAGAGGGACCTGATTATAGACCCATCGCAAACACAGTGACGGTATAGAGCCCCTTCGCAGGAAACGCCCCACCTGCTTTCCTGCTCTTTATGCCCATACACCGGTACCTTTCAGGACCTGAACGTTTGCGCGTACAGAAGGCTACAGTAAGGGTAGGCCAGCCTATACATAATGCCCAAAAAAAAAATTTGATGACGAAAATTCGCATCGTCAGTATCGTCATTTCAACCCTGAATAATGTGGTGAGTTTTTTTTTTGGGCATTATGTATGGGCTGCCCTACGTTTCCAATGGATGGAGTGGTTCAAGCATAACGAAGGTTTAGGTGTAAAATTCGTTATGTTTTTTTTGTAAATTGGCTAAAACATGTCAAAGGTTGTTGAAGACGTCGCAAAAATGCATGCCTCCTGGGAGCTTATAATTTGCTCAAATACCCGTGCGAGGCCGGGGCGGGTGGGTATACCTATTATATTTGGGTGTGAATCTGCAAAATGGTGTCGTAATAAAACTGAAATATTGGTGCTTAGCTTTAAGATATTTAATGTTGGAAATGGGGCTGAAAACTTGGCACGGGAATAGCGATCAATAGATTTAGCACTTGCTAGTTAAAGGCTAGGTACTTGAGACATTCTTTATGTACGATATTTCTATAAAATGTCGGACATAAAAGAATAGCACCATCCCAACACTTCCCGTGGGTGTCATAAGAGGCGACTAAGGGACTCACCAGAAAATGGGCAGCAGCATTCTCGGTGCATTGCAACAGCTACACTGCGATCGCCAACCCGCCTGCCAAGCGTGGCTCCCTTTGGGGGAGGCCTATGTCCGACAGTGGACGTCATTCGGCTGATGATGATGATACATTCTTCAAGAGTTAAAACGTTAGTTGCACCTTAAATACATAGTTAAACGGTAACCGACCACCGTCTCATCTGATTGACATTTTTACCACGGCATGAACTATTTTCATTATATTTCTGCCCTTATCCCATGTTACTTGGTGTCGGCGGAGCACCTGTTTTATTTCATTTCGTCTTGTCAACTGCCACGTTATCACCAGTGATCGGGGAAAGTAGTGCTATTTTGGGTCAATGAACCTGAATGTTAATGTTAATATGGACATGCCAAATGAAGTTAAAACTGTTTAATAACATGAGTACGCACGGCCTCATATCAAACCACTCAATTCCGGTATTAGCTGGTCCCACGTCGGCGCGGTGCTGTTTGCCATATTACTCACTGGTCTTGGGATTCAGAAGGCATATCCATGTAAAGATAACGGTCACTAAAACCCGGAGATGGCTAGTTATCACTGACTCTCTTTTTGCTATTATATGACTTTTCAAACAACGCAGTCTTCTTTTCTTTCCCCCTCTCCCTTCAGCGACTGACCTGACTTCAACAACCCAGTAACTGGGTAATACGATACCCCTTGGCAAGAATGAATGAATGAATGAATGTTATATTTATTTGCAAGAATATAGGTAGCTAACATAAGTTCTTAAAATCTAAGGGTTTCACTTTATTCGGCATTTCCGCCGTGCAAATATTTAGATTTTACATCTCGGTTATACATATAGCATACAGTACACATTTATATAGTAACTAACTACCGCCCGCGGCTCCGCCCGCGTTAATGTTGAAAATTATCCCAAGGGAACATACTCCCGAGATGAAAAGTATCCTATGTGTTATTCCAGACCATAATCTACCTCTGCGCCAAATTTCATCAAGATCCGTCCAGCCGTTTGCGCGTGAAGAAGGAACAAACACTCACAAACTTTCGCCTTTATAATATTAGTGTGATGTGATGTGATTAGCAATTACATAAAAATTCTAATATTGGTTTCATAACTTAAATTTAGAGAAATGAATGATATTGATGTTCGATTGTCAGCTTTCTGACTACCATAATGACTGACACATGTAATGGAATACCACCCGTTCTGGCTTTTGTCCGAAGATAGGAGAATAATGTCATGATATAAAAAATCCCCCCGTATAAAATTATAATATATAATATAATATAATATTTTGGGACAACTCACACGCGGTCATCTGATCCCAAACTAGGCAGAGCCTGTGCTATGGCAACCAGACAACTGATAAACATACTTGTATATTTCCAAACACATACATATTATAGACAAATTACACCCAGACAGAACGAATGATCATGCTCATCACACAATGATTTGTCCTGGGTGGGAATCGAACCCACGACCTCCGGTTTAGCAGTCAGGGTCACTAACCACTTGACCAACAGGCCAGTCAATTAACTGCTCAACCATTGTAAAACAATGAAACTGTAAGATAATGAGAAACGCCTGCACATTCACACTTTGCCTAGGTACTGCTAATCAGTAAAAGTTAATTGCGCATTGCAAATGATCTTTATGTTAAGGAGTTGAAACCGCCATCAGTTTAGTACTTTTTTTTTTTTTTTAGGGATGGGAAATCATCAAATGACTTCTTCCGCTCTGGGTGGAGCGGAAGGGCGTGTCAGACTCTTACTGACTAAAACCCATCCGTGTTCCTTCTAAAGCCCTTTGCGTTCCAGGGCGGCGGCGACTCTTTCGAACAAATTCCGCAACCCTGGATCAGTTTAGTACTTGCAAATTGCATGACATGAAATAGCAGGGGCAGTCGAGGGTGTGTCATGCTCACTCCAATGTCTCGCTAATGGTGGCGCGTGTATCGGATCATTCAGTTCCCTTCAAAATGGTTGAGCTGAATGTTGCTGATGCACGCGTCATGTTCGTGAACGGGCGCCGTCAGTGGAGACTGGTCATCCCTTGGTTGCCACTGCCTCATTTTAATATTTCATACTATAAATTGTTTTTTTTCNGTATCGGATCATTCAGTTCCCTTCAAAATGGTTGAGCTGAATGGTGCTGATGCACGCGTCATGTTCGTGAACGGGCGCCGTCAGTGGAGACTGGTCATCCCTTGGTTGCCACTGCCTCATTTTAATATTTGATACTATAATTGTGTTTTCTTTCTTTACATTGTTCTCATATATAGAAGCAACAAGGTTAATGTAACCAGGATTTTTGTAAACATAAAATGATTTAAAAGAGTGTCCGTGGAGTTTCTTGCACGTTCTTCTCCATAGAGATCTACGCTTTGGAACGTGCAAATAGCTTCATGTTTTTGACGGACTGACTTTGACAATTCAAAAGTACCTGATAATGGTTTATTTGAAATAAATGCTTTGACTTTGACATGAACAGGGAACATGAAGAGAAGTTGAAGAGAAGAAAGAGAGTGAGCTACTAGCTAGCTTTTTCATCTTTTCTCCCTTTTCTAAACTAGAGAATTAGTTGGGTCCCTTATGACAAGATAAGCTAACTGGATTCTGCCACCATTTATCTGTCTCTTTCGCCCAGCAGAGACGCTGTATTCCAGATTAGCTTTTGCGCGTGACTTAGTACGCGCATATCCCGTTTTTACCCGCTCCCGTAGGAATTTTTCGTTCCCGTATAGTCTTTTTTATGGATGGGAAATCATCAAATGTATTTTTCCGCTCTGGGTGGAGAGGAAGGACGTGTCAGACTCTAACTGACTAAAACCCATCCGTGTTCCTTCTAAAGACTTTTGCGTTCCAGGGCCGCGGTGACTCTTTCGAACAAATTCCGCAACCCTGGCAGTTCACGTATAGCCTAAAGCCTTCCTCATGAATGTGGCTATCAAATACAAAAAAAAAACCAAATCCGACTGTCAGTTCCAGAGAACCAAACATTCTACACTAGTTTTCACCAGATTCCGTGGCCTACTCCAAAGAAACCGTGTTTTTGCGAGATTAAAAGTAGCCTATGATAGCCAGTGATATTGTACTTTTCTCAATTTCATAAATTAGTAACTGGATGACCGAGCTTTACTCGTTTTGTTTCGTAAACGTTTTCTAAAAATGAAATCTAGCTAGATGCGAGCATACTAAATTTCATGAAAATCAGGGAGATTCAGACTATATAATACCTATACATATATATAAGAATTGCTCGTTTAAAGGTATTCGGTAAAGGTTTTAAGGTATATATATTTATAAAAATATATATATTAGATATCAGTTCTGTCAAAGATACTTCTCACATATAAAAATACCTCTTCATATTAATGAATAAATGCTAGTTATCTTTACCGTTCTTAACTAGACGCATCCATTCAGGTTTGACCCGGTCCCGGTTGTAAGAAAACAAACTGGTCCTACCCAGCTCTCCTTGCGCCCACGTAGGATAGGTTATTTATATCCCTTTCTTACCGGTATGTTACCGACCTTGAACGCCAGGTTAGTATTTGCGCTGCTAGACAGCCTGTTTCTATTCTGGGCCTATGTCTATGTCTGGGCTGGCTATCTACTAATAGGTGACAATTCTTCTAATTTTTAAGCTACGTTCGCATTCATTGCCATAGATTTTTGACGGATTGCGAGTATGGCGACTGAATTGGCCCTCATCTTGCGCGGTGTGGGACTTTCCGTCCTTTTGTTGAATCATCTACTGCGATAATGTGGTCGATGATAGAGCACGCTTGCCTAGAAGTAATCTTTTAATTCACTCTTGACTAAAATACCCGAAGTTGCTGTTAGGAACTTAGACTCCATCAGAAAATCCAATCTATCGAAAGAAAAAAAGATTTTTTGCGACAAGCAAATAGCTGTAACAATATTTTTAGTCGTGATGTCTCTTTGAATGATTAGATACAGATGGTGTAATCATTTTAGAAGATCATCTAAACTATAGATCATTGTCTAGAATTCTAGATATTTACAGAACACAGCATCAATTAAATGTGTATAGTAAAGTACCCTTCCGTGAGCAGCAACTGCAAATCAACAAAAACTTTTCACTAATAATTACTTTCAATAATTAAAATTAATGACGTTATTGTAGGAACTTGGCGAGGTTTTAACACGCGAACACGTTCTGTGATCGTGCTAATAATAATGTCAGGACTCACTTTATACCTTTAATAGTTTGAATACTGGTACTGAGACTGCAGAGTTGAAATTAAGTAATGACGATCAAACAAGTCTATGACTAGTGCGTGTTGCCAGTGATGACTTATGGAACCGAAACGTGGTCGCTCACAATGGGCCTTATCAGAAGGCTTAAAGTCACCCAAAGGGCAATGGAGAGGGCAATGCTCGGAGTTTCCTTGCGTGATCGAATCAGGGATGATGATATCCGCAAGAGAACCAAGGTTACCGATATAGCCCGAAGGATTGCTAAACTGAAGTGGCAGTGGCCAGGGCATATTGCTCGCAGAACAGATGGTCGATGGGTCCGGAATGTTCTAGAGTGGCGACCGCGTACCGGAAGACGTAGCGTTGGAAGGCTTCCGATGGATCCGACTAGCCGATGGATGCACAGTACCGGTTGTTATGGCGACACTTGGGGGAGGCCTATGTCCAGCAGTGGACGTCTTTCGGCTGATATGATGATGATTATGATCGAACTCGCTGCACCAATTTAGATGAAATTTGGTATAGAAATAGTTCGAGTCCCGGGAAAGGATATAGAATAGTTTTATCCCAAAAATCATCCTTTAAGGGGCTGGAAAGGAGGGTGGATGTTTGTATGGGAGTCAGTCATTATTGAAGATAAAACCATGAACCTTTGTATTTAGACACTTGATAAAAAATAAATAAATAGTGTAAGCGTTTTTGAAAAATAAAAATGTCTGCCCAAAGTAACTATTCCATGCGGATGAAGTCGCGGGCAAATATTATCTAACAACTAAACTACTCTCTTCAAAATTAAATTAAAAGTTTATCACAACAACGACAAACAGTATCGCCATTTTAAAATATCAGTTACAAACGCCATGTGGCTTCGATTCCCATAACCTTAGAGAATGACTCACAGGACGCTACAAGCTAACAAAATGTCGTTGACAGAGTGAATGCGAATTTAAATGAATCATTAGCATTCCGATCCCGTCTGTTGTATGTTCGTGTATATTCAAGTCTTAGCCGTCGTGGGTTAGTAGTTAAGTGGCGCCTAATAACGGCTAATTTGTAGCTTCGACGGATTTTTGAGACGGGCAAATCATCCAACGAAAATCTTACTGTCTCTTATATGTATATGTAAATTGGGCTGGTTTCCGCAACTCCACGACTAAGCGCGTATTTTGTGTGCAGGTGGGACAAATGTGTCATTCGATCCACCCCAGCTCCCCAAGGAAGGCCAGCAACGCATTAGTGTTACTAATTATCTTACAGAGGGTACCTGGGTTTCCGAAGTACTTAGCCCTGTAATCCGCGACTACCGGGCAGCTTAGAAGCAGATGTGCTGCTGTCTCGTCCTCCTCCATGCAGGCTCTGCAGAGTGGACTGTCAGTGACTCCTATGACATAGAGGTGTGCGTGTGTGCTGTGATGAGTGGTGGCTACAGACCCATGGCCAGTTGAGACGGCTGTGACTGAACGCAACTGTTGTTTAGCCAGTCTTAGGGCTTTTTTCGTAAAATGGCCATCGATAGAGGAAAGTGCCTCTTTGGCCTGCCTACACTCACTGTGGTCAACCCACAGCTTGTGATGTTTGTCTCTGGTGCATTTCCTTACCAGGTTGCGTAGATAACCGAAGGGGAGTGGCAGGATGGGTTCAGGTCCTATCGCTGCCACACTCGAACCCCATCTGGCGAGTTCGTCCGCTGCATCGTTGCCTCGGGATTCGCTTACTGTCTCTTTTAGTTCACTTCAAAATGTGTCGGGTGCGAGTGAGACAGGTAGACGAAGGGTTCTGTACCATTGCGATTCCTTGCTTCTTGCGAAATTTCATGATTCGAGAATTATGGAAAAAGGGACATGTTGCACCGACCCCAAATCAATTAGAATAGGGCGAGAGAGTGGTGATAATGAAGTGTACCTGAACTGTGAATTGTCTATGAACGATTTTGAGACGGAGACACGCGAAAATGTATCCTGTCTCTGTCACGTTAAAATCGATAGTAGCGACAGCGAGACTTTTATAAACGTGATCTATTTTTTTAGAAGTTTGGGGCTAAGGAAAATATAATTTCAATGCCCTTAGAGGGTAAGGGTGACGATTCTTTTTTAGATTTTAAAAGTGGATAGGACATGTTCCACTTCATATTCACCTTTAAAAACTGCCATATTATAGGGCGTTCTTAAGCGCTTCCTTAATAGGCACTCAGGGGCAGCTAAAACACTAGGAAGTGGTGACGGGCGGGCGTTTTGGGGACTGTCTTTATGTAGAACTTTGACGTTCAAAAAGTGCTGGCACTCAGCCTAATTTGAGTAAACGACTTTTGATTTTGATTTTTTATTTATTTGTGGTGGGGGCGCCGTAACCAACCACGAGGGCACATTGCGGGTTAGATTTCATTATACAACTCTCGTGGAGAATATTTATTAAGAACTAGCTTGTGTCAGAGGCTCTGCCCGAGTCATTGTCGATGACGATCCCAGCCTTTATACTCTTCTACACTACCGGGATCGTATCATATATCCTATTTCAGGACATAGTCGACCTGTGTGCAAAGTTTGAACAAAATGTGTTAAGCCGTTAAGACGTGAAGATGTAACAAGCAAACAGACAGAGAGACAGAGTTACTTTCGAGTTGATAATATTAAAGTAAGGATTTACTGTTCTAATCTTTCTACGATCATTGAACTCCACAACAAAGATCAATATATTTAAAAAAACAGCTACCTACTAAAAACATGACTAGGTATTATCCGGTATTCTCTCAGCGCTTGCATACCAATGACGCTGCATCAACACAAGACAAGAAAGTAAATAAATATTAACTAGACTTTTACTTCGAAAGGCGGCACAGAGTAAGAAAGCGTTTAGAGATGCCATAATCTATATTAATACATTTAATAAAGCCAAAGACTTTGTTTGAACGCGCTGATCTCTGGAACTATTGGAAAATTATTTTTGTGTATGATAGCCACCTTCATGAGAAAGGCTAGGCTATATGGGGATGGAAAAAAACGGTGTATACGCGTACGTAGTCGCGGACAAAATCTAGTCTAATACGTAATATTCTCGTGTCACAGTGTTTGTAACCAAACTCCTTCGAAACGGCTTGACCGATTCTCATGAAATTTTGTGTGTATATTCAGTAGCTCTGAGAATAGGACGCAAACTATATTTCATACCGCTAAGTATATTGTATACTTTTTTTTTACCGGCATGTCAACAAAATATCACTACATTTTTGTCTGATAAAAAATCCAAAATTCAAATGACAGCAGGGACCATCATCTTAACGAGCTCTTTCAGAGGCACTGAGGAAACTCTTGTGTGTAACTGATGGTCACCTTTCCCTGGATTGACCTCAGCAAGCGCTTGCAACCAGCTCGCATGCTCTTTGCATTATATTGCGTGCTTCCGAGGCATAATGTGATCGATTTATCGCTGTGCCCCGCAATTTAAAGTATGCAACGTGTAACAGAATAAACGCAATACCTCTTAAGGGGTCATTGTACTCATCATTATTTAGATTTCAATGTTGGTCCCATACTAAAAGTTGTTCGCTTTTACTATGGGACCAACATTAAACTCGCGAAAAAAAATCGACTCCCCCTTACATTTCTGTGCGTATAACTGTACTGAACAGGTGATTTTTTTTTGTGATTTCGGTGTTGGTCCCATAGTAAAAATTTTTCATAATGATGAGTACAATGACTCTTTAAGAGATATTGATACACACTTTATACTTGCATGCAAGTTGCTTGCAGGTACAAACACGGTGTAACAGTGACTTATTTAGCGTCTCCGAGCTCTGTGGCAAGACGACAGAACTTTTACCGAGAGTTGACTTCTCCGTCATTTAATTTAAGAGGTGATGTCATGGAGAAGTCTTGATAAAAAATTCCGTGTTTTGTTGGATTTCTAAACTGTAATGTTTTGAGGTTTTCTCCAGGTGATCTATGCTTAGGTCTTAGATAGATAAATAGATTTTCTGTTATGCTAGGTGATCAAATATCTTCTTATACTTATATAAAATTCTCGTGTCACAATGTTAGTTACCATACTTCTCCGAAACGGCTTGACCGATTTTCATGAAATTTTTTAAGCATAATCAGGATGTCTGAGAATCGGCTACTATCTATTTTTCATACCCCTAAGTGATAAGGGTAGTCCACCCCTAACATTTATTTTTTATTTTTTGGACATTTTTTTTTATAATGTGGCATTAAACAATACATACAACCCTAAATTTTCCACTATTGTTTAATAGCGATATTAGTACTTTGATTATAATTGATTTTATTTACCACTCATCAGTTATTCTTGACTATTTGTTTGGTAGATTGCGCTAATCCCAAGACCTACTGCTTCGAATTTAAAAAATATTTTAGTGTTGGGAAGCCTATTTATTGAGGAAGGCTATAGGCTATATAAAATCATGCTACGACCAATAGGAGCCGAGCATTCCTGAAAAATGTGACGCAGACAAAGTTGCAAGGGTCAGCTAGTACTCTATATAATACTACACCATAAAATATATTCCTTGGTAGTTTATTATTGGATGTCCTCGTTGCTCTTGCATCAGCTCTGCTGCTATGATTGAGGTATTGGGTTCCCAGTAGTGTTATTCTGTAACAATCTTGCTGTGATAACTTAGGTGAAGTTTTTCTTAAACGTAGATATTACTCTTAAAAAAAATTAGAAAAGTTGTGGGACACACCCAAAACACGATGTACACTTTTTGTGAAAATGACCCAGTTACGAGTACTTTCCAGATATTTCGAGAATAGAAGTTTCTAGCATTAACTGTCCTATGTAAGGAGCGCGTAGTCCGCGACCGGGTCAGTATTGGATTTGCGATACAAGCGAATACTTCGGAAGCGACTTCAAGTGCGAATAAAGTGATCAGTAGTGAAGTTGTGTTTTATAATTGGTGAGTTTAAAGTTGTAATTTGTGTTTTTAAATTAAAGTGTCATTTTGGTTATTTAAGCGGCTGTTTTTGTGAAGTGAGCTCAATGTGAGTTACGAATCCCTAGCACCAATTGCAACGGCAGCTTACTTCATGCTCATGGTGAGTTTTTTTCTCGAATCCACCAGCTGCGGTCAGGAATATTGGCTTTTCCAATCAGGTTATCTTCCCGAGATTTGTTCCCAGTTATGGCGCTATGTTCGCCACACATAACTTCTTTATTGTATGGGAGCCATCTTTAATTTTTATTATTTGTTGTTAAAGCGGCAACAGAAATACACACTCTGTGAAAATTTCTGCTGTCTACCTAGTACGGTTCTTGAGATACAGCCCGCTGTCAGGCAGACGGACGGAAGGATGGACGGACAGCGGAGTCTTAGTAATAAGGTCCCGTTTTACCCTTTGGGTACGGAACCCTAAAAACGAGCGAGTCTTACAGTAGTCGCAAAGGATGTGTAACATCTGACGTGTCACCTTGGTAAAAAGCAACATTAACATAAGTACCAACTGACAGCAAACTCGACCACTAATCAAATCGAATAAGGCGCGCTCATTGGTCAAATCAAATAGCGCGCGCTTCCTCGGCTTCCAGTTACACACCTCCGTCCCATTTCACGAAATCACGCCCACAGATTGCAGTAAAGCGAGACGAAAGATGTTACACATCAATAAAATAAAATATACCAAGAAAAATTCAGTAGTGTAGTCGTATTTATATCGACTGCCAGACAGATCGTTAACCGTTTTATATGTATGGTAGATGATTTGTCAATATGTAACGTTTATTTTATATTCTGAACGGTATCTTATAATATTGGAGGTAGGGTTGTCAAAGATTTAAAAAAGACTTATTTTATAACTTAAAGTTGTTTTAAATGCACATAATTTTAAGTCACTTTTAATTTGATGCAAGTGTTCCTTCTAAAACCCTTTGCGTTCCAGGGCCGCGGTGACTATTTTGAACAAATTCTGCAACCCTGGCGGAGGAACGGGGCCCAATTTGAGTTAATTAAAATTGAGTTACTTCAATGAGTTCCAAATTGTTTGAACAAAAAAATTGGTTGTCTGTAAAGTCAGTTTACTGACGATAGTTTAACGCGACAACGTCATAACAAAACATTGATGAAATGATCGTAACGTTAGAATGAGCGTAACGTTACAATGAGTCATCCTTTTTCGTGCGTGCAGCGTTCATCGATTAATAAGACGTTGTCACGTCAAAAAAGCTAAGTCGTAATTAGTTCATCCGTTTAGGATCTACGATGCCACAGACAGGCACACTTATGCACATATACAGATCCACGTTAACCTAATAACAACCATAATTTTGGTCGGAGACTTAAAATAAACACCATCTTTTTCTAACTGCTCCGATGGTCTCGCGGTCGCAAGCGTGGAGTACTGCGTTCGATTCCCAGGTCGGGCAAAAAGTGTTTTTGGGTTTTTCCAATAGAAATTTCTCAGTGACAGCCCGGAGTTTGGAAGTTGGTGGGTGTTGGTGGGCCTTTGGTCCTGCGCCAGATCTTTCTCCGGTCGTGTAGGGTTGCCGTCCCATCGGAATATGAGAGTGATGGAAAAGGGTGAGCACCTGTGTTTGCGCACACTCTTGTGCACTATAATATGTCCCGCGCCAATGGCTAGTCTCGGTTGAGATTGGCTGCCATGGCCAAGTCAGGAGAGCTATATAACACCAACCCTAGAGTTGAAAGTAGTCGAACTTTTCATTGCAAAAGATAGATAACATTTTCTTGGCACCGCGACAACCCTACGATTTATAATGTAACATGTTTTTAACTTCAGAGACACTTGTCGCAAAACTTTCACTGGCTTAAGCTCCACGTTGCAAGGTCAGTGCATTCCGTGCCGTACGTTTAAAAAGTAAAAGTTTTAGTTACGTAAGTACAGGATTCGATGGCCGAGTTGTACAGTTTGGATATTTTTTGAAAAGCTCCCGTTTGACTACTATCTCGCTTGATGGTATGCGGTGTAGAGTCGACGTTTGTTTGCAATGTGTAACAAATATACGTAAAACCTGAAAAGAGGTCGTTGGACTCATTATTAAAAAATAAATGAAAAAGCGTTTTATTTTCAGTAAATTTACATTTCCAAAACCTTCATGCATAGATATGTATGAAGGTTTAGTTATGGTTTAGGTATGTTTTTTGTATATTTCTTACGTAATACGTATAGAAGAGGCTCCTGCCAGGGTTGCGGAATTTGTCGAGAGTCACCGCGGCCCTGGAACGCAAAGGGCATTAGGAGGAACACGGATGGGTTTTAGTCAGTAAGAATCTGACACTCCCTTCCGCTGATTTCCCATCAGTAAAAAAAAAAAGAAAAGGTTATGTAAGGTTATATAAATTTAGCCAAAATTGATGTTATCTAAGTAAATTCCTTTTATTCGCAAAGTGCGATAAGGAAGTCAATGTACTTAATTTATCGTTCATATTTTAAAGAGATTAGATAGCCATCGATCTTTTAAGTTTCTGTTTTAAGAGGTGAGTTAGTTTCCTTTATAAACGACTAGTTGCGCCCCGCGGTGTTACCCACGGTTTATCAGATACTCTGCGTGAATGTCGAAAATTATCCGAAGAGAACATACTCACGGAATAAAAGGCATTGACCCTCCAGAGTGTCTACTTCCTGCATACCAAATTTTATCAAAATTGGTCCAGCCGTTTGCGCGTGAAGAAGTTACAAACATACACACACACTCACACTCACAAATTTTCGCCTTTATAATATTAGTGTGATGTAGTACGTTAGCAATAGAATAGTCAAAAAAAATCTTGAAGGTACTAATATTTAAGAAATTACTAGAAGCATGTCAGTTCTATAAAGGGGAAAATAATTTAGGGTTCATTTCCCCTCTTTTATTTCAAGTTATAAATAATACTACCGATTTACGTACCTACGAGGTTCACTCGAAATACAGTTTTCAGAATTCAGATTTTAGAATAGGTATTATAAAGTTTACCACGTACCGATGGCGCATCGCCGTACTTTTTAACCGACTTCAAAAAAGGAGGAGGAGCTCAATTCGGTTGTATTTTTTATGTCATTACTCCGTCATTTATGAACTGATTTGAAAAAAAATTTTACAACGTAAAAGGATATACTTTCCGATTGGTCCCATAGAAATTTCATCAAAATCGGTTTAGTAGTTTGGTTTTTAAATCAAAATAGCTGGAAAAAAAAATGCGTTCCGTATTTTGCTTTCTTGTGAGTTTACTGTGGTGTTAGGTGTGAGGTCCCACTACAAATAAAAAACTTAAAAAAAAAAAATACAACCGACTTTCAAATAACATCATAAAATGGCGACCAATCAGAGCTTGTGCTCTACAATTTATCCGATTTCCCGTTATAGTAAACCTGGAAACAAGGCTCTCATTGGTCTGTTCAGATATGAGCTCACACCAACACAAAGACGAATGAGGGGCCAATTTAACTATTACACCAAAACAGATAAATTATACAGAGTGCTGATTGGTCGCCAGTTTATGTCAGTCCACAGTTTCTCGAACCGACACGGAGATATTATAGACTATCAAATTTTGATGCGTAAAAAAGTATTCCAAATGTTAAGTTGACAATTTATCGAGAGTTTACAATCTGAAGTTATTTTATAATCTTACGGAGCTTGCCATTTTCCGGTTACAGATATATTATGAAATATAACAAATCACTACAAAGTAGAGAATAACTTCGGAAGTCGGTGTTTTTGGTTGTTTCTATGTTTTTAACACCGACTTCCAAAATTAAAGTTACTTGTATACTTTGTAGTGTTTTTGTTATTTGGAAGTCGATTGTATTTTTGTCAAAAAGTTTTTTTTGTAGGTACATGTCTTTGTACATATCGTTCACAATACGAACTTTTTTTTTGGTAGCAGATCTAAAAGACATTTTACAGCCAGGATCAATATTAGGATGGCTTACTATAGACTGTAGAAAGTTGACGTCATTTATTTCTTATCTTCCGTGCCAACTTTCTGAAGTGGGCCAGCTAGAACTGTTCAATTCTCACGGCTCACGAGATGGTAATCTTTGACGTTATCTGTTCCTCCACTATCTTATTGAGTGTTTATCTAAGATATACAGTTATATGTGGGATTTTTCGCCGGTTATTGTATGTACGTGCGGTGTTACTGGGGTTTCATAGTTACCTAGTTCTTTTATATTCATGTTTTGTAAATACTTTAACTTGGTATGATTCATTATAATAATAATATAATATAATATCTTGGGACAACCTCACACACGGTCATCCGATCCCAAACTAGGCAGAGCCTATATAAGTATGTTTATCAGTCATCTGGTTGCCGTAGGCAACCAGATGACTGATAAACATACTTATATATTTCTAAATAGATATACATTATAGATAAATTACACCCAGACACAGAACAAACGATCATGCTCATCACACAAAGATTTGTCCTGGGTGGGAATCGAACCTACGACCTCCGGTTTAGCAGTCAGGGTCACTAACCACTCGACCAACAGCCCAGTCAATTTCATTGGCGCTCGTATATTGTTAAAATTGCATAATTATGTCCTTCCATTTTCTAAAAGGATGGTTTGACAAAGTAAAGTCAAAACGTTTATTTCAATTAGACCATTTACAGGCACTTTTGAATTGTCAAGGTCGGTCGGTCAAAAAGATGAAGCTCTTTGCACGTTCCAAAGCGTAGATCTCTATGGAGAAGAACGTGCAAGAAACTCCACGGACACTCTTTTAAAAATAATATTTTTTACAAAGTTATGGTTACACAATTCCTGTTGAAATTATACATATATGTGAGAACGATGTAAAAGACGTGCAGGATAAAAGCGTCCGGAGTGAAAAGAACAATTCAAAGAAGCAATTAAAATAAACCGTGGCCGCCGAGAAATGACCAGTCCAAGCTGACAGCGCCCGTTCACGAACATGACGCAAGCGCCAGCACCATTCGGCTCAACCATTTTGAAGGGAGCCAAACGATCCAACGCATGCACCACCATCAGCCAAACTTTTGAGTGAGCATGATACTCCCAACCGCACACGGTACACTCAAGTCGAGATGTACCTTGAACACAAAAAGTTTGCGAATCACTGATCTAGACCGACGTTTTGCTTCGTTTGCGTCCATATGTTTCCAGAAATCGATTATTTTATTTTCATACCCGCGAGCCATAACAGACCATTGTCAATCCAACTTTCCTTAGCAGCTGACGTATATATAAAAGAATACAATCGCTGTCACACTATTGTTCGAACTCTCTTGTAATTAATTAATGAGTCATTTCAGTACATCGCAGTTTTTGAGCGTTCGTCATTGGAGACACATGTTTTTAGTTCATATTTTGTTTTATTTTTCGAGTTATAAACGGTTTTGCGATGATACAAACTTGACTCAAAATTTGTGGCTTTTTTTAAGGATGGGAAATCATCAAATGACTTCTTCCGCTCTGTGTGTAGCGGAAGGACGTGTCAGACTCTTGCTGACTAAAACCCATCCGTGTTCCTTCTAAAGCCTTTTGCGTTCCAAGGTCGCGGTGACTCTTTCGAACAAATTCCGCAACCCTGCCAGGCTCTGGCCCTAGCGAGCCCGTCTCCTATGCTGACATCCTTTTGAGGCGCGCGTGAAACACAACGCGCCATCGACCCGGGCCTGGTGGTGATCGGACAGCGAGCCACCCAACGCTCGCCGTCCGCAGGCCCGCGAAAATTTGTGGCTTGGCGTCAGGGGCACGCCGATGCGTTTATGATCTGGCGTTCAAAAGGTTTTCACAGAATCTGTATTGACACCCTTGCGCCATCGCATGTTCCAAGTACGGCAGGCTGTGCCGGCGCTGCCGCTGCGAGGATGTTGAGGCCCTCATGCGGCGCAAATACTGTAACCTTATTGGGAATTACAGTTTTGAGCCGTTTGGGGTCGAAACGCTTGGATCATGGGGTCCGAGTGCGCGTCTCCTTTTCAAGGACATATCTCGCCGACTGATCGGCACTTTGCGTGACCAGAGGGCTGGCTCGTTCTATGCTCAAAGAATTAGCATTGCCATTCAACGTGGCAATGCTGCCAGTCTTCTGGGCACGTTTCCGGATGACAGCGATGCGGAGGAATACTTTGACGCCTGAGTGTACTTTTTTTTGTAGATGTACATACTTAGGTTTAGTAGATGTAAATAGTTTAAGTAAATAGTTTTAAGTATAGTTATAAATATAAATATTTCAAATTAAATTAAATATCTGTATTTCAATTGCCGCTGAAGTTAGATCAAGAATTACAATGCCAGTATCCAATATAAACGTTCCTTCCAACAGCTAGGCTCTTAGGCATTTAAATACGCACTAGTCTAAGCAGATTAGTGGCTATACGGCTTCAAATAGTCAAGGAGATGTCTGTCTGTCCCCGCGAGGTTAGGCCGTGGTGGTTAGAGATGCAAGTTGTAGGAATTCAGACGAAATTAATTGGATTTGTGTCTTATCGTTTTTCTAGACAGATTGTAGTTTTTAGGTTTCCGTACCCGATGGGTAACGGAACCCTATTACTAAGCCTCCGCTGTCCGTCCGTCCCTACGTCCGTTCGTTCGTCCGTCTCCCTGGCAGCGGGCTGTATCTCAAGAACCGGTAATAGGTAGACAGTTGAAATTTTCAGCGTGCTATAAGAACCAATAATAAAATTATAATATAGGGGGATCCCATAGAAGAAACGTGTTTTTCGGTGTGATTATTTTAGCCCATAGCCTTCGCTATGAATGTGGCTATCATATGCAAAAGGAATTTTCCAAATCCGACTGGTAGTTCCAGAGAAAAGCGCGTTCAACAGACGAACAAACTCTTCAGCTTTATTATTAGTATATTTATATAGATTTTATCTATTTATTTTATGTCACGGGTAATTACGGAACTACGGCTAACACGGGTAGCTACGGAACTCTCACTGTGCGCGGCTCGACACGCACTTGACCGGTATTTGACGCTGCGCCGGTATGTGTCACAGTGGTATTATGGTTCAAGTTCTCGCTATTTTCTCCTTCACAATAAGTCAGTGAGATCGCAGACAAACTTTCGACTGTATAGTACATTGACATTATGATAATTATATGCACACTACATTTATTTATAAACCGATTATGTAAATTAAGTTATTCATTTATAACTTAGTATGCGTTTTCGATAGCTCGTCTTCAGAAAATGAAATTCACATTAAATCATAGACCCAAGTTCGAATCGCTTACAAGTATATAATAAATCCTTAGTGACCTCTTAGCACCCTCTCAGGAACTTGTAAAATATGATCATTCTATCTTCCCTCGAAAAGAAGCGGCGCGATCAATGTCCTGCGCCTGATCTCTCTCCGTTTCTTTTCAGATGGCCATCGGACTATGAGAGTTACGGCCAGGTTTTAATAACGTATATACCAGTGACCAACTGTCAAATTAGCTACCAACAGTAGCTGAAACGTCATGTTTGAAAGGCAAACATGAAGTTTCAGCTTTCGTTCAGTTGGTCACAGGTAGATACTTTATTGAGACCGACCGTTAAAGAACAGCGAGTGCACCTGTGTTTGCGCACACACATGTGTACTATAATATGTCCTGCGTAGGCACTTGACTTATTTCTGTTGATATTGGTCACCGTGTCCGAAATTGTAACGGGAGGTTTTACATTTATTTCAATCTGACAAGAAAATTACATTAACTCAATAAATCATACAATACTTGTAATAATTAATTTTGTTTTTACTTTGACTTTGAATAATTAATAAATGTCAAAAATATATTTTTGATATTTATTAATTATTTTAAGTATTGTATGATATATTATATTTATCATTATTATAAGTATTGTATGATATATTTATCATTATTATAAGTATTGTATGATGAATTTATTAATTATTATAAGTATTGTATGATTTATTGAGTTAATGAATTTTTATTATAATAATGTATTGTGGCTACGCCACATGCCTTTTCTCCAACTTTGTTGGGCTCAGCTGCTTCCGGTCAGACAAAGTGTAACCGGATGAGATGAGCAGCTGAGGACCATTATTTTGTACAGAGCGACCGCCTATCTGACCTCCAATATGAGAGTGATGGAAGAGGGAGTGCACCTGTGTTTGCGCACACACTTGTGCACTGTAATATGTCCCGCGCCGATGGCTAGTCTCGGTTGGGATTGGCCGCCATGGCCGAAATCGGTCAGGAGGACTATATATCTGACCTCCACAACCCAGTAACAGTAACTGGGTAACATATCGATACCCTTTGGAAAGACTGATATCACATTTTTTTTCTGGCTTCTGACAATCCGTAACGACTGCCAAAGATCTACAAATGAAGCCGGGTCTAACGTACTGAGATTCTTCCGTGCCTCAGAAAAGGCACGGAAGAATCTCAGTATGTTAAGATGGTCACCTATCCATAGACCGACCTCGACAAGCGTTGCTTAACCTTGAAAATCGACCCGTGAAGCCGTACAGATATTTTATTTTTTTCATTGATATTTTAAGATTTTTTCCATTCACAATATCTGCACCTGCTTATACCAAGGCGCCTGAAGTCTAGCCTCTGTTGGCAGACCTAGGTTCTGTTTATCTAGGTTAGTTGCAGCGTGACGTCATCCTACTTCAATTACGTCATTGAGTGCACGTCTAGACACCTTATAAATTTACCTTCGAATGTAGGGGGTAGTGTTTCGGATAATTTGATTTACTAAGCTACAGGTTTGGAGGTAATACGGGGATAATCTATTGTATTACTTAACCTTATTATTATATTAGATATTCCGGACGGGTTCGTCCTTGTCTAAAATGTGTACGTCTACACGTTACATGTTAAACGGCTAGGTGAGTACCCACATACACGTACATACGTACGTCATGAAAGCTAACGTACTTGGCTATACACTTCGCCGCAGGGTACCCGGTACCCGCTAGTCGGCAACCGGAACGTATGAAAAGGCACTTAAGCAAATGACAAATGACAATTTCAACTAATAGGGAATATGTTTATCTAGAAATATACAAAAATATAATACTGACAATGAAAATAGAATCGAAATTGACCGAAAAACAAACGAGATATAACTATTTTAAACAAATATATCTGTCCCTCTCGCGAAAACGCTATTTTCTATGGCAGCTGTATAGGCGACATAGCATTTGACGTCACAGTTGGTACCGGACTTCTCGTTCTAATTGTCAACTTTGAAGCTTAATAACTTAATCGCTGTTGAAGGTATTTTAAAAATTCTTTCATAATTGTTTACTAGAGATAATAAGTATTTTATTTTGAAAATAAAAAAATTGCATGCATATTCCTTATTGTCATTTGTCATCAGAAATTGTTTGAATTTGGTTAACATAAGTTTCCATCTCTCGCTTGCTTCGACTGAAACAAGCTTCCAACGTATTGATCAAAGGGAGATTTGAAGCCTGGGGGCTACTCTCTAAACCCGAAGTCCGTAGCTTCGGGTTTAGTTGCGGGCGTATTCTACTCCGTATCACCTACGGACTTATGATTAGTTCCGAACCCGAACTAAGCAACTAAACCCGAAACAACGGACTTCGGGCTTAGAGTGTAGCCCCCCTGAGGTACCTTATACAGGAATCACGTGACACGGGAGTCTGGGAAGTGATTTTGACGGGCAGGGCGGAAAAAACCAATTTTTAATCGTGTACTTAGAATTTAGAATGTAGAACAGTTACCTGTAGAAATTAATGTGTAGAAGTAGAAAGTAGTTAAAATATGTCTGTCTCTGTCTTTTCAGCTTCATCAACAATGATAACAGCAGTCAACGACTTTTTAGACGACCTCCGGTGAGTTACGTTTAGTTACATACTAAACTAACTGTGACTAAAACTAATTGGTGTACTAACTATAATGACTAACATGGTTTAGTGTAATAACTAACATAACTAGAACTGTTTGGTGTACTCACTATAATGACTAACGTTATTTGGTGTACTCACTACAACGACTAACATGGTTTAGTGTAATAACTAACATAATTATAACTGTTTGGTGGACTTTTTACAATGACTCACGTTATTTGGTGTACTCACTACAATGACTAACACTAATTGGTGTAAGTACTTACTTACATGACTAAAATGAATTGGTGTACTTACTAACGTGAGTAAAATGGATTAGTTTTTTTTAACGGTATTATTAAATACTGTCATGAATGGATGCACGCATCAAAAGCAAGATGATAGTTTAAAGGGCATGGGTGTTATTAAAGTTATAGGGTTGACTAACAAATAATATAGCACGCTTGCCTAAGCCTAAATTGCCTGAAAATAACATTGCCTTAAAACATGCTATCTGTAAATCAACCTTTAAAACATCTTGTACAGTAGTCACTTTATTTTTATACCTTTTTTAACTGTAATGTTGACGTTCAAAAGTGCCTTTTAATGGCCTAATTGGAATAAACATTTTGACTTCGACTTGCATTATTTATTATATTCTTTAAAGTATACCACATAAAAAACACAGTAAAAACGTTTAAAAAACCAAGTGTACAATGGGAGGTCGTATCGCACAGGGGCAATCTCTTACAGACAACCTTTGGATGGACTGAACGAAAGAAGTTAGATTTAGGGCGGTCAGTGTACAAACATCATAAACAATATTAATTAGACATAATAATATAAAATACACACAATACTAACTAATAAATATCAAATATATAAATGGGAAAGGAGAAGAAAAATTATAGTGAGAGGTAATGCTCCTTCACCAATTTTTTAAACGTTGGTAGCGTTTGCGCACGCGTCACATCTATGGGTAATGCATTCTACAAACGAGCAGCTTGAATAGTGAAAGATTTGTTAAAGAAGGATGTGGAATGCATACGAATACTAAATTTAAGATTTTCCGATGATCTCAAGGACCTAGAATGTGTGTCACAGAGAAACTGAAACCGGTATTTAAGATAAAAAGGAGTCGAAGGATTAAAAAGTACATTGTAAAGCAGAGATTTCTTAGACAAAGCCACATTCCGTGACAGATATCGATATTGACCACGTTTCATGTGACACTTGGGCAGCGCATGAAAATCTCATACATTTGAAAAAGTAGAGTCGTAAATGCTTATGCCTGGCTTTCGCTGCGACATGCGTACCAACCTAAGATACACTCAAAACAAACATCAACTTATTTAAATTTTTATTTAATATTGGTTTGCTCTTGACTCTAGTCTAGGTCATAGATGACAGAGACAAAGTCGACGATGGAGCGAGCTTACCCAGAAGAAGCCTGTTAACTCTAATTTTGAAGAGATAAGGGTTGTATGCGTTCGGAAACAGACGCAGCCAGAGACTTCCACTCCTTTGCTGTGCGCATTATAAAAGACGTTTGGAAACGTTAAACGTTTTCGACTGTCCTCAAAAGGCAGTGAAACTCATCAAAAATTCGACATACGTACTCTAAACCTACATTGCATAATACCACGCATGATTTGTATTTCCGAGTGCTAAACGGCCAGTCAGGTTCTTTCAAGCTGCTCGGCCTTGAGATACACAGCTGGTTTTATATCACTGCAGCCCTACTATGACGTGCTAATAAAGTCAAAGTCAAAACTTTTATTTCGGCCATTAAACGGCACTTTTGAACATCATCGTTTACAGTTCAGTAAAAATAATAACATTACATTAATAAAGTGACTCTACTGTCCATTCGGAAAGGGAAGAACGGACAAGAAACTCCATAGTTACTCTTTTCAAATAATGATTTTATAAAATTAGGTATACAAAAATTAATTTCATATTATGTGAGGACGATGCACCCAGAGTATGCTACTTATAAGAACAAAGTATCACCAGCAGAGGCAAACTTATTCATTTTCTAAAGAAATTTAGGTAAATGGTACTCACATATTTACAAACATTGGAACCATCAATTAAACAGTGTGTGAGTCAACAGAAAAATAAAAACACAAAAAAAAGAAACAGTATATCTATAAAGTTAATAATGCCATCCAATTCCGATGATGTAAACGGGATAGTGCTATTCGCATGTATTTTATTCCGTTTCCCTTTTCGATCGTTTTAAGACTTCCTAGTAGGACCCCTGTACTGAGTCCCGATAAGCCTACGAACCGTCCAGTTTTAGAGTACTCCAAAGCGGTTTATGTAATTTAAATTTCATGGTTAGTTTTCTTTGGGAAGGTCATGAAAACATCTTAGCGTGTCCATGGCAATCAAAGTTAATTTGTGTCGCTTAGCTATGAAGTTTTGAATTAATCGAGGCAACAATGCAACATGCACAGTAACAAACCTTTTCATATAATTTTTTCCATATGTATTATTATTTATTTATTATTATATACTTTATTGTACACCTCATAATAAGAACAGGACAATCAAACAGAAAATAAGTGTACAATGGGCGGTCTTATCGCACAAGGCAATCTCTTCCAGACAACCTTAGGATGGACAACTGTTTTGGAATAATTTCTGTAAGAACACGGTGTTGCATTGTCTCTATCCATATTTTTTTTCTCTAACTTATATTGTCTTGCTGTTGGGCAAAGGCCCATTGCTTTCCAACGCTCTTTGTGTTTTGCCATCTCCGGCCAATCTGTCAGGAACGAGTCTAAATCGTCACGCCAGCCTTTTTTTAGCCTGCTTCGGCTACGACGCCTGTCCTCAGGCATCCACTGCGTGACGATCCTGGCCCATCGGTCTTGATGCATGATGCATCCTGTAAGTGTGACCCGCTCAGTCCCATTTTAGCCTCGCAGACTTGTCACCAACGACAGCGATGCTTGTCCTAGATCGTATTATTGTGTTGCGGACTCGAACGGTGAGTTTGATTTCTAAAATGCTACGTCTCTATCTATGAGAGCCTTTATTAGTAGCATCCATTAGTTCCTATAATGTGAGGGTATGTGATCGATGTCCAACGACCCATCTTTTTTTCGTTTAACAGCATCACATCTTCTGGTCTTGTCCTTTCAGTTACCCTTCGTTTACGAGGCATAATCAGTACTTACTTAAGTATCTAAAATAACATTCTCATCACCTCAAGCGACTCTAACAAAGTTTACATAACGCTATTTACTACGTTCGCGTAAATAACCACCTATTTATCTATTATGTAAAACCATTCAGAAGGAGCCTCAAACTAATTTACACTATCCATCACGTCATGACACTGATAATTGATCTTGAAATTTCCACGCAGTTGTGAAACTGGCTGAATGTCGCGTCGCCTTTGTTTAGAAGCAGTGTCGTTTAAGAAAATGTGATTTTATTGTCTTTGGAAAAGTGTTGCCGTGGTTTTTTTTAAGTTTGGTAGTTCTTTTTTTGAATTATGACGTGTCTTGTGTGTTGATTTTTGAATAAAGAGAAGTGTTAACGTTCAGTAGATTGCTTTTTGTTTGACTAAAAAGACCAGTGCCCATATTTTATGGCAAGAACTCTAGAAGAACTGATAATATTAAAAAGGACAGCCTTACGCTATCTTCTAGCAAGAGAATCAAAACTCCTCGCGCTCGGGCAGAAACCGGTAAACAATAAAATCGCCAATTTCGTTCGGAAGTACGAACACAACGACAGTTGGTCTGGTTTTTTGGACTCTTTTAACGAAGATGTTACGAGGAATGTGAATATTTACGATTGGAAGTTTAAAGAAGAGGGTATAAGTAACTTGCCTAGGCAGTACAGATTGAATTCGACTTCTAGAGAGCTCTTGAGCAGTTTTAGGACGCGTTTAAGGTAAGAATTGAAGGTCCAGTTCCCTACCTAGTTCTTTATGTGGCCTACCCAAATGTTACTTTGGTATTGTTCGTCAAGTTGTTGAGCTCCTTAAAGTTATAAGTTTGAGCTACACGATAAGTGACAAATGCTTGCACTGTCAGGACAGGTCCACTCAAATCGGTACTTTCCTCAAAAGACCACTTCAGACATTCACCTACATGGTTCTCATATTTGACCAGTACGATTGTATGGACTTTAAAAGAGACTTTCACCTCTGAGTTTGTTTCGGTGTTTCTTCTCAAGGTAGTCAGCTAGGAAACACCGGCCTCATCTAGTTTAAATTAAGTATCCAAAATTATTGACGTGTAAAAGTGTTATGTTTAACCTACTTACAAAATAAATATCATTTATCTACCATATAGTTATGACCACACAAATATACAATCGTAGATTTTTATTCTTATTAAAAATGCCCGATGACATCGCGGGAGATCCAGACGATGGCAGGACGAGCTTGACGCTTATCAGCAGGATTGGTCCACACTTGCCCAAAGCCGGGAGTAACGGAAGGAAGAAAGGGAGGCCTTTGCCCTGCAGTGGGACAAAGGCTAAAAATGCATAGATTAATATTCTTATTGGCGTCTGTAATTGCTGTCAGCGCAGCGGTTCCGTGTTCTATATGATAAAAACACTAAAATAAAGCTACACCAAATTAAAACTTCACTTTCCTTCTAAGTTAATCGGGTAAAAACAAATGAATTTTACAAAAATGGAAGGAACTTAACGGACAAAAATTATATGTACTTATAAATGAGGGTAGTCCTAACTTGGATTTGAAAGATAACTAGCACGACTAATTTTGGCCCAATAGCGATGTAGCCTTGGTTAAAAATATATGATTCTGTTTAGTCCGTCAGTTAGATTATCGAAAATAGTGGATACGTTATTTGTATTTTATCAAATTAATAAAAAAATACGAAGATGAAACGCATCAAAGATAAGGAATCGGGGCTTGTAACTTCACTTTCCAGTAAAAATTGTACTAGTAAGTGACGTCACACGAGTTTTCAACGCACTGTATCGTCTTCAGTTTTTCTTTACGTGACAAAAGAAAAAATGCGTGTCCAATATTGTTTGGAAATCTATCTGACGGATTAATTAGAATTTTTTGGTCAAATACCCTATTACGGCAAGGCATAAAAATCCTGCTCCGATTTTTTCGTCATGTTCTCGTGGCATGATTTAATGACTAGGTCAACAATATTGACGGATCTTATCGGTATTTATCAGACAGATTAAAGATTCCAATCTACGATTAAGATTTTTTCTAAGACTCGACCACAGTCGAGGTGTTTTATGCTCGGAGAATGAGTCATTTACTGTGAATTCTGTGATTAATAATGCGCTAGATGGCTTTTAAACTGGCACTGAAAACCACTGCCGCGGTGGAATTAGATGCTCTGCAGATGAACTGGAGTCCACTAACGGCTGGTTTCTATAATGTTTAACACATGTTAAATTTAAATTAACTGGAAAGAACACGTAGATAATGTAAGCTCTAGGATTAATAAGTTTGTATATGCACTCAAACAAGTAAAAAATGTTACTAACATAAAAACTGCCGTTACATCGTACCACGCTTATGTAGAATCATTACTACGCTACGGTCTTGTAATGTGGGGTAATAGCGTCGATCTGAGTAGAGCATTTGTTGCTCAAAAAAAGTGCATAAGAGCAATGTATGGACTGCAACCTGATGACTCATGTCGACCAATTTTTAAAAAACTTGCTTTGCTACCGCTGCCTTCCCTATATATTTATGAAACATGTGTGTTCGTAGCCAAGAATAAACAGCTATTCAAAACAGCTAACGATATTTGCCCACGGAACAGACGAGATCCTCATAAATTAGTATTTAATCATTTGCCAAGGCTTAGCAAATACAACAAAAACTGCCTAGCAATGTGTGTGCGTATTTATAACAAAATACCAAACCATTTCAAGGAAATAAGTATAAGGCTGTTTAAGATGAAATTATATAACTGGTTAAACGAACACGGTTTCTATAATTTAAAAGAGTTTATGGAATATAAATGTTGATACATTTAATTCCTATTGTAGGTGGTTTCCTTAAAATTTTTGCATGCTATAACTTAGCAAAACATGCTTGTGCCTTTTTTATTTACTTTAACACCATTTTATACCATGTTTTATGCAAATAAATGATTATTATTATTATTAT
>NDFZ01004931.1:175350-214051 GCA_002192655.3 Mamestra configurata
ATGTCCGGCGTTGGCGAGGCGGAGCTGAGCGACGAGCCCGGGGGTGGAGGATGTGCGCGTCGGGCAGCTGCTCTTGTTATCATACTCCAAGTTTCATTCCATCATTCCTCGTAGTACGTACGTTAAACGTAGGTATAGGTAGTCATAGTCATTCAATTTTCATAATGACATACATATGTCATCAGTCTGTACTGCATATTTTCTTCTATTGTGGTTTTATTGGCTTTATGATTTAATAAAGTTTGTATTGTAAATAATCTGTTTGTTTTTGGAGGTTTTGGGCGAAAGAAATGTGCATAAATACAATCAAAAACTGTTATTTTAAATTTAAATTTGCTTGTACGGAAATAAAACTTGTGTTGACATCGGGAGTTGCCAGCTATATTATTATTATTATTAAACAATTTAACTACCAACAGTAGCTAAAACGTCATGTTTGAAAGGCAAACATTCAGCTACTGTTGGTAGCCAATTTGACAGTTGTTCAAAGGTAGATACGTTATTGAGACGTCATCATCACTGTCCTGACCATTACCCAATTTATTTGGTTTCGGCGTAATATGTCCTTTTGAACCATACTATTGTAGCGGCATCAATGCTGCCACAAGAAAAAACAACGGAACAAATATACATCGCAACAAAAAGAACCGAGATAGATGGCGATCTACAACTCAACAAAATCCTGCATCGCGCAAGTGAAGTTTACATTGCTATTTGAACGTATACAACAGTCCGAATATCAACTATCGGGCAGTTGCCCACCAGACACAACATCGTCTGGTCAGAGGATCCTCTGTTTTCTGTCGAGGTTTGCGGGACTTTACTCTCTGTTCCGCATTCCTCTTCACTATGTCCTTCCTCGAGGCAGTGTTTGAAAATATCAGTGCCAACCAAAACAATCTCTATTTGGAGAAACACAACTGCTCTCTCTCTTAGCTCTGCCATCTAAGACTGGTTAATTAATCCTTATTTCATTTGTGCCCTACAGGGTTCAAAATTGTGCCCTAGCTTTATGCCAATGCCGTAAAATCATGTACAGACGCCAGCACATCAAGCTACCCGAAACTGTCAAATTTTCCCAATCAACCTTGAAGCTAAATATTTAGCGATTTAGTTGAAATCTATTCAAGAAATTTGACAGAATGGTGTAGCTTGATATGCTGGCGTCCGTACATTCGGGCGCAAATAAAGATGATTGTCTTAAAACACAATAGCGTAACAACAGGACAATTTCATTCAACCCAAATCAACCTGATCATTCATCATATCCCTACAAAACTAATATCATCACGAAATACTACACAAGATACGATATCTACTACCAATGATAACACCTTCAGTATATCTGCTGCATTGGCCCGAAGTGGTACTGTGGGATTACTCCGAACATTATCTGTGAAATTCGGTAAGTGAGAGACATTGGTGTTAAAATATTCATGTCTGTTCAGTTATCATAGAAAAAAGTGATAAAAATTGTGGAATTGATAACAGGTAACATGTGACTTGGAGTAAATAGCTTGTGGAGACAGTGATCAATCTAGTCGGCCAAAGAATCAGTATTGCCATTCAACGCGGCAATGCAGTGTTCTGGGTGATTTTGCCATTGACAGCGATGTGGATGAATTTTTTGATGCCCATCTAGTGTCAAATGAATGAATGTCGATTGATGAAGACTGAGAGGGAGGTTAAATAAATGGAGGATGGGGTAATGGAGGAGTTATATGAAAGAAAAGGGACACATTTTTTTTTTAAGGATGGGTAATCATCAAATGCCTTCTTCCGCTCTGAGTGGAGCGAAAGGGCAAACCCATCCGTGTTCCTTCTAAAGCCCTTTGCGTTCCAGGACCCCGGTGACTCTTTCAAACAAATTCCGCAACACTGGCAGGCTCTGACCGTGTCTCTTATGCTGACATCTCACTAAGGCGCGCATGGAACACAACGAGCTATCGACCCGGGCCTGGTTGTGATCTGACGCTCGCCGTCCGCAGGCCCGAGGGACACAATATGATGTGAAAGAGACAATGTGATATGAAAGAAAGGAGACAAGGGAGGCGTGACGGTTGACAAGACGGAATGGAAACAGAAAACGTTTTACACTGACACCAAGTAACATGGGATAAGGACAGGAAGAAGATGATGTAAATGTTGACGGTCATATAATAGGATCGAACTTAGCTCTCGTACGTACTGTAACGCCTCTTTTCCTAGTAAAATAAGATACTAGTCACGCTTTTGAATTGCGGAGACTTGAGGAAAGGGCGAGGTTGTAGAGAGTCGATGTGCACCATCTGCCTAGTTGAGTGGCTGCCTACCAGACCTCCACAACCCATTAACTGGGTAACACGGTACTCCTTGGCAAGACTGGTGTCAGATTATCTGGCTTCTGAGTATCCGTAACGACTGCCAAAGATCTACAAATGACAGCCGGGACCAACGGCTTAACGTGCTTTCCGAGGCACAGAGGAGTCTCGGTATGTTAAGATGATCACCCATCCACAGACCAACCTCGGCAAGCGTTGCTTAACCTTAAAGATCGACCCATGCGGCTGTTATTATTTAGCCACGAGCTCCTCGAGTCGATGTGCACCAAAAGCGAATAATTGTAGTAGATATGTGGTAAGTTGCTGTCAGGCGAGATTAAGTCAAGAAGTCAAGAGTGAATAGGTTACATCTAGGCAAGAGAGCTCCAACGACCGCATCATCACATAAGTACATCAACAATAAAAAGGTTGGGAGAGTCACACGCTCCACGCGTGTGATTCACAAAATATCTCGCTCTTAAACTCCATTCTAGACCACATGAATTAATCTTTGGTGGATTTGATCCTCCGGCTCTTATCCTATTTTATTTGAGGTCGACCCAGCAGTCTGCTTCTTCCTTCAAATTACTCTTTGAACCCTCTCCGTTCATCGTCTTTCTAGTAATTCTTGGCGCCAATGTTGGATTACGATAGTTAAAAATGATCAGCCCTAATTTAAATAAGTCATGTCCGATAATACGTTATCGTAATGAATTGTTTGTACTATTTTCGTTAATCTATTAGATACTATAGGTATTAATAACGTGAAATATTTTAATCTTAGGATTAAGAGCAAAAGTACAACTATAAATTTTAACAACTAATATTTTAATTTTAAGTAGTTCAAATTGATTAGTGGCTTAGTAATCAAAACTATCGTAACATACCAAGACTCCTCCATGCTTCGGAAAGCACGTTAAGCCGTTGGTCCCGGCTGGCATTTGTAGATCTTTGGCAGTCATTACGGATTGCCAGAAGCTAGAAAATCTGACACCAGTCGTACCAAGAAGTACCTACCGTGTTACCCAGTTAGTGGGTTGTGAAGGTCGNGCTCCTCGAGTCGATGTGCACCAAAAGCGAATAATTGTAGTAGATATGTGGTAAGTTGCTGTCAGGCGAGATTAAGTCAAGAAGTCAAGAGTGAATAGGTTACATCTAGGCAAGAGAGCTCCAACGACCGCATCATCACATAAGTACATCAACAATAAAAAGGTTGGGAGAGTCACACGCTCCACGCGTGTGATTCACAAAATATCTCGCTCTTAAACTCCATTCTAGACCACATGAATTAATCTTTGGTGGATTTGATCCTCCGGCTCTTATCCTATTTTATTTGAGGTCGACCCAGCAGTCTGCTTCTTCCTTCAAATTACTCTTTGAACCCTCTCCGTTCATCGTCTTTCTAGTAATTCTTGGCGCCAATGTTGGATTACGATAGTTAAAAATGATCAGCCCTAATTTAAATAAGTCATGTCCGATAATACGTTATCGTAATGAATTGTTTGTACTATTTTCGTTAATCTATTAGATACTATAGGTATTAATAACGTGAAATATTTTAATCTTAGGATTAAGAGCAAAAGTACAACTATAAATTTTAACAACTAATATTTTAATTTTAAGTAGTTCAAATTGATTAGTGGCTTAGTAATCAAAACTATCGTAACATACCAAGACTCCTCCATGCTTCGGAAAGCACGTTAAGCCGTTGGTCCCGGCTGGCATTTGTAGATCTTTGGCAGTCATTACGGATTGCCAGAAGCTAGAAAATCTGACACCAGTCGTACCAAGAAGTACCTACCGTGTTACCCAGTTAGTGGGTTGTGAAGGTCGGAAAAGACTGAAAAGAATCTGGTTTGATTGGAGCCACCCCAATGTATTTGGGAAAAGATGCAGATGATGAT
Organism: Mamestra configurata; assembly: GCA_002192655.3. Lineage (NCBI taxonomy): Eukaryota > Metazoa > Arthropoda > Insecta > Lepidoptera > Noctuidae > Mamestra > Mamestra configurata. Next base: position 179,555 of record NDFZ01004931.1, read on the forward strand.
TTAAAACTAAATATTAAATACTAATTATATGCCTAGGCACTTGCTTATTTGCTTTATTTATAACTTGTAACTGATTACTAACAAGCTTCATTGTTTACAAACTATACTAATTGTGCTCAAATTGATAAATATCGATTTTATCACAAATAATTGATTTATATCTTAATTTCTTTATCTACATATCTGTTTGATTTTGCGATAATCTCCAAACCGGCTTCATTGATTTCGATGGTGCATTTATTAATTGAGCGTGTGGAATGGCCGATATTACTCTTTCTATGTCTGGACACGGGAAGTCTACAGTTGCCCGTCAGTGTCAGACTTCTAGGACACACAATCGTTTTTACTTACAAGTGTTAACAGCTTGGGTCATAGCTTCTTGTCCCGTATCGTCACAAACTATTTGACAGTATCTTAGCAATCATTTCGGCCTATAGAATTCTGTTGTTGCGAATTAGCACCCGGTAATCCATCATCGGCATTCAATATTCCAGGACCTTCCACTCCTCTTTGTTTGCCGATTCGCGTTCCATACTCGAGATCTACGAGTATGCGTGCTCGTCCCAATGGCCTCCTTCGACAGAGAACAGCACATGACATTGTAGAATTAGCTAACCAGTCGACAAGGTTTTAACAGATCTGTCTTAGATGTCACGTCCAAACATTATCACCATACCACTTATCGGGATTATGTATTCACCATCGAAAAACGTCCACTGACGCCACGACAACGACCCGTGCGTCTCACATCTGTCGGATATTCGCTGCCTTCACCAGTTCATATATTAAACCATTCCTATTTTGTTTGCAGAGGGGGCAGGATGACAGACACACCGGTAGTGAGTGTGGAGCAAGGTCAGCTCCAAGGCAAGGTGGTCAATACTCCTTCGGGGAAGGCCTTCTACAGCTTCCAGGGCATCCCTTATGCAAAGCCGCCTCTAGGATCTTTGAGGTTTAAGGTAAGAGTCACTTTGTTATACCAATAATAAAATACTCCCAAAGAAAAGATGCGGATAAAACACAATACAAGTTCGGCTAATAAAATAGAAAAGAATACTCTTATAATGTACACCATTTACGTTATAGAAAAGATAGACGAAGAAAATATTACATAGGGTGACACAATGAATAGGTCAGTTAGAGCAAAATTCTAAGTACCTATGCACCTTCTAACTAGGGTCATACATAAATAAACACATGCCTATTTCCCATGTTTTTGACTACCCAGGAGAATGACGAAACCGAAACGATAGAACGCCCTGTGCTACTCCAAGACATTGAGTCTCCATTACTGCCCGTATGCTAATTTATTTGCGGTACGCGCAGTATGTCTCCTTCTTTTGAAATCCCTTTCATAAAGGTATGGAATAAAACCATCAGCTGTCACGTGTCTGAGTTCTTTGGTCCCCTATATATGAATTTACCTATCTAGCTTATCCTGTCCCACTGCAGGGCAAAGGACTGCGCTCTCCCTTTTCCTTGCATTTCTTCACATAGTCTTTTGCTATTACGAGCCAAGAGTCGAGCTCGTTTCGCCATTTTGGTTTCCCATAATGTCGTCTGCTCCATCATCATCATCTTCCTGCCCTTATCCCATGTAACTTGGGGTCGGCGATCGATTCTGTCCTGTCAGCCGTCACGCTATCTCTGACTCCCTTTTCTTTCATATCACTCCATCCATCTTTCATTTGGAATTTTTAAATGCTTTTGATGGCAAAATTTAATGAAAAATGCCTTAATAGCATAATTTTTCGTATTTTACATTTACACAACAATATTCCACATTGCAGGTGAACAAATATTATTCGGTCGCTACACAGTGATAAGTAGTATCTGTATCTTAACTATCTATGAGTAAACACGATAAGAGCAACAGCATCTTACAGACACGTCATCGAGCAGATGATTATATAACTGAAATGGGGGAAAAGTATGAAATTTGTTAGGTACTAAAAAATTAAATAGAAGATGTAAAATTCTTCCTCCAGAAGTAGTTATCAACCAATAGGCAGTTGAAGGTAACGAAAAGCTTTTAGATGATCACCTTGAACGAAAAGGGATCAGTAAAGAATTCAAGGATGATATGTATGAAGGTAGGGAATGGTATCCATAACTTGTTATAAACAAAAAAAAAATACTGAAGAACTCGTAGAAGAGTTCTGCGAACGCTTTACACCCCTGCAGAACGATAGTTTTCATTAACTGCAGATCTGAATATCCCATAATCATTGTTGTTCTAAAATTTATCTCCGTGCTACTTAATCGTACCAGACCAAACCAAACAAATTTTAAGGAACAATAACCACAATCCATTTATTTTAAATCAAAATAAGCATGCATTTTTTTTTTCAAAATATTCTTTCGTTCCAACCTCGGCCTGAAGAATTACGAGCACAACGAAAAACAAATTATTTAAATCGGCCAAGTCGTTTTTGAGTTTAAGCGAGACCAGTAATTGTTTTTTAAAGATAGCTTTTACAACAACAATAATAATTAATATCCTCCTTTCTAAAAATTCCAGGCTCCTCAGCCCCCAGAACCATGGGATGGTATCCGCGACGCCACAGCAGAAGGCAGCGTATCCGCACAAATCGATCTATTCAACAACAAACAATACACAGGCGATGAAAACTGCCTCTTCTTAAACGTTTACACCCCCAACTTAGACGGAGAATTCCTTCCAGTCATGGTCTTTATCCACGGAGGAGCTTTTAAATTCGGATCGGGAAATTCCAACTTGTATGGCGCAGATTATTTGGTTGAAAAAGATGTAGTTGTAGTTACCCTAAACTATAGGTGTGGTGTCCTTGGATTCTTGAGTCTAAACACCCCTGAAGTTCCTGGTAATGCTGGAATCAAAGACATGGTCCAGGCTATTAGGTGGGTGAAGAACAACATCCACAATTTTGGCGGTAACAGCGGGAATATAACTATTTTTGGAGATTCAGCCGGCGGAGTGTCAGTTTCCGTCTTAACAGCCAGTCCTTTGACCAAGAACTTGATCAACAGGGCTATTATCCAGTCTGGTACTGCCCTAGCTGATTGGTCCGGTCAGAAGAATCCTATAGAATCTGCCAGAAGTCTTGCTAAGATCTTAGGATCCGAATCAAAAGATCCGGAAGAGATTTTAGACTTCTTAAACTCAACTTCTGCAAGGGATATAGTTGAAGCTCATGAGAAGTTGAGCCCGATGGAGTCATTCCCTGATGTACTGAACGCTTTTGGGGTGGTCGTTGAAAAAGAGTTTCCAGGAGTAGAAGCAGTTATAACAGAATCTTTTATAGATTTGTTAACATCTGGTCGAGTAGCAGATATTCCAGTCATGATTGGATCTACCTCCTTAGAATTCGCTTTAGAGCGAAAAACAGATGACTTACAAATTTTCATCCCTGAAGAATTGAACATTGAGAGGAATTCGGAAGAATCTTTAGCTATCGCTGAACAAATCAAGAAATTATACTTTAAAGGAAGTCACACAGGAGTCGAAAGTCTTCAGGAGTATTTCGAACTTCTATCAGACCGAATAATCAACATAGACACCCACAGATACGTCCAATACTTGGTCAACGTGTCCAAAAGACCAATTTACTACTACAAATTTGACTACGTTGGTGAGCTGAACATTTCAAGCAAGTTGCTGAACAGTTTTGGTCTGAAACACGCTATGCATATGGATGAATTGGGGTATCTATTCAAGAATGACTTGCAGAAGAATGTGGAGCCTACGACTTTGGATGTTAAGATGAGGGAGAGGATGTTAAGGCTGTGGACTAACTTCGCTAAGAGCGGGTGAGTTGAAATTTTTATATTTTTTACGTCTCATGACTTGATAGATCAGTTTTCCATACCCTTCCTAAGGAGGAGCTCGTGGTTAAATCCGTACTTAATATTATAAATTCGAGGGTAGCTCTGTCTGTTTGTTTCCTCTTCACGTCTGTCTGTACGGATTTAGGTGCCACTTGGATACGGGTAGGTGTCCAGGTATTGGACATGGGACACCTTTCATGCCTAGGGTATGTTCTCTTGGGGATATAATATAGCAAAGCATAATATATAAATATTAGCTGTTGCCCGCGAATTTCCCGTTCCCGTAGGAGTAGGATACAAAAATAATTTTCATTATCGGTTCAGTAGATCCAGATTACCCACAACAACCTCACAAACTTTAGCTCTTTATAATATTAGTATACATAAAAGATAATATAACAGCCGAACGTGTAGATTTTCAAGGGAAAGAAACGCTTGACGAAGTCGTTCCGTGGATGGGTGACCAGTAATTACATACTGAGACTCCTCCGTGTCTCGGAAAGCACGTTAAGCTGTTGGTCATGGCTGTCATTTGTAGATCTTTGTTAATGATTGTCAACGACGGGTAGTCAGAAGCCAGAAATTCTGACCAGTCTTGTCAAGGGTTATTACAGTAACAGGGTTCTGGAGGTGAGTTAGGCAATCATCATCATCGTCATATCAGCCGAAAGACGTCCACTGCAACATACGCCTCCACAAGTGTTGCCACAACAACGTGTCCTATGCGTTTCGTATCCATCGGCTACCCGCGACCATCACCAGGTCATCGGTCCACCTTGTGGGAGGCCTTCCAACGCTTCGTCTCCCGGTACGCAGTCATCTGTTCTGCGAGCAATGTGCCCTGCCCACTGTCACTTCAGTTTGGCAATCCTTCGGGCTATGTCGGTAACCTTGGTTCTCTTGAGGACGTCATTCCTGATTCGGTCATGCACGGAAACTCCGAGCATTGCCCTCTCCATTGCTCTTTGGGTGACATTAAGCCTTCTGATGAGGCCCATTGTGAGCGACCACGTTTCAGTTCCATAAGTCATCACTGGCAACACGCACTGGTCGTAGACTTTCGTCTTGAGACACTGTGGTATGTGAGACGAGAAGATACCACGCAACTTCCCGAACGCCGCCCAGCCCAGTCGGATTCGATGGTTGACCTCTTTCCCGTAGTAGATGGCAGTCAGTCCATATAAATACTGGTATTCAGCTGAATCCGGTTTGACTGGAAGCCAACACCAACATAGTTGGGAAAAGGCGTATAAACGCATCCAACCCTAATCTCTTCAAAATTAGAGTGAACAGGCTTCTTCTGGGTAAGCTCGCTCCATCGTCGACTTTGTCTCTGTCATCTATGACTTAGACTAGAGTCAAGAGCAAACTCACCTCAAACAAACATGCGGGGCAGTCTTTTAGGACTGCCGATAGAAGTGAAAACTAAGCGAAAGCTAAAGCGTTCGGTGACGATAACACGAGTTCCATGATTTTTGTTCACCCAAAAAGTACACATATATACACAGTATACATATAGCTCATGGAAAGCGTTCGGTGACGATGACGCGAGTTCCATGATTTTTGTTCACCCAAAAAGTGCTCAACGCGCCTAAAGAAGTTTTCACTTCAAAAAAGGCGTAGATGATGTTGATATAATCGTTTGTAATAATATTTTATCTTATTGCTATAAACTTCTGACAATAGATTGATAATCAATCTATTGTCAGAAGTTATTATTATGACAATAGTCCCTGATGATCAAATTCTGTTTATGTAACGGCCTATTTTATCATCAATAATGTTTTACAAGCTAGAATTTTCTCATAATAAAAATTATAATTTGCTTACGCAAGATTTTTATTAAACATTACCTTTTCGCCCGCGACTTCGTCCGCGTGGAATAGTTACTTGGGGCAGACATTTTTATTTAAAGATTATGAAGTTTTGTAAAGTTTCAGTCAATGCTACTGAACAGAGAAAGAATAGATATTTTGTTGTTTTGTATCTCATGAACCTAGTTAGATAGTTCAAAATTTCATAGATGATGTATTTCTGTTGCCGCTATACAACAAATATTAAAAAACAAAGAATAAATAATATTAAGGAGGCTCCCATACAACAAACGTGATTTTTAGCCCGTTTTTGCTTGATATTGATAACAGCAACAGGTAGACGATTGAAATATTCACAGAATATTTACTTATTACTCACTATAAAAATAAATAATTTAATTAAAATAAAAATTTCATCCCATACAACAAACGTGATTTTTTAATACCTTACGCTTATAAATTCTCAACCACACTTTTCTCAATTACAGAAACCCGACACCGGACGAGAACCACTACCTAACAGTAACCTGGTTGCCAGTAACCAAGGACAATCTCTACTACATAAACCTCGGTCAAGAACTGTCCATAGAAACCAACCCGGACAAAGAAAAGATGGAATTCTGGGACGATCTTTACAGCAAATACTACCGTAGCTGGGATCACCCAAGGACTAATATTGTAGACACTACAATCAAGAGTACAGAACCGAAAATCGTTGAGACTTTCACTGAAAGCGTAACTGTATACTCTCACTCGAGTGAATTCACTGAATCCCATACTTTCGTGTCCGAATCGAGTGAAATTATTACTGAGAACAATGAAGTCATTTCCGAATCCCATGAAGTCATAACAGGCAACAACGAAGTCGAGCCGGAGAACCACGAAGTTATCACAGAAAACAACGTAGTCATCACGGAAACAAACGAAGTCGTGCCGGAGAACAACGAAGTCGTACCGGAGAACAATGTAGTCGAGCCGGAAACGCCCGAAGTGGTCCCGGAAAGGCACGAAGTCGATAACGTAGTTGAAATTAAAGACTTACCAGAACCAGCGAAAATTGAGGAGTTAGTTCCAGCTAAGGCTGTCAATGGAGATAGGAAGCCAGCTTCTCCTCGTCCCTCGAATGAAATCAAAATGGTTTCCCGTTCCAATGGGGCTCCTAAAGACGTTATAAGGGCGAATGACCCCCCAGAAGACGATCTTCCTAAGAACATTGGGGTCAATAAGTTTGTGAATTTCTTCGAGTCCCTTGGAGCTAAGAAGTAAGTTAGTCATGATTTTAATAGACTTTAGACATGGGGTCAATTTATTGGTCAGATCAACATCTTCACTTCTCAACGGATACTTTTCATCTGGGAAATATTTTTCCTTCGGATCACTTTCGACTTTCTTCACTACAGAGCATCCGAGACGCCTCCACTGCTCAAAATGGCGACGTCAAAACTTTTCATACGTGCGTAAATGTCACCGTTTAAGGTACACACATATCAACTCGGTAAGGGATCGTCACCGTATCAACTTGAGCCGTGCAGTATTCTTTGTATGAAACTCCCTACTGCAACGCACACAAATTAGCATCGTAACGTAATCGCTTCGCCTCGGGGCAATACGCCCATAAAGGCGATAGCTTGGACTAGTCATTTCTCGGCGGCCACGGTTTATTTTAATTGTACATTTCACTCCGGACGCTTTTATCCTGCACGTCTTTTACATCGGTCGCACATATATGTATAATTTCAACATGAATGATGTAACCATAACTTAGTAAAAAATTGGTTGTGTCGGTTTACGGACGATAGTTTAACGTGACAACGTCATAACAAAACATTGATGAAATGATCGTAACGTTACAACGAGCGTAACGTTACAATGAGCGTAACGTTACACCGAGTCATCCTTTTTCGTGCGTGCAGCCGGCGTTCATCGATTTATTAGACGTTGTCACGTCAAAAAATATTATTTTTAAAAGAGTGTCCGTGGAGTTTCTTGCACGTTCTTCTCCATAGAGATCTACGCTTTGGAACGTGCAAATAGCTTCATCTTTTTGACCGACCGACCTTGACAATTCAAAAGTGCCTGTATATGGATTAATTGAAATAAATGCTTTGAGTCTTTGATACGCTGACGATCCCTTTCCGGTTGATATGTGTACCTTTACTCACTGAATTATTAATAGAACTGCAGTGCTATTCTTTGAAATTCTCACTTCACAATTTAAGGGGAAGTGAGCTAGCCAACCAAGGTGAGATATTAACGCAATTGATTGGTTGAACTGACTTCAAAATTAGCTTTGTGTCTAGAATCTATGATGCTTTGATTTTTATCATTTTGGAGTGGATGACAAAATGGCGCTTGTTTTTACCCAACTAACGGCGGAGCTCAGGAGGGTAATGTTCTTGGTAATCGTTTATGAAAAGCTGGTTCTTTGTAAAGAATATGGCCGGGCATTTTGAAATATTGCCTTTTACTTCTTATTTTTGGGGAAAGATATTTTTACATCACAGTATTTATTTTCGTACTAATTTAAATTATGACAGTTAACCTTTTAAACGCCAGAGCATAAACGCGTCAGCGTGCCCCCGACACCAAGCTACCAATTCGCCGTACTTTTTGTCACATAACTGTGACGTTTGGCGTACAGGGCACGCGCTTGCTTGTCATGTATACGTGACAATGGCGTTCAAAAGGTTAAATGAGTAAGTACTAGACTATCACCGATATTTACTTTAAAAGGTTCCGAACTGCAAAGGAAAGCGGAACCATCATAAGATACTTTTTTCAGAGTTTTATTGTGTTGAAAATTATGGTTTGTTTTTTATTTGAGGTGAGTTTGCTCTTGACTCTAGTCTAGGTCATAGATGACAGAGACAAAGTCGACGATGGAGCGAGCTTACCCAGAAGATTTCCATCAATACGCATTTTTAAAGACTGAAAAAACCCGTACTTAGGTTTTTTTTACTTTTCAAAGGTGAAGTCATACTTGAGGCCAAGGTCAAAAGGCTCGAAAAAAATACTCCACTCCAAACTGAAAATCACATCAAAATTAGTCTGTAGATATAAAATTAGTCACTAAATTAGTTTTTAATTTTACAGTATTTATTTACATTCCATTATAATTTTAAGCTTAATTCAGTAAAAAATCGATTTGTATATGAAAATCAGTTTTTTTTTTTTAAATTCATTGATTCATAACCTTTCTTTCATACTATAATAGGTGTAGCATTTGTATTTAATCTTGAATGACGATCCTTTTTGAGAGATTTAAGGCCTCTGAATTGATAATTTGGCATTAAGAACATGTCAATACCCACTTTAATGCCAAAATTTGTCAGCTTGGAATTTTAAGGGGATTTTTCAAAATCTTCATTCAGATATCGAGGTTTTACCTTTCCTTCAATCTTAAGCCCTTAAGCATTTCACTGCTGGACAGGTGACCAAAGGCCCAAGAATGATATAACATCAGAATCTTACTCAAAAAGGATTCTTAAAGTCCACTCTCATCTTATACAATCTAAAGCTGTTCTTTCGTTGTTACGAAAAGCCTGAAAATCTGAGAACCAGGCCTACCAAAGAGTATCGTGATACCCAGTTGGGGTCGTTCAAGTATTACGTAAGTAGAATTTTAGTCATTACTCCCCCCCTCCCCCTTGACTGCGATAGTCAGCAAAGCTTCTACCTTCCTCCCCCTCCTAAGCTTTAGGTAGAAGCGAAATTCAAATTTTCTTATGTTTTTTAAATTTGCAAATCAGTGTCAGGCTGTATGTTGAACAAAATATGATTTGCACCCCGTCCCTCATGTCACCAAAAATATGCAAAGAAAAGACCCTTTGGTGATCACGTAATACTTGAACGGTTCCTTACTGGGTTGTGGGGGACTAGGCACTGTAGCAAGCTGGGGAGACTCTCTCCAGATCGGCCACCTATAAACCCTTATATCTTTTGAACCAGTGATCGACAGATTCTGATTTTTGGCGAGTGATTCCAACTAATTGGCGACAAAATATGGGAGAAAACAGATCTTCGCTAGTTTTTGAGATATAAATGTGGCCAAGCTGGGGAGATTCTCTTCAGATCGGCCACCTATAAACCCTTATATCTTTTGAACCGGTGACCGCCAAATCTGATATTAGGCGACAAATTTCGACTAATTAGCGACAATTTTTTTTGTGTTATCAAAATAAAAATCCCTGATGGTGGCCAAGCCAGTGTCAGTTACACCTAGGGACTCGCTTCATGTAAAATACTGGTACAAATGCACCTGGTGAGACTGGCAGTCGAACCAAACATAGTTGAGTAACAGGCTACGCAGATAATTGAAAAATCTGGTTAGAAAAAAAATGGGTTGTAAAATGAGAGTTCACTTTCAAAGATTCCTCTTCAATATCGAATATCATTGTCTTCCTCGATGGTTGTATAATATCTTGTGTTTATCATAAAAATATTGTATTCTAAATATTTAATTTTTTCTTCATGGCTTTTCAAAATTGTATGCCATATTAATTTATTTGAATTTTGCATCTTGTTATTTATATTTTTAAAGATTTCGAAGGCTTAGTTTTCGAACTTTGAGGGCTTATGCAAACGATAATCTAACGAAAACGTCGCTCAATGTAAAATACTGGTACTTGGCTGCAACGGCTAGGCGATTGATTGAATCTGGCTAAAACATAGCTAAAAAATAAGTGTACTATTCTACCCTGCTTATCCTTTCGGCAAGTACCAACGCGATGTTTATACAATGTTTATCATATGCTACACTTTCGGTACCCAGAACTCAGCATATGAGTCGAACAATAATTTGTTGTTGGCACACCAACAAATATTATTGTTCGACCCATATGCTGAATCCTAAAGTGTTAAGTCCTCATATTATTGCGGTTTTTTTGTACTTAGGTATGTGAAATTATTTTTAAAATTAATGTGTACCTATTTACTAATTTAGTCAGATTTTTAGTCTTATTATTATGTTTGGTTTGATAACTAAGTCGACGATGTCTTTTAAGATTTTTAACTTATTTCTAAAATGGCCTGAATTTGAAGGAATTAAGAATTTGTTGAGTATTTGTCTAATTCTACTTTACTATGATGATTGATAACCTGTCAAATTTTGAAATTCATGTAGGGATTCAGAAATCGGCCCATAGTCCTGTTCGGCCATAGACATAATCCAGGAATTGGAACTATATTTATATCATGGTAATATTCTTTTTCTAAAAATGTATTCTATATCTATAGTGTAGATATTATGTGCCAATATAATTGTTAGTCTTTATCATTTCCATTTTAATTATAATGAATAGATTAGAATTATATTTTTGTATAATTATTATGCGTAAATAAAATATGTTATATAATTTTTAATGGTTTTATTTTTACTTTTTTTTATCTATAAAGCTGTACCTACCTTTGCTGCACTTGTGTCCGTTACTTTAGCAAAATTATGTCGAATATCGTCACCTGAGTGAAGCGGTAAGCTTCTGTAAATGTTGTGAAGATTTTAAACTAGATGCGCTGATAGTTTGTTAGTTATTTGATAAAAACCATTTCTAGGTAACGTCCAGTAGAAACGGTTTATATCTCTTACACTCAGATGATGACGTAATTTTGCAAGAGTAACGGAGACTTTACACTCAAGTTATTAAGATTAAAAAAAGTAAAATAAATAACAAATATTTTTGTTTAAATATTTTATTGTGAATAATCCTTTCCTTTTTACCACAACAATTTTGTTTATTAATAAATTAACAATATTAAGCATTATTGTAAAAATAATAGCATGTCTTATAATAAGGTAACTCGAAATATAAAAAAAAACATAATTTATTATTATTTTTCTTTTAAACAAGTAGGAATACTCGAAATATAAAAGTTGTAATTTTCTTAATTCAAATATATTTTTTAAGTAAAAAGGTTTCTTTAAAGTAAAAGTTTTGCTAAAAACTGGTTCTAGTTTGACTGGTTTTGTTCAATTGTTAAAAATGGCAACTTTACAATGATGGCACCTGAGATCATTGTTCATAATGGCCGACCACTTTTTCGTGTGAGACGCTAAGTATATTGAAAAAAATAGTTTTGTTGTTTTTAAAAACAATTGACGATTTTTAATAGAAGGTCAATTAAAAAAATGTGTCTATTCTAGAAGTTAGAGGTTACAGGTTTAACATGGGTAAATATTAAAAAATAACATAATTTTTCTTTCTTTAAAAAAATAAGTAACGAGAAAATAAACGTACCGAACTTGGCACCGGTAAATTATGCGTGATTGTGAAATAAAATTATTTGTACTATCACAGATAAAAATAGTATAATTGTAAAGTTAACAAAAACTGGTAATAACTCGGACACTCCCCTTGATCTATTTATTTTTTTCCATGAAGAGTTGAAATGCGATTTTAGGTTTCCAAAGCATAAAAAACCGCCAAAGTGCGAGTCGGACTCGCACACAAACGGCTCCGTACCAAAAACCAGTGCCAAAATTTTTTTTTTTTAAGTAATTTCAGCCATAGTGAGAATAAACAATTTTTAAACCATCACCTTCAATGGGTTTTTTTTTCGTAAAGTTTGCTCTTTTATTTTGTTTTTAACAAACTTGTTACTGCTGTAGTTTGCATCACATTTGTAGGGTATTTGTCTTTATTTTTTTTTATTTTTGTTAAAGTACTAAACTTAAAAATCAAATCCACCAATATTTCAAATACTGATTGCTGATTCATTTAAAAACCAGTTTTGACGCTGTCTTTAGAAAAATATATTTCTTAGAGTATTAATGGTTTCGTATAAAATATTGTCCAACAATAAACACAGGAGAATACCCTTTTACTAAGCGTTGTTATAAAACTACAGCATTAACAAATAGGTTAACTTCAATAATGTTACGTAATATTATTACTTATACTATTTCTTGACTATAATTTAGAAGTCTCCCCAGTAATACTTAGCCAGAAGTTAAGTCTATCTAAATCTGGGTTTTTGACACATTCTATATTTGAGTCTATGATTAAGATGTGTTTGCCGCTCTTCGTGTATGGCAGCCATTCAGTTTCCTGGTTTTGCCACGTTGGTTGTCTGAAAAAAGTTAGATTTAGAGTAAATAAGTTCTAGTTGTCAAGGTTTGGCTAGGTACGGTTTAACTTTGAGATTGGAGAGGACGTAAAAAAAAAATCTTACAGTCAACTACACACCACTGATAATAATTTGAAAATGACAGCAATTTTATGTCGTTGCAGTAAGGCTAGTTTTCGTAATGCAACTGTTACCACTGTTGTGCGGAGTTAACTGCTCGTTAGATATTACAGGGCCAATAAGCAAGGAATGTGTCAGTGTGAAATTCAAAAGCCTGCTAATTTGTTTTTTTTTTTAAATCTAAATGCAAACATTATCCCAACTGAATTTACTCCCGCGATAGAAATATCGCTATGTTGTATTCCAGGACATTGGTCTAACCGTGTGCTAAAATTCATCCCAACCCGTTCAGCCAGTAAGACGTTTAGAAAAGAAAAAATGAGTTATTTTCGCATTAATAGTATTTGTGGATTTGCAAAACTCGAGTATTGGTTCTAAGACAAAAAAAAATAGGTGTGCATTACCCTAGCTGGGCTACAAATAGCTTCCGAAAGATCGAAACGTCCCTGTCTGTCAAAAATCGAACACCTATTATGACTTCTTAAAACCATCATGATTACGGTGTGGGAGGGAGACAGAGTTATACAAGACGCATAACAATATCCTCTTTTCATATCTTTAATCATGAAGGTATTGGCACGTCAGTGGGGCCCCTGACCGCTTGAGTAATTTAACCTTTTGAACGCCACTGTCACGTATACATGACAAGTAAGCGCGTGCCCTGTACGCCACACGTCACAAATATGTGACAAAAAGTAAGGCGAGTTTGTGGCTTGGCGTCGGGGGCACGCCGATGCGTTTATGCTCTGGCGTTAAACCAGTAAGTAGAAAAAGTATTTATAACTCACCCAGTCCAAGCAAAAGTACACCAAGCCTCAGCCAGCATCTTGATAATCTTCGTATCAGTCTCGCAAGCTTTCTCATGCTTATTTTCCCTATAGAACTGATACTGTATCATGTCCCCATGACTTGCCCCTCTTAGCCCCAAATTCCCCATAATCCTTGTCTGCAAATTCCCATGATACTGGAATTTATACACGTAAACACTATTACTGTGTCTGGAGAGCATGTCTGGGAATAAAATTAAAGGAAACTGGAAATATGTATCAGAAATCATATTGACGTATTCCAATTTCGTACTCTCACTAACTCCCCGATTATGGAAATAAAATTTCTTTATCTTCGATTCGATTTCGGCGACTCTACTATCGTCTCTTGGAATGTGTAAGTATTGTGGAATGAAATAGTAAAAATCCTCTTCAAACTCAATGTTTCCTTGTCCGTTTTTTTGCAAGAACAAAGCTCCTTCATGAGAATTAATGCCAGTTAACACAGGTACATTCGTGTACCGATTCAGAGGAATATCTATTCTCGGGTATTCATCTAAAAACTGCTCAACACCAGGAAACGGCATTTCAACTACCGGCAAGAAAAACGCTTGAATCACAGATGGCGGCCGGGCTATTTCTGCCATGCTAAAAGCGACTATCAGCTCCTGGATCGGAACTTCAAGGAAGAACTCGTAAAGATCCCTTTCGCATATCAAGTCGTCACGGTCTAAGCTCCTTGCAACCTGCCTTGCTTTGGCAATAGGGTCATCTTCGACCATGTAAATATCTGCGATGGAGTTCCCTGACTGTGCTATCACTTTATGAAAGAGCCCAGTAGCCATTGAAGAAGTCATATATGAGGCGACAGCCCCCGCTCCCGCGCTTTCACCAAAAACAGTCACATTATCGTGATCCCCGTTAAAATTCGCTATGTTGTTCCTAACCCATCTTAAAGCGAAAACGGTGTCCTTCAATCCAGCGTTTCCAGGTACTTCGGGTATATTAAGACACAGAAACCCTAGTATATTCAATCTGTAATTCATTGTTACAATAATAACATCATGTTTTAGGAAATAATCTGGTTTGTAATAGTCTCCGTAGCCGAAAATGAATCGTCCGCCATGAACGAAGAATAGTACGGGTAGGTTTTGTGCTCCTTCACTTGGAAGACAAGGGGTGTATACGTTTAGGTAAAGGCAGTCTTCAGAGCCTTCCATTCTGGATGAGGTGTACGGGTTGAGCTGGCAACACTTGTTACCTGGCTTGGTAGCATCACGGACCCCAGTCCAGGGTACTGGTTCTTGTGGGTCCTGAAACGGAGGCTTATTTTAATTGAAAGCTCTTACATGTTGCGGCCACTCCAACTAACTACGTAACTTGGAATGAGGGCAAAAATATAATGATTAACCTTTTGAACGCCAGAGCATAAACGCATCGGCGTGCCCCCGACGCCAAGCCACAAATTCGCCGTACTTTTTGTCACATATTTGAGACGTATGGTGAACAGGGCACGCGCTTGCTTGTCATGTATATGTAACAATGGCTTTCAAAAGGTTAATTAAAAGTTCTTTGTTTCTCTGTGTTTTTGGCTATGGGCACGAGCCCCTCTGGACCTTGAAGCGGAGGACAAAAAACTTGTCTATAGATAATGCGTAGGGTCGAAAGTCCCGCATCCTCCAAAACGCAGGATTCTCCTCCGACAAGAGGGGTTGTCTGGTGGACGACTGACAGCCGATTGTTTTCGCGCGGAGATCTTTGATAGCGCGTTGTATGATTTGTGTGATGTCAGGTCTTAAAATAGCTCATATCAGGCTGTATAGATGCCGCTAAATATCTAGCTAGCACTTCTAGAAAAAGGCATATTTAAATCAGAGTAAGTACTTACGCTAAATCTTAACCTGCCAACAGGAGGCTTGGCATACGGTATGCCCTCAAAACTATAATACTTTTTCCCGTAAAACGTCGAGCATTGCTTTCCTTTTAGCGTCCCATTTAGTACTTGCACCTGGACGTACATTGCTTCTGGAAACAACAAAAAAAGAAAAATAATGAAATGAATAAAACAACTGGACGCCCCAGGAAGGGCGCCGCCGTCGAGGTTGACCGTTGCGAAGGTGGTAAATGATAAATGGCATTTATTTTGAAAGTTGATTACAAATAACACTTTTTGTCAATTTTCGTTAGGTAGGTAGTTAAATTAGACAGCAACTCTAATTTAAACTAACGCCCGCGACGTCGTAACCGCATATCCCGTTTTTTTCCCGTTCCCGTAGGAATTTCCTGTATAGCCTATAGCCCTAGCCATTCCTCATGAATTTTGGCTATCATAAACAAAAAGAGGGATGCTATCGAGTCGGACCAGAAAGAGATGGTGAGATGGACACACTAACCTAACTACTTACAATATTTTCTTGCCAAGATAAAACATCAAATGAATCTCAAATTGCATTTCCATTATATTTAAAATATATTAATATTTTAAATATAATGAAAACGCAAAACTATTGTTACAAATTTTCCCAGCCAATTTAGTATGAGGTTAATTTGTATTATAGTCGCTTTTGTTGTCTAATATCATGAAAATATAGGGGTCTTCCAAAGGTTCCAAATTTATTCCAACCTTTTATGTGGTGAAGTCGTAATGAATTTAAATAAAAACTTTTACAATACCGTTTTTTAACGTTCTCGATTGTGTTAGCGTAAACGTCAATTTGTATTGAAACCGAATAAGCGCTGTCTGGTGACACTCATGGAAAACCAGTATTTTTCCATACAATTTGACATAAGCGAACGTTTACGTTAACGCGATCGAGTGCGTTAAAAAACTCGCACTAAGCCCTCAGATACAAACTCACAGACCGCATTCGAAACTCAATACTTCGTTCCAAAACCAAATAGCGGACTTGGACCATACAGCTGCGAGGTTAAAGTGGAACTGGGCTGGTCATATCTGCCTCATGTCGGAGGAGCAATGGGCAAAGATTACCACACAGTGGATCCCAATACAAGGAAACGACAATGGGGCAGGCCCAGAAAGAGATGGCGGGAGGAACTGGATTCCTTCTCAAAGGACTGGCCCAAAATTATTGCAGAAGACCGGGGAAAGTGGAAGGAGCGAAGGTTGGCATATATGCAATAATCACAGGGTACAGACTCATAATAAAAAAACGGGATTGATTCTGAAAATCGTTTGAAGTTGAATCAACCAATTAAGTGGTTCTTTTTGTCCATTTCTTATCTGACATGCGGCAAACATGTCCAGCCTATTACCACTTAAAGATTTAAGTTCCCGCATAACTGATTAAAATGAAGGCGGCACGGTTGGCGCAGTGGTTGAGCGATTGACTGCTGACACGGCAAAAGTATTTGTGTTGCCTACAGATAGTTGTTCCGGGTCTGGTTGTTTGTGTATGTGAGAGATATGTTTGTGAACACACCCACGATACAAGAAGAATTCTTAGTGAAGGGCAACATTTAAAAAACGGGATATTACTTCAGGATTGATCCCATAGTGATGCATGATGAAAACAGGCGAAGACACTGATCCCTATGATACAGTTAATACTAGTGTAGAGACCAGGAGATTCATATTTCATGTAAAATCTTTATATCAATAAACTATACATTACTTTACAGAAAAGAATTCAATAATACTCTGTATTCATAGAAGTCAAATTGCTATAAAAATTACATAAGCTGCGCCCCGCGGTGTTACCCGCGGTTTAAAATTACCCTAGGTGTTAATCTAGAGTGTCAGCTTCCTGCATACCAAATTTTATCAAAATTGGTCTAACCGTTTGCACGTGAACAAGTAACAAACACCACACACTCACAAACTTTCGCCTTTATAATATTAGTGTGATAGTGTGATTAGCATTGTAAATTGTCACGAAGTACAAAAGTGGTATAGCTATAAATTTATATGTACATAAAGTAAAATTAATATGCCAAGTCCTTGTGACAGTTAGGAATATCTTTACATTTTTATTAAAATGCATAGTCATTATAATATTAGTATATAATGACGAACGATAAGACCGCCCATTGTACACTTGTTTTTTTAAAATGTTTTTACTATGTTTGTAATGAGGTGTACAATAAAGTATATAATAATAATAATAACACAAGCATCTCCCCTCCCCCTCTGCCACCCTCCCGAGTAACCCTATTCCCGCGCACGATCTCGAGGTACTTAAAACCAAATTCTAGACAAAATGTGCTGATTACCTAATTATATATTTTAATAACTAGCGACCGGCCCCAGCTTTGAATTGATGCAAATAATATGTCACCAGAAAATTGCAAACAACGTAAGAAGCCTGTTCTCTCTAATTTTGAAGAGATTAGGGCTCTTCAAAATTAGAGAGAACAGGCTTCTTCTGGGTAAGCTCGCTCCATCCTCGACTTTGTCTCTGTCATCTATGTCCTAGACTAGAGTCCAGAGCAAACTCATCTCAAATTCTCATTCGATATTAATAATTTTTAATGCTCATCGCGTTGTCGGCACACAAACAAAATTATTGTTTGACCCAAATGCTGAGTTCTAAACACCGAAAGTGTTAAATGGTAACTGGGGAAAAGTGGTTGTATACTACCTCTCCACTTTACTCATTATGTTGGAAACATAAACAGTCCAATAGAACTCTTTGACAATTTATGAAATATATATTTAAAGACACAATCAAAACCCATGACACACACACACGGAAAATTAATTTGTAATATTATTTTAAAGCAAATTTTCTGCAATGGGCAAGATAGCAAATAATTAGATTTTTCCCATTACCCTTGGATTTCTAATATTTAAAATAAGTACCTACTAGAAAATATTTTAATTTTTTTTTTAAATATTTAACAAATTTAAAATATTTTGGTAAAATACATTGGACAAATTACCCCCCCTCCCTCCTTCATTTAAGAACGCTCTGTAATAGAGCGTTCTTAAATGAAGGAGGACCCGAAACTTAATTTCTATTTTTTTTTGGAAACACGTTTTGTCCACCGTGCACCGTTTACAAAATAAAAGCAAGAAATAATTATCGACTAGCCAGTTATTTATTGTCGTGTAAATTAGATAATTCGTTCCAAAGTACATGCAAAACCTAGAATCCACTTACTTTTTGCACTTAAAAGTTTCCTGAGAATATTTCGCAAAAATTTGGGTATTAAGACGAAAATCAAGTGAAGAATTTTACTGTTTTTTTCACAGCTTCAGTATGAATGAGCGTAAGGAATTTAATACATTGCTTTTATATTTTTATGGCTCGTCTTGATAATATTTTATCTTCAATGATCACATCACAACAAAATAATTTAAACATAGTCTAACTTTGACACAAAACAGTATGACAATGACATGTTTTGATGACAGTATCTGTGACATAGACAATGGGTCAAGTTGGTCACAGATTTTACAATACAGACGTGGTACAGTCTAGCCAAGGCACAAAGACTAGGGTAGGGGAGGCCTCTGGTGTGGGACGCAACATGTGTCGACATCCTTGCGCCGTCACATATCCCAAGTACGGCGGGCTGTGCCGGCACTGCCGCTGCGGCTGCTGAGGCCCTCAAGCGGCGTAAATACTGAAACGTTATTGATAATTACAGTTTTGATTCGTTTTGGTCATGTGGTCCGAGTACTCGTCTCATTTTCAAGGCCATTTTTCGCCGACTGATTGACACTTTGCGTGACTAGCGGGCAGGCTCATTCTTTGCTCAAAGAATTAACATTGCAGGGCACGTTTCTGGATGACAGCGATGCGGAGGGAGACTTCGACACCTAAGTGTATTTTGTTTTTGTAAATTCATACGTATATAGTCACGTTTAGTCGATGTAAATAGTTGAAAATAGCTTTTAAGTTAGTAATGTAAATTTAATTGCAATTTGCAAAATAATATATTGTCCACAAATAGTTGTATTGGGGAAGTAAGGGAACGTGCACGACGAAGGCTCTGCCACCTGGTGGCGCAAATCCGAATCATTTTCGCAAACAATAGGTCCTTGACTTGTATTTCTGGATGCTCGAAAACTTCATAGAAAAATGAAAATAAGTCTTATAGTGTAGAATTCTATTACTTTCCCACAAATAGTACCCACTTTCCATGGTTATGCGATAAACGGCAAAAATGAATAAATGCAGTAAAAAAACATTTGTCTATAAATATAAAAATGAATCCCTACTTCCCTTGGTCATGGCATCACGCGTGAACGGATGGTTAATTAAATTTCGCTAATTCTTTTTTGTTGTGTTTGTTATTGTCAGGAGAAGGTTCATATGAAATAAATTTTTGAAAAAAAATTACATCCGGGCGAAGCCGGGGTGGGCCACTATAATAGTTTGTAATTTGTTTGTATGAGTTTCAAAAACATTTACAAATGATAATAATGTTATTCTTAAAATTAGCTAAGTATTGTATGTAGTAGTACTATTCAATACAAACAAATCTGTAAGTAAACGTAACCTCAAATAGTTTTGTTTCAGTAAACATAAATAATAATATAGACAAAATATTGACGTCAAAAATGAGTTCAGAAAATTCTTTGCAGTTATTTTGACATCATAAACGTTAGAAATCTTAGTTTGAGCTTCAATTTTGCCAGTTGACGACACGGTTGATGTAGTGGTTGAGCGATTGACTACTGCACTGCGTGTCACGGGTTACTTCTAAAACTTTTGACATATTTTGGCCACGCTGGCGATCATTATTATTAGACCAAAATCCATATTTTATCATTTTAATAAAAAAAGAGTAGAGTCATGAAATTTGGCAAGAAGATAGACCTTACAGTACAAGTACAGGAAAAAGTCCGAAAATTGGGAATTTGTTGTTTTATCATATAAAAATATATTTATTGCGATTAAAAACTGATATATTTTCGGTTGAAGAATTGACCGTGACAAACATTGATGTATCCGTAGGTAATGTATACTCGGAAACAATCAAGACTCTATCGGAACCCTCGGTGCGCGAGTCTGACTCGCATTTGTCCGGTTTTTTTTTAACCACACTGTGGCTCTCGTGTCGATTTGCTGCCACTTATAGCTTGTGCACGTTCCCTATACTAGTTCTATGCTAAGGACACAAGCATGCTGCAAACTTAGCCCACCTAACCATTACACCTAATCTAATTTGAAATAGATTTGTTGATGCTTGACAAAATGTATAGTTTTAGTCAAAATCTTTGGAGTTGGGGGCAAATCTAGCTATTTCCTCAGTGAAAAAAAACAGGCTTCCAAACTACTCTGCAAAAAAGAGCTGTCTTTTTGCATCGGTAGAGGCAATAAACGATGTTTATGAGAATGCCCCCTTTTCCTTCATAGACAAATCGGTAAATGACCCTTCACTACTCTTTAGTAAGTGTGGGTACGACACTGGCCTAAAATGTCATGGCCGCCTTCGCCATTGCGACATATGTACCGTGACAAGTCATGTCATTTGTGTCCATGATATATGAAAAATTCCAATGGCAGATTCTTTCTTCGGGTTCGATACTTCGTTATCGGTGAGTCCAAACGTTATTCTACCGAAAAAGACAATTTATTTGATATATAATAACCCTAAAACTGTGAGGTTTGGGACTGCCAGCACGCCACTTAGAATGCTGCATTTCACTGTACAATCAAGTATTACCACTTTCTACCCTATATTTACATGTTATAACTCAATTTGGGGCAACTAACATCATACAATCAGTTAACAACAGCATAATAAACATAAAAAGCGTCGTATTGTGGGCTATACATTTTATAATTATGTATTTTCAAATTTCTACTTGTCACTTGTTTGTTTCCGCTTACAATTTCGAGAAAAACACGTAATAGTCTAGATTAAAGCCATAAACGACGCCTATGCACGTTCATCCATGTAAAGCGCGCCAAAAAATCTGCTTGAAACGTGTTATAACGTTATGAAATACGTGTTTTCTTGACTGTATATTTTTAGTGATTACTGAGTCACCCTTGTTTTGAAATACACGATGGTCTTTGTATACCGCATTTTATGCATGTACTTGGCTTTGGTTACATGTATAGGTACTTGTACAGTTGCAAGCCAACTTGGGGAGAGGTGTATTACATTACAATCACCCAATAAGTTTTTTTTTATTGCCATATGTGATGGTACTTCCAAACACTTTCAAACTATATAATCAAGTATGTATTGTTCAGTAGTGACATTATAAGACTGTTTACTTTGTATGAAAGAACTTGATAACTAATAATCTGACATTGTTGCATTCATTTAGTTGAATACAAATAGTTTTTGTTTTGTGTTTCTACATTTTAAGTCAGGCACAAAATAATACTTGTATGTGAGTAATTTATTACCAAAACTGGTCATAGTCCACAACTGAGCAAAGCATCTCAGTAAGGAAGACACATAAACTAATGTCATAGTTTTCAGTTACTTTTGATCAATATACTTAGTAAATAACCTCTTGTCTTAAAAGTTTTCCTTGGACCGGATGAAAAAAACTGGTTCTCCCTCTAACTTAACCTAACCAGGATACAATGTGGCTGGACCTCCTAAGAATATACCTCTGCCCAACCCTTTAGGTTATATTGGCATTTTTTAATGAGAACTTTTTGGTTAATTTTATGGCAAGAACTTGGGTTAGAAGCAGTTTTTGGTGACAGATATACTTCTCTTTTCTTTAAAACTTTTACATAAAAAATTTTAATTACTGAATTATTTCCTAAAACAAAATATAAAACTCAAGAAAAGTTTAGCTGGACCAAGATTTAGACTTCTAGGTACTGAGTTAAATAATTATATAAAGTTTTTTTTTTAAAGTTACTCACCAATAGCCTTCTTTAGGATTTGTGTTATTTATTGTTTACTTTGTAAGTAGTTTATTTGTTATCAGTGTCTATAGTAGGCGCCAGATAATCGTGGAATAACGGTCATTGACCCACCTACAATTATTGACATTTTTAATTTGAAAAACGGAATTAATGACACAAAGCTGTCCCGAATCATCATCTCTCGTGATCCTTAACATTGTCTAATAATGAAAAACAATTCATATTTAATTGTTCAGGTACCTATGAACAGTTATTAGGGAAAGGTCAATATACTTTATTCCACATTTATCTGGCGCCTACTATAGTAGATTATATTATAGCAAACTTCAACCAAGACAGCATAATATAACTGGAGAATAATAAATCTACAACTTTGCCGTACTGTATGGGCTAAACAGGCCAGGTTTTTTTCATCCACATATTTTTAAATAACTTTGAAATTCTTTATTTTGAAATTATGACAAAAATTTATGTTTGAGACCCTTACAATTACCTCTTTCATTTGATGTTACAAGGCATAGCTTGTTAAATTTTTAACTACTTTTAATTAATTTAGTTAATTTTTATAAATATATATTGCTGAAAAATAATTTATTTATGCTACAAAGTCAAAAAGGTTCTTTCAATTAGACTATTTATAAGGCACTCTTGTATGTGAACATTGAAAAGAATATACACGGTGGATTTTTTTGAGATGGGATGGTAAGGGAAAGTATCTTAACCATTATAGTTACAGGAAAATGTTCCTAGGAGATCATCCAAAACTTTTTGAGATATTCAGAATTATTTACTTAAGTATATATCGAAAAAAAAAAATTGAATGCCAATACTATTTCATATAGGGATCAAAACACCCTATGGGACCATTTAAGGTGATGAGTACTTGAAATGACAGAAATCGCCCAAAACTACTCATACATTTCGAGAGAGGTAAACTTCTATGTTTGCCAAACTTTATGACTGGCTAAAGAAATAAGTCAAAAAAAAGTTTCAACTTTCAAACTTCTAATTCAATTCAAATATCTTCAGGTTCTCTTATGTTTGTGCTAAGAAAATTCTAGATGCAATTTAAGAACTTGTTCAAAAAAATACAAATAATTTGAGAACCTCCTCCTTCTTTTGAAGTTGGTTAAAAAATATCTTCAAGTCGCGAACGTAAGGTAACATAAGATCCCTGCGTGTAAAGCCGGTCTTGTGACTTGCCGTAGTTTCTGTAGTCAAACTTCAGTTGCCCTCAAATGTCTTCTGATCAAAGTAAGAAATAGGATTGTTTGGCAACAATAGTTATTTATCATACAAGTGGGGTAAGTTGCTTGCCTGTTTGTAATTTCCGCACGTGTGCCATACAACGTTTTTCAACATATTTGCGAGAAAACAGTACATTATAGGTAATAAAACAAACTTTTAGTTTTTAGATATCAGTCGGAAAGTCGCAACAATCTTTGACGTTCCATATTTGAAAATAGCTCGAATTTTCAAATGACGCCACGTGCGCGTGGTGAAAATTAGAACTACATCTTTCGCCTCATGTTCTCTAGTATTAAAATGACACAAATGTATTGAGCAAAAGCGCTTCCAAGGAGGTTCAATCATTCAGCTTATTTTTTCTAGTAATGTAAAACTTCGTGGCAGATTTTTTTTTTTTTTATGGAAAATAAAGAAATATATGAGATACGCACGGCGCTATACAACGAGGAGTGAGGTAAAATAGGTACTTAGATGAGAGTACCTTATTTACCGCACGTTCCATTGTATGGCGCGTAATTTTTAACTTTCCAACAATGTAAACAGGCTTCGTAAATGCATTTTTTGAGCAAATGTGTTGCAAAGAATATTTCGAGTTGATAAATCGTTTTCCCGTATTTTTTTTATGTTTTAGCATTTTTTTCGCTGATTTTTTTTCAAAATGTGTGAAAGCTATTCTAAATATCTCAAAAAGTTATGGATGATCTCCTAGGAACGTTTTCCTGTGACTATAACGGTTAAGGTACCTGCCCTTACTATCCCGTCTCAAAAATCCACCCTGTATAAAAAAATAAAGTGACTCTAGTGTCCACTCGATACATATCCTTTTATATTAACTACGTATACCTTTTCACTAAAACTGCCTATTCGATTGGAGGCAAATTGTCTATTGCAGATGGACAGACAGCCACATAAGTGAAGTGAGTGTTCAATAATGGTTCCATGTTTTCATAGTATATATATATATATCTTGGGACAACTCACACACGGTCATTCGATCCCAAACTAGGCAGAGCCTGTGCTATGGCAACCAGACAACTGGTAAACATACTTTTATATTTCTAAATAAATACATATTATAGACAAATTACACCCAGACACAGAACAAATTATGATCATGCTCATCACACAAAGATTTGTCCTGGGTGGGAATCGAACCCACGACCTCCGGTTTAGCAGTCAGGGTCACTAACCACTCAACCAACAGGCCAGTCATAGTGATTTTCTAAACTCTAAATATTCTTATCCCTTTCCTATGAGTCAGAGTATGGAAGCTAAACCGCGACTGAAACCCAGTGGGAGAAACCACAGCATAAATTTAAACACGCACAAACACAACATTAGAGTGAACTGGCTTCTTCTGGGTAAGCTCGCTTCATCGTCGACTTTGTCTCTGTCATCTATGACCTAGACTAGAGTCAAGAGCAAACTCATTTCAAATGAAAAAAAAAGTAATTCATAATGTGTGGCACAAATGCAGTTTTTGTGATATCTGGGTCACTTTGACATTGTTATTCAAGAGGCATGCTGTGTTGTGACTACATTGGCCCCATTTGTTCGTCTCTTTTATTACAGTGATACGAAAAAAATATCACGCCAGTATGTCGCGCAAGTGGGCAAATTTTATCTATTTTTTGGATGTGGCACTAAGGCTGGTTTCCGCTTAACCGGACTAACCTGTGTTGGCCTCAAATGCATTTAAGGCCCCCAGCTTACGGACTTCGACTTAGCGGCGTCATTTCGGGAACAAGTGGGCAAAGATAACGATCAGACCTATGTATATACCAGGAACCTGCTTATAAGCTCCCAGTCGGCGTATAATAGCCATACTCAACATAAGTCCCATTCGTATATCGGTCTTCCTGCCAGTATGGACAGAATCTACCTACCGCTTGGTACAGTTATCTCTTTCTTAGCCTGACACTACAGTTCAGTGCTAAAAGGGCCTACCTATTTTATAAAAATAAAAACAATGTACCTTTGATAGTTGCGGACTGTGCGGAGCTAGGCCGAGTAGCGACGAGTAATTTGAATCGGCTGGAGATCAGTTCAGTTACACGCGAAATTCTCCGCTTCTCGGTTTTGTATGATTTTTTAAACTAGTTCACAAATCCTTGTCCACTGAAGCGGAACGGACATTGTATGCATTGGTTAATATTGGCACAGCTACGCTCCGCTCTGTCCAGTGGAGCGGAGTGGAGAGGAGAGCCTGACCACGCCGCTCCGCTCCAGTGGACAGTCAGCCTTAGGGTCTGGTAAAATAAGCGGCCCTCGAAAATGTTTGATACTGGCCCCCTTTGATACTAGCTACACTGACTATAAAACAACCGAAAAGCGGCAACTGTCGGCGCGATGACGCGATCCGGTTTGTAAACGAGAACGCGACGATCGCCTATTCGCGCTATGATCGCTTTCTAGTCTGATGACGATTTACGACATTGCATTGTTGCACACACAAAATTCTATAGAAGTATATGGAAGTCTGTAACGTGTGGACCCACCATTGCTGTTATCGGGATCCGTAACTCGAATCTAATGATACCTCTTTTGTTTCAGAACTTAAATGACGATGAAGGAGGTGGCGAGCCATCCGAGGATGAGTACGATGCACTCAACGACGAGACTTTTGGCCAAGGTTGTAAGTATTCTATATTATCGCTGGAGCTTGGTGGAGGCTTTATTCATGGGAAACACGCTTATCAACAACTCGTTGATCTGCTCTTGATAGCTGCAACCTGCTGTCTATCTGTCTGTCACCAGGCTGTATCTCATGAACCGTGAAAGCTAGACAGTTCACGGATGATGTATTTCTGTTGCTACAACAACAAATAATAAAAATCAAATATAATAAAAGAGAATCAATAATAATAAACGAAAAAAAAACATGTTTCTTGTATGGGGGCCCCATACAAGAAACATGTTTTTTTTTTTCGGCTTCTGGTACGGAACCCTTAGTGTCCAAGTCCAACTTGCACTTAAGCCAGTTTTTAAATAGCGAGGTGGCATAAAATCATAGCGACTTCAAAATTATTACAAAAATAAAACTTGTTATTATTAACTCATGTTGATAAGCGTGTTTTCGTCATAACTCCATAAAAAGGTGAATGGGACATACGTACATTACTAATACTCGTAACTATCATGCTTCAAATACTAATTTAATATTAATTTGGATGCTGCTTCAAAATAATCGGGTATTTGACGATTGTCAAAAATGTACAGACGCCACCCGAATCTGTCAAATCTTCCCAATCGACCTTGAACCTAATACTGCAGCGATAAAGTTACAAATCTACTAAAGAAATTTGACAGATTTTTGTAGCTTGATGTGCTGGTGTCTATACTTATGTACAAGCGGTGCCATACATTTTCATACTCTGACCGCGATCTATCGCGTGCGACAATAGTCTAGAGTATGAAAATGTATGGCACCGCTTCCGAATTCGGCCGCGCGCGTCTGTCGCAGACCTTGGAAACGGCGCCATACATTCTGACTGTTCTGGCACGCGATAGATCGCGGTCGGAGTATGAAAATGTATGGCACCGCTTCCGAATTCGGCCGCGCGCGTCTGTCGCAGACCTTGGAAACGGCGCCATACATTCTGACTGTTCTGGCACGCGATAGATCGCGGTCGGAGTATGAAAATGTATGGCACCGCTTCCGAATTCGGCCGCGCGCGTCTGTCGCAGACCTTGGAAACGGCGCCATACATTCTGACTGTTGTCGCACGCGATAGATCGCGGTCGGAGTATGAAAATGTATGGCACCGCTTCCGAATTCGGCCGCGCGCGTCTGTCGCAGACCTTGGAAACGGCGCCATACATTCTGACTGTTGTCGCACGCGATAGATCGCGGTCGGAGTATGAAAACGAATGGCACCACTTCCAAAGACGGCCGCGCGCGTCTGTCGCAGACCTCGGAGACGGCGCCATACATTCTCATACTCTGACTGTTGGTTGTCGCTCGCGATAGATCGACTGCGATCGGCCGCAATGCGCGGAATTGTACCTTAAAGGTCTGTTCAAACTTAACCTTTTGACCGCCACGGTCGGCTATAGCCGACAAATGAAAAAGTGCCCAACACGTCATCGTCGGCTAGAGCCGACAAAAAAAAACGGCAAATTTGTGGTTTGGCTCTGGCGTTCAAAAGGTTAATGGTGAAATGGTGGTTGTGAAGTTCGCTTTTTGCTTCGCCCCGCTGTCATAAGTTTTATTACAGCGCGGCATCTCGCCTCGTATTCTATGTCCACCGTTCATGAATCGACCTATAATTGAAATAGTACCCACCAGTGAAAGAAAACCGTTGCATTTTTTTAAAAATATGAACGCTTTAATATTAGTTATGTTTTCGCGCAAACCGTTCTTTTTTTTTGTATTGAATGGCTGGATATTTTTTTATAATTTTTTAAGGATGGGAAATCATCTTCTCAACTTCTTCCGTTCTGGGTGGAGCGGAAGGGCGTGTCAGACTCTTAATGACTAAAACCCATCCGTGTTCCTTCTAAAGCCCTTTGCGTTCCAGGGCTGCGGGGACTCTTTCGAACAAATTCCACAACCCTGGCGAATGGCTCAATATTACAATGGTGTTTTTGTCTTATGACGTCAAATGGTATAGCAGTGAGAACTTCGCCATTTTTATTGATATTTGAATTATTTTTGCTGTGGTTTATCTTCTTTCTATGTTTAGAAAAATATATGAAAAACAGTAAAATCATTCTTATCTTATAATGTGTGATGGTTTATGAACACAAATAATTAGTTAATTTTACTAACGTAACATGGACGCAGATATGATAGATAACCGAGTTTAAATGACTTGCTTTATAAAACCGGGGAAGCCCCTGTGTATTTATTGCTAACGGAAATATGAACTGCAGTCGTTCCAATCGACACGTCGAAATTACAAAAAAGTACGTCAATTATACGTGACAATGGCGTTCAAAATGTTAAACTTGTGCGGGTAGCCCGCGCGCGCCGCAAATCGCAGGTTACTTGAGCAGGTAGCTTGCGTTGGTACATGCTCGAGTCGCTGGACCCGCTCACCACCTTTCCACGGAGCATAAAACCTGCGCAAGCTGCATGCACTGTGTAATAGCACCATTACTCTTCATCTTTCTGCCCTTATCCTATGTTACTTTGGATCGGCGCAACACGTTTCGTTCAGCCATTCCGTCATACTATTTCTGACTCCCTTCTCTTTTAAATCACTACACACGCAAACTTAAAAAAAAAATTGTTTGGCCTCCTTCTCCCTCTTTAACCATATACATTGTTAACTCTTTGAGTAACATGCGTAGGACCACAATAACTAACGGAGTATTATCTTGCAGCTGACGAGTTCGACTGGGAGGTGGAACATGAGCAGCTGGCGGAACAGCTGGAGAGCAGTCGCCGACACAACAGCAGCGGCATCGATGACCTCGCCAACACGCAGCTCGGTAAGAATTATTATCCCACTACTGGGCAAAGGCCTCCTTCCACCGTTCTCGGTTCTGTCCCACTTCTTGTCAATTCTTAAGGACGACTTCCAAGTCGTTCGTGATCTACCGCGGCACCGTCTCAGGAATTCAGGGCCACTTATTCTATATTTTACGGGCCCATTGCTCGATGGCCATGTGGTAGCCATGTCTAGCCCAGTCCCACTTAAACTGGGCAGCTTTCTTAGCCGGTAAGAATACTTTTAAACTTTTTGAACCCATAACTTTTGAAGCCATCCCGATAGCTACCAATCTGGGGTCTTTAACGTTGCGTTTTCCGACATACAACTACTGCTTCTTTGAAATTAACCCTTTGACCGCCACGGTCGGCTATAGCCGACAAATGAAAATGTGCCCAACACGCCACCGTCGGCTAGAGCCGACAAAAAAAAAATTGGCGGATTTGTGGTTTGGCGTCGGGGGCACACCGATGCGTTTATGCTCTGGCGTTCAAAAGGTTAACATAGTTCTTGTTGTTACAGAGGCATCACTATCCCAGCTAGTATTGGACGAGACAGACGCCCCTCACTCCAGATCCCTAGGATCCAGCGTGTGGAGACATGACCCTATCTTCCCTAGCGCGCCCACTGTAAGTATAAATATCTATATTAATATAATTAAGCTGAAGAGTTTGTTTGTTTTTTGGTTTGTTTGAACGCGCTCATCTCTGGAACTACCAGTCGGATTTGGTTTTTTTTTTGTTTACGATAGCTACATTCATGAGGAAGGCTATAAATGTGTGCACATAAATAAATGAGCCAGTGGCAACTAAGGGATGACCAGTCTTCACTGACAGCGCCCGTTTACGAACATTTAGTTAAAGCGTTAGTAAGAAATAAATAAAGAAAGATAAAACTAATCCTTCGGACCAATTTCGACCATTGCGGCCAATCTCAACGGAGACTTGCCATCGACGCGGGATATATTAAAGTGCAACTTATCTATCACTACACTGCAAATTATTATGTATCGTTTACTACACATTAATATATTATTAATCGTTTGACCGCCACGGTCGGCTATAGCCGACAAATGAAAAAGTGCCAAACACGCCACCGTCGGCTAAGCCGACAAAAAAAAGCAAATTTGTGGTTTGGCGTCGGGGGCACACCGATGCGTTCATGCTCTGGTTATATATATATTTATTTGTATATTTATCAACTTGCAAAGCTGATTTACATCCGTACACTTCAACGTAAGGTTTAGTTGAAAACCAGCGTCAGGCAACTACTAGTTGTCTGGCATTTTGCTGAACTGGACCTATTTGGCGCAGCCGCGGGCCCACGATGTTATTGTTTTTAGAATTAAGTTTCCTTTTTCTTTTATTTGTACCAACATTGAATGTACCAGATATACTAGTTATCTTTCTTATTTTTTTATTTTATAGAAAAGGGAACTACAAACAACAACTTATATAATTAAATGTAGCCCACAGCGCTGTTCACGGGTTACCATTAATATTTATACTTTAAGTCGCTAGGGGTTAAGCTGTACATGCATGACAGTTACACCAATTATATAAAAATATAAATACACAACAGAAGTAAAAACAAATTAGACTATGTTTGTATAATTTGTGACAATAATCTAAGAAACTTACTTAACATTTTGAACGCCAGAGCATAAACGCATCGGCGCGCCCTCGACGCCAAGCCACAAATTCGCCGTACTTTTTGTCACATATTTATGACGTTTGGCGTACAGGGCACGCGCTTGCTTGTCATGTATACGTGACAATGGCGTTCAAAAGGTTAAGGAGCATGTGAAGACATCAATATTTTCGAATTCATTATTGTAAGTTGCTGCCATTCGCCGAATTGGTGAACGTAGACCAGTGTTAGATGGGCAGGAACCTACAGCAAAGAGTTCTTTCTCTCCTTTTCAACCGTTCGCGCAATCGCAGATGCGCCTGTCTTCCATCACTCTCTTATTTCGATGGGACGGCAGTCCCACCCGACCGGAGAGAGATCTGTAGGGGACTCTCCAAGCCCGAACTCCGTAGTTTCTAGCTTAGTTCTGACACCTAACTAAGTAACGACTAAGAATTAATGACGATGAGTTGTCATTCATTCTTAGTTCGGGTTCGGAACTAATCGTAAGTGATACGGAGTAGAATACGCCCGCAACTAAGCCCGAAACTACGGACTTCGGGTTTAGAGAGTAGCCCCCTGATCTGATTAGGCGGATGATCAGTTGTCGAGGCAGCTTTTTTATTTGTTTTTCAATGTAGTAACACTTTTTTTTTCGTTCCTTAGGTGAATAACAGTTATTTTCCCCCGCAGCCGGTGCAAGGGCTTAAAAATGTGTGCACGGTTGAGGAACTGGAGAGGCAGCTGCGACAGAAGCAGGTGCAGCAGCCCTCCTTCAACCAGAACTACTTTCAGGTATGTGGATTGACTGCCAGGATTACGGAATTTCTCGAGAGAGTTACCGCGGTCCAGGAA
Organism: Mamestra configurata; assembly: GCA_002192655.3. NCBI lineage: Eukaryota > Metazoa > Arthropoda > Insecta > Lepidoptera > Noctuidae > Mamestra > Mamestra configurata. The sequence continues at coordinate 211,099 of NDFZ01004931.1, forward strand.
CGCAAAGGGCATTTGAAGGAATACGGGCTTTAGTCAGTAAGAGTCTGACACTCCCGCTCCGCCCAGAGCGTGAAAAGTCATTTGATGACTTAAAAAAAGTACATTCAATGAAAGAAAATAAGAAAACTTAAGAAGAAGTAAAAGGCTCACCTTCAAAAGATATGAAAGTTATGGCCAGTGATGAACTTCCAAGAAATCTGTGATATTGAAATCATTAATTTTTTGGTTGTACTTATCCAAAATACTATTTTTTCTCATGAAAATATAATAACAACAAAGTTTCAATTAAACGAAAGCCCTCTTTTGAAAATCACAAGAATATAATATATGTCACCGGAAAATTGCAGACTCCGTAAGATTGTAATAAATCTTGATTAGATTATAATTTCTCGATATACTATGAAAAAAATCGTTTTGTATACAATAAATCCCATCCAAATTCAATAGTTTCCAACATATCCGTGTCTTATTTAGAAAAAATTGTTTACAATTTCACGCGATATTTTACAATCTTACGGCGTTTGCCATTTTCCGGTGATATATATAAAGCTTTGAGATTTTTTTTTTATGGTAATGAAAAAAATGATATTTTTACCGCCTTGAGAATTGTTAGTTTTTAGTTTTACCGCCTCCAGATAAGTTTTCGGTAACTCCAATGGCATGCTGCTCAATCTGTTTGATAGTACAAAATCTTTGTTACAAAACTTATTTTATTTCCAGCCAAGATTTCCCCCGGTAATACTACAAAGACCGCCGGGCTTGCAAGCGCCGGTACCGCTCCCATTCGCCCCACAACAGTCAATGTCCCATGGCATGAACCAAATGAACCAACCACTCAGCAAACTCATGAACCAAATGGGTCAGAACAACCAACTGTTACAAAACCACGTCAACCCAATGGGCCAGGGGAGTCCATTCATGAACAACCAAATAGGCAACCAGTTCCCAAACAATCCCATTGGACCTGGAAGCAATATGATGAGTCAGTTAACCCAAAACATGAGTGTACATCAAATGGGTCAAGGCAACCAGATGTTGGGTCAAAACGTCAACCAAATGGGACAGAATTTAAACATGACGCAAAGTATGGGGCAGTTGGGGCAAAGTATGAACCAAATGGGCCAGAATGTTAATCAGATGGGACAAAACATGAGTCAAATGGGTCAAAACGTGAATCAGATGAGTCAAAACATGCCTCAGATGGGTCAAAACGTCAACCAAATGGGTCAGAATCCTAATCAGATGGGTCAAAACATGTCGTCAATGGGTCAGAGTATGAACCAGATGAGCAATCATTTGCCTAACAACCAAATGGGTCAAAATCATAATCAGATGGGTCAAAATTTAAACCAGATGGTTCAGAATCACAACCAGATGGGTCAGAACCAGATGATTCCGAACGGCAACCAGTTTCCTGGTATGAATCAGTTTCAGCATATGATGGGGCAGCCCCCAAGGATGATCGCCCCACCTCCTGGTATTAATATGCAGAGACAGAATTTTAACTCCAATATGCCGCAGTATAACCCGAATTTTCGTGTAAGTATTTAACTTGTTTTTATTTATTCTGTTTGACTTTTTGTTTTCTTGGCATTGCGCTTTAATCTTTTGAACGCCAAAGCATAAACGCATTGGCGTGCCCCCGACGCCAAGCCACAAATTTACCGTACTTTTTGTCACGTATTTGTGACGTTTGGCGTACAGGGCACGCGCTTGCTTGTCATGTATACGTGACAATGGCTTTCAAAAGGTTAAATACAATTCTGCGGGTTCTGGGTTCGATTTCCGGCTGGCTTAAAGATAGTTAGAGCCTGCGTGTCATGTGTTTTCACACCTGCAGTAAAGTAGAATTACTAGTCCAGTGTGAAAATTAAATATTTGTGTAATGGGTTGAATCTATAGGGAGCTTCAATGTCAAGTATTAAGATCGTAAAAGTTTCAAAATTCCGCCACTAGATGGTACTGTCCGCGCCCGGTACGTGCCCTCAATAGGAGTGTAGCGGCATCAATGCCGTCACATGAAAACCTAAGAACCGTTTGTACGGCACCAAAAAGAACCGCAACGCCACCTATCCTATCAGCGACGATCAAACAACGAAATCCTGCATCGCGCAAGCAAAGTTCTCCGTGGGATTTGAACACATACAACAGTCCGAGTATCAAGTATTGGGCTGTTGCCCACCAGACACAACAACTGTCTGGTCGGAGGATCCTCCCATTTCAGTGGAGGTGAGCGGGACTTTACTCTCTGTTCCGCATACCTCTATAGGAGCGTATAGGAGCTATAGGTGGCAGCGCAGAAGCGAGGATGTCATATATAAACAGAGAATCTTATAACCATTATATCTTAAACTTTTGAACGCCATTGTCACGTGTAAATGACAAGCGTCAAACGTCACCAATAGACACGTCATAAAGTACGGAGAATGTGTGGCTTGGCGTCTGGGGCACGCCGATACGTTTATGTTCTGGCGGTTAAAAGGTTAATAAAACTAATACTATGTTAAAATTAANTACAATTCTGCGGGTTCTGGGTTCGATTTCCGGCTGGCTTAAAGATAGTTAGAGCCTGCGTGTCATGTGTTTTCACACCTGCAGTAAAGTAGAATTACTAGTCCAATGTGAAAATTAAATATTTGTGTAATGGGTTGAATCTATAGGGAGCTTCAATGTCAAGTATTAAGATCGTAAAAGTTTCAAAATTCCGCCACTAGATGGTACTGTCCGCGCCCGGTACGTGCCCTCAATAGGAGTGTAGCGGCATCAATGCCGTCACATGAAAACCTAAGAACCGTTTGTACGGCACCAAAAAGAACCGCAACGCCACCTATCCTATCAGCGACGATCAAACAACGAAATCCTGCATCGCGCAAGCAAAGTTCTCCGTGGGATTTGAACACATACAACAGTCCGAGTATCAAGTATTGGGCTGTTGCCCACCAGACACAACAAC
>NDFZ01004932.1:0-47351 GCA_002192655.3 Mamestra configurata
GCACACATCAAAATGTGATCACTACAAATTATAATAAAACAAGCTTTTATCAAATCTCGTATTATTTTTAAAATACACCATTAAAATAAGTTGACCTACTGCCTGCTTACCTATAATGTGACACTTCCCGCGACGTAAGCGCACGGCTCGCTTTGCGACACTCGCGGGCAACTCTTGGTAGCGTTAAATGCCTATTTCGCTTGGTCTACCTGCCCTTAACAAAATATGTGGGATACCTGCTGGCTTGGGCCGACGGCCCGTTATTTCAGTAGTCAAGGAGGTAATTTCGCAACCTCCCTTATTATCTTCGTTATTTTCACTTACTTAATAAATTATGCCTTAATTTCAGCCTTGTGAAAAGGATCTCAATCGAGGTGGCGACCAATTCTATGACTATTAGGTACTGTAATGACCAATCAATCGTTAAAATTACTATATATTTAACAATGTTCTGAAAACATACATAAAAATCAGCACCCAGACTTAAAAAAAAATAGGTTTAATGATACCTGTAAATTGGCCGTCGGCCCAAGCGTATATTAAAAGTAAGTACATACCAACGCTATTCTATCCCACACATTTTTTTGTGAGAGATAGAAGAGTCTGGCGGCTCTTAGTCCATATAGGATTAAATCGAAATCAACTCTTCAGTAAACAATTAAAAAAAAAGTAAATCTTTGTTCGCATAATAGCGAACAAAGATGTACTTCCTTTTTGAATGTTTTGCTTATTCCCACATTATAAATTGTTTATATTCATGAGTTTAACTGACTTTTACCTCTCGAAAACTTGCTTGTCTATGGAAATAAGTTAAAATACTTCATACTGTTGTTTTAATACATTGTGTTCATGAAGTTACCCATGGCAGGTCATTTGGTCAGCGCACTCCGATGAAGCAATCAATAAGCACATTTTCCTTAGACTGCCAAATATGCTAATAACAATAATTTCCTTTCACTTTAACTTTTTGAACTTTCTATCAATGAGTGATTCGGATCACTACTTCCAGAGTTGACATTTTTCAAACGTTAAAATATTTTTTTTAGATTCTGATGACTGACCACTAAACTGAACTATAGGGGCTCATGAAGCCATGCTTTCCGTTCCACTAGAATGGTGACCGGTTGCCGGTCGGTTGGTTGGATCCGACCAACAAAAGCCAGGGACATTATTGGGCGAGGGCCGCGATTGGTTCGCACGTGCGTCCAGGCGTGGCAAGGTTTGATGGATCCTGTGATAGGATAATGTGACCCCATTATTATATTTGGTTTGCACCACAGATTTGTCTAGAGCGTAAGCGTATTTTAATAAAAGTTTCAATAACAGCACAGGGCCAGAAATAAAGTTCCGGTTTACTTCAACCAAAAGCGACTAAGTGTTATGGTCTTTCAAAAGCTTTTTTCATGGAATATAATTCAAACAGTTAGCAGTTAGTCTTAAATCGATATGAGAAAAAGATTTAACTTTAAATAGACAACTATTCAGTTCGCGGTATTAAGTTATAGAATAGAAAGAATAGAACGCCATAAATAGGTATTTTTCGTCTCTTATTTCGGTTTTGACCTATAACATCCTACATAATAATACGTGTTTACATAATAGGACTTCAGTGAACTTGTTCAGAAATAGATCGCAAATAATACAGAGTTTAGATTCTAGAAATCATACAGTCTTGCCTCCGAGAACTCGGTTCCATGGATGTGGGCCTTAATAACGATACGTTTGAAGAGATTACGTGGGCCGTTCGAACTAGTGGGCTAATAATTTGTTGGATTTTATTTATCATAATTGGAAAAAAAAAAAATTATTAGACATCGAAATTATATTTTTATTTATAAACTAAAATTATAATGATTGTTTGGGCTCTGTTCTTTCCAAGCATCAAAACACTTCCCAAGCATCTATTTGTATAATCTGCGTTACTTTTACTTTTGCAGTTAAAAATTACTTTTGCCGCCGACAAAGTGAAAAGCTATTCATAAATGTTCAGAGCAAAATAAGCTCTCGCGCGTTGTAATACGGTATTAACTTGCCTGCAACTACGCAGCGAGCGGCGAGGCTTAACTTATTCGGTACCTATTGTGTTTCATTAAATCAGGACCTACCTATCAGCTGGTTGATACGCGAAGGGCAACGACCGCGGCTGCTCTGCGCGAAACTATCGCGATGTATAACTATTGGTTCGAAGTCGCTTTCGACTTTTGTTTATCACAATTGTTATTCTGCCATTTCTTGATTTAAAATTTATTATTTGTCATTAATCGATTTTATTACCAAGACAAACTCATTTCGCTGCGGGAAAACAACCATTAAAATTTCACGCTGTACATCTAAACAGCATTAAAGTAGCGCCTCATTATAGCAGTTCACGGCTGAACGTAACCTCTCCATTGAACACCATTTTGCTGATTTCATCTATATTTGTATACCTAATAGTAAAAGACATTAAATTACGTACGAGTATGTATATGTTTATTTCTCTTGTTGCAGGAGGGTACCGCAACTTCGTGCAGCCGGTCCGACCGCTTAGTGTCGAAAGCCGAGACTTTAGACGCTCTGGTGAGTGGCACTTCTCTTAACTTTTATTAGTATATCTTAGTTATTATCCCATTAGGCTGGCCCCATTTGTACGATTTCCCGAACAGGTTTTCCGATAAGGAATTCAGATCCGAAATTCCGTGAGACTAGTGTAGACGTTTGAATTTCCTTTTTTTCTAACTCCCGAAAGCGGTTTTTTTTTAAAGAACTTCAGATTATTTCCTATTCTGAAAATATACAAACGTGTGCGCCTAGTTGAACATTTTGCATTCAGGTCTCCGAATTGAATTCGTCATCAGAAAACCGTAGTACGTAGGTATGCAACCAGTCTTATTTTAGTGAGAAGGTTGAAGTTTGCTACTCAGGCACCTTTTATCGGCTGAACGAATTTGACACACAGGTAAATGAACCAAATGAAGTCACTTTTGCTCGAAAAAGCATGTCGCGGTAATCCAGCTAATTTAAAGACGCCGCGGAAAAGTAACAACCTAATAATGAGTAAATCTACACTTAAAGTAAAGTTTCCTGAATATATTCTTATTGTAAGTAAATGTTGGTTGAACGTTTTCCTCGTATCATTTAATGAAAAGAGTCTTGATTTATTTGGATATAATAATACCTTTCAACATTGGTGGGTCGCGCGTGGGACTCAACTGTCTGCCGTTCAATGAGATCTAACGCGTTCAGTACGACTTCTTCACTTGTGTGCGTTGGTTTCTCTGGGTGATAAACAACGCTTTGATTTGATAACGATAACATACAGTTTTGTACCGTACGACACAATAGTCGCTACTTTTCTGATTTATACTGTTGTTACAGAAAAGCTCTACCGACTTCAGTCAGAGTTTACTTGAAGAAATCGAAACAATGTTTCGCAATCTCGACACGAAGCGAAAAGATGAGCTGGTGAGTAATTGACTGATTTAAATTTTACTTTCTATCCGTCTTTTCTGTTTCTTGTAATTTTAGTGTTGTCAACATTTTAAAGACGGAACGCTTAGGGATTGTGTTTTCGAGTCTCCGTCCGTGTGTTCTGCGCGATTTATGCTACAGCTAACCGTTTTTATTTAAACTTGTGCACTGCGATGGCGTGATTATTCATTAAAGTTAACTTTAGGGCTGATTTCGATTCAGTTTTGAGTATTTTTGAAGAAAGCACATACACAAGTGATAATATTCCTACTTTTGACAAAACTAAACATTTTTAAACATGGAATTAAAGATTTTGTGGACAGCTAAAACTTTAGCTGGAGATATTTTAGGAACATCTTAGTGGACAACTAATAATAAATTTAAACCATGACAGTTGAACATTTAGAAAAAAATATTGATTTGAAACAAGAACACTTGATTATATTTCGTTTTTTAAATAATTATTGAAGTGTCGTAAATAAAAAAATCTTAAACAAACTGAAGTGTCAATTTTAATATTATCCGATAGGTATAACAAAAAGTTGTGGACCGCTTATACATTGGCTCTGACGTGGCTTGCTTATAATAACTTTGTGTGTTTTAAAAAGTGAAGGAAACAAGCTGCTGGTTCCTTTTATTTATTTATTTAAGCTTTATGTACAATAGTGGTACATGGGCGGACTTAATGCATCAAGGCATTCTCTACCAGTCAACCTTTGGGTTATAAAGACTATACTGTGTGTGTGTGTGTACTGTGTGTGAGGGTGTGTGTGTGTGTGTAGTACTGAGTTTTATTTTATCTTATAAAATAACGGATTTTAGTATTTTGGCACTTAGAACCTTGAGATTTACAATCCCTCAATTTATCATTACAATGATTATGGAAAAAACTAGCTCTTCGCTCGCGACTTCTATCATATATACAAAATGCATTTTCCAAATCCGACTGGTAGTTCCAGAGATTAGCGTATTCAAACAAACTTTTCAGCTTTATTATTAGTATCGATTTATCAGTCAGTTTTTAAAACGATCTGCAATGTTCTTATTTTTTTTGTTTAAATTATCAGTTTTAAGATACTAAAAATAAATGAAAATGAAAGTATTTATTACTAAAATTATTGTGTTTCAATTGGTATTCAGTTATTCAATTATACTACTTAGGTGCTACGCCGTTTTAGCTATTTTTACAAACTTCTATTTGGTTTCATCTGTTACATTTTTCACACAAGTAGTGAGATCAATAATAGGCGAAGCATTTCAGTACTACAGAACAGAATATGACCAGTGAACATGACCGTATAAAAATGATGAAAAACAACTCGAAAAATCGTTTTCCTAAAAATGTGATTCCATATAAATAGTAAAAGGAAGACCGTGAAATTTAACATTTTATTTAAAATTTTGTTCCGAAAAAAAAAATAGCCTTTTCTCTGACTATTTCGTTCTCATAACAACTGACTCTATGTTCTACTTTCTTATTTATGTTACAAAATGAACTTAGAAATATTATTTTAAACATTCACCTTGCAAAAAATAAAGAAATGAACGGGACGCGAAATTATTAAGAGTTACAAATTGTATACCAACAGTAACATTTTGAGCAAGTAAAAATTGATCGAAAGTTGAAGTTGAACGTACTTTAATATTTTAAATTAAATATATTTCACCCATAATAGGTATTATGTTTCACACAATTCATCGATCCTTGCTTGCTCTAGTCTTCCCAGCTTTCTTTACTTAAATATTTTATTACACTTTGATCAGAATTCCATCCAAATTTAGACGGTAATCTGTTAAACATACCTATGTATTTTTCATTCGCAAAGTTTTTCTCTTTCTTCTTTTCTAAGATTTCCAATGTCTGAGAAAGGGGATATAGAACCTTTGTGGTAAAGCCGCCCGCGTCCATTTTGATTTTATTTCAACGTTGCGACGCACGATCTGACATGCATATATAGACACTTCAACGAACAAAAAATGTATCGAACATGGTGCCCTAAAGCGTCACGTTGCTTAGATATTTCGAGGTAAAGTCAACATGTGACAATCAGGACTATCATAAAAAACGACTTTATTAATTGCTTAAATGCGTTAGATTAAATTCAAATAGTTCCCAGCTTGATTTAATCATTTATTGGAATAAAGTAAAAGTAAGAACACGTGAAAACCACTTTATTAAGAACTTGCCTACTAACCCGCATCGCAATCGCAAAATTTTAAATGATATAATGTATAATTTAATTTATATAAATGATTAAATCAAGCCGAAAACTCATATTTGAATACAATTTACTGCACATAAGCACGTGATTAGTTAATTTTTGATGATTTTCATTTCTCCAAATATCTCAGCAACGTGACACTTTGGGGTACCATGTTCCTACCAGTTTTTGTTTGTTTAAGTGTCCTCTACTCATATATGAATGTTTCACAGGGCGCCACGATTTTGAAAAAAAAAAAACAAAATCGGCGACTGGGGGCTATGCCACAAATATTCTATCCCCTTTATAATATGGCTATCCATAGAAAAATATTCGAAACCCTTTACCGACTGTTTTTCCTTTTAAAACTTAACCATATACGCCTCTATTTGCGTTGAGAAACCTTACTTAATTATTTTGCCTTTTAAAATTTAATCCAATACTGACTACTTATATAAAATATTCTGCAAATTTGTATTTGATCTGATAAAATTCTTATTCTTTATTGTCTACACAAAACCATACAAATAGCACTACAGTTATACGCCTCTTGTTGCGTTAAGAAACTTTACCAAATTATTTTTCCTTTTAAAATTTAATCCAATACGGACTATATTAAACTTACCGATTTGTGTTTGATCTTATAAGTTCTAATTCTTTATTGTCTACACAAAACCATACAATAGCGTACAGCTTGCGGACAAAGGCAAGCTTAACTCAGAATCGGGTTCACAAACAGCAAACCTAAGTGCGATTTAAATCTTAACAAATTAGCGAAAACACTAACTGCACAACCACAACTTAAAAAAATGAATTAATATTTAAACCCAACTAAAAATAAACTAAAACAAAAATGTTTACAGCACACAATATTTCCTATAAAATATTTTCTTCCCTTATTAAAATTACAGAAAGAAAAATTTATTTTCTTATTAGTTGTCCAAATGCTGAGATGGAATTAAATTGTATCAGTGGGAATAGATATCTAATTTTAAAACTAACACACGTAAGCACTTATCAAAACAATCTAGACATCACAATAGAACAACAATATTGAAAAAGCCGTGTTTTATATTTAGAAAGTCCTTCTTACCTATGTAAGATCAGATCAGCAAAGAACTCGAATATTTTTACGAATACTCATTGTAACAACATATCAACATGTCATTATAATAGTCATTGTCAACATTATAATAGAAGCGAGTTCTAATGATATCGCTTTTACATTTTATCGATTGCTTGTAATATGGTAGGTAATTCTCCTAACAATCCTAACTAATATTTTAAATGCGAACGTGAGAATCTTTTTTACGCTTTCGCTTTGATAAATTTTTGTACAGAGACGTAGCCCATAATAACCGTCGTCGCCGGGGTCTCCACCCCGGCGACGGCGGTTATTATGGGCTACGTTTTTTGCCAAAATAAAATTGAACGCGAGCGAAGCCTCGGGCATAGGTTTTTCATACTTATATAAAAACTGAAGTGATGTCGACTTTCTTTGCTGACTCTTTTTTCTAGTACAACCTGAATTAGTCTACTCTTCCCCACCCAGCAACCCCACTAGTGGGAGAGAATAGACGGGCCACATTTTCAAAGTGTATTCTTCTCCACTAAAATTAATTAGTTAGCAGAATACACTCGAATGAAGTCTTAGTATATTTTGTCCCACTAGGGCTGGCACTGTTGGAATCAATAATAAAATATTATGTTGGACAAAATTTTGGTATTCGTTAAGTATGGAAGTTAATGCTACTGAATATTATAAATGTGATAGTTTGTTTTGTTATGTTTGAATCACGCCAAAACAACTGAGGTTAATTTTTTCACACGAATAGTTTATAACCTTGATTAACACAGAATTAGTACTTTTTATTTCGGTAAATGGCTTAACAGAGGCCGCGGAGGAAGCAGAAACTCGGAATAGAAAGTATTCTATGTGTCCAGGTCCAACCAACCCAGGGTATCAACTATCTGTGTGCAAAATTCATCCAAATTAATTCAACCGCTTTTGCGTGATTGAAACATAATAAAACAAACTTCACATTTGTAATATTACAGACTTTACGAATAATAAATTAAGTGTTAACGAGGTTTCCTTTGACAATGACTATTGAGCCTGATTTGGTACCATTGGTGCTAACTCAGGTTCAATAGTTAACATTAACGTTAATTTATAGGTAAATAAATTTTTAAACTGCATTTTTTCCAACATAATATTATATTATTGATTCCTGTGGGAATCAATTTGGTTCCAGCCCTAGTGGGGAAAAATATACTAAGACTTCATGTGAGTTTATTCTGCCGTACTAATTCATTCCAGTGGGGCAGAATATACTCCAAAAATGTGGTATGTCTATTCTACCCCACTAGTCAGTTAGTGGGGCAAAGTATATTAAAACTTAACAATACCCAATTGCGCAAAAGCGTTTGACACTCGGACGGCTAGCTTCTTTAAGATCTAAATATTGTTTTTTTAGCTTAAATAGAACTTACAAAAAAACTGCTACTGCATTAACATTCAAAATATTTACAAGATGTCTTAATGTTTTCTTCTTCTTTCTGCGTTATTTTACATTTATGATGTGTACGCTATGGCGATCCTGGTAAGTTCTAACACATAATTCTACCTCTAGTGTTGGCTTCGGTAGCTGAATAATACCTGTATTCAGGTACCGAAGACAACACAGTTGGCGAGGTGAATAATCGAATTGGACATCTTGAATAAGCATGGTGAAAAACCGTATTAACCATAAAAATGTGATTTCATGTTTTTTAGTAATCAAGTTGTATTAGGCGTAAAGAGCACTGTTAAATATCTTTCAATAAACTATGAAAATAATTTTAGGCGTCAGCCTAATAGGCATACACTTGTTTCAGATTCCTAGCAAAAATACATGCAATAATATTTTTACAAAACTGATAATTGAGATTGATTATTTAATTATATGACACGTTATCGTACCAATAAGAAATAAACTAGGAAATGAAATAAGAGTAAAAACGTTAATTCATCTTTATTTAGCCAGTAGTATTTCGAAAACGGCTGTGTTACTGCAATATTATTATGCTGACTATGCCTTACTGTTTATTTGTATATCTATTTTGTGGAATGTGGAACTTTTGTCATTACTTCAAGAGCTGTAACACTGCTAATTTCATTAGCAATTGTTTCCACGACTTTTGCCTGCGGAGTGGAAATGTATCGATTAATATTATAAGTAGCCGACAAATTGCTAAGATATGAACTTCTCAGTTGTATTTTGTAGCAAGTTGGTCTGATGGCAAAGGTATCTGATAATATTGCGGTAAAGACATGCTCCGTTTAGACAAGTCGTATCCGTGTACACACTAGCGATTTAGTTTCCAGTACGTGTCAAGGGATATTGGCGGCCATATTGAATTGAAATCTCACATTGTATTTAAGTTTATTTTCTGCGCGCTAGAAATAGCATTCTCATGAAAGTTGTTTATTGTAACGAGTAGAATCATCCACTAATTGCGTACTGGTGACTTAATCGCCATCCCTTACAGAACAATTTCTTATCAAATATTCGATTAAATAATAGAGTTATCTTTACACAGCAATTGGGGACGCAACTTTATAGGTAGGTGTCAGTGATTAACACATGATATTGTATTATGCCCACTTGTATCAGGGCACATTTTTGATAATATTTTTAAAAGGTTTGTAGCCTTTGCTCGCCATTAAGCTTATGGCTTCATGCACCTAAGCTCTTAAAAAAGATGAACCGATTTTGATTTTTTTGCGAACGGTCTGGGCATAAGTTGTTTTTAAAGGAAATCGGTTCAACGGTTTTTCAGAGACTTAGATTTGTATTTACATTGACATTACACTCTTTATTATATACTCGTACATACATATACACTGCCCACCAAAAGTGAGTTTCAAATTCTTTTGCATTTAAAAATTAAACACGAATAAAAATAAGGCCTCAATTAAAACATTTGAACCCAATGTTTTGAAATAATGTACACCTTAAACTAACTTTTGCAGGGCACTGTAAGGATAATAATCCGGCGATTTATGCCGGTCGCTATCTTATGCACCATTTTATTCAGTATTCAGGGTAATTTAGCAATTGCAGGTAAGCCTTGAAATGAGCCTCTTTAATATTAAGCTTAACGATATTTGGCTTTTTTTTTCTGGGAACATTTAGATACCTATAATAGGTCATCTGAGGGCCACGTGCTGTATGCGAATCTCTAACTAACCAGCTTCTGTGGCCTTAGTGCGAGTTTATTAACGTAAAACTCAATTTATATTGAAACTGAATAGGCGCCGTCTGGTGACACTCACGGAAAACCTTTTTTTCCATACAATTTGACATAAGCGAACGTTTACGCTAACGCGATCGAGAACGTTAAAAAAGCACTCAGGCCACTGGTGATAAATAAATATTTTAGTGGTATGGTAAATTAGCGATAAGTATTGTGTAGTATTATAAAGGACTTACTTTTCACGCAAATAATGTATTATTTTTGTCTGTGTCATGTTTTAAGAGATTTCTAAATTCTTTGCCTTTGTACAGGGTGTAGACATAACTATATTAGTTACTGACATAGTATAATTTTTTTTTTACTAACAAATGAGTCATGGTTACTTGATAAAATAAATTGAATTGAAATTTGTAACATTATGAGAAACTTACATTTGACTGTTCATAAATTGCCTTTGGCTGATAAGATTTTCGTTTCACCCTGCCTTTAAAAAAAAATGTCAAATACCCTATTCAAGAGATGAAGGTCGTGGACACTTATAAAAATAATTGCTTATTATTTTAGGAGTTGTTTATGCACGTGTACTTCCCCCATGGAATAAATTGCCAATCAACTAAAATCACCCTGTAGAATAAGCAGAGACTACTCGTAGGCGTAATTGAAATACTTATACAGAGTGGTGATGACAATACAACATTAAATTAAACTTCGCATGCCTCAAGACGTTCTCAGTCTACATACAAAAAATCATTTGAATATATCCAGTAGTTTAGTCACAGGAAAATATTTTTCATTTTTAAAATTTGCTACATGCTGTATCTGTTAATAGGGAAGCACTGTTAGGTTAACGACCCCCATCGGTATAAATATCAAAACATTAAAGTCACGTTGCCAACTCGCTACTTAAAAACTTGCACCAAATTAGTTATTTAATTTGATTTAGAGAAAAATATACTTTAAACCTGAGTAATAAGAGTCATAAAGCATGTCATCAGAGTTGGATAAGAAAGTACCGAATGCGGAAATTGCTATGCACTCATACTTAATAGAAAATGTTGTGTGTGCGAAAGAGATAAATCTAGTTTCTTTTGTTACTTCGCTTTTGCAACTACAAATTTAGGTCAGTGTGCCGCCGCGATCCTGTGACGATCCACGCGTCCTAGCTTTGTAAGCGCAAGAGTGCCGCGCCGGGCCTTTGAAGTAGGTACTTCCCCGCCGCTCGCCACTCGTGTGTTTGAATTTGTGACTTTATTTACGACGGTATTAGTGCGAAATTGGAAGCTTTATTTTAGTGACAGGACACGTAACGTTTTAATAGGTATCTAGTTAAACAGTTAAGTGAATTGTGCGAAATTAGACGCTTAGTTTTTATTGTTTTCGTGTTTTTTTTTTTTAATAATCATGCCTCGTTACAATTACACATCTTCGGAGTACACCGACATGATTTTAATTTATGGGGAGTGTCAAAGAAACGCCGCTTTGGCTATACGGACATACAGAGAGAGGTTTGGAAACACTCGAGTTTGTCCGACCGACGGGCGCACCATTGTCCAAGCTGTCCAGAGGATACGAGAAAATCGATCCTTAATCCCGCATGTGGATAATGCCCCTCCACGTGTAAGAGTGCCCCTTGAGGAACGAATTTTAAATTATTTTGAACGCAACCCAACGTGTAGTTTGCGAAGGGCAGGTCGACATTTTCGTGTTAACCATACAACGATTCTAAAAGTTTTAAAACGCGACAAACGGAAGCCGTATAAGTACAAGAAATTGCATGCATTGTTACCGAGAGACAAACCAGTTAGGGAAAACTTCTGTCGCTGGATTGAAACAAAACATTTTGAGAATCCGGATTTCTTGTACAATGTGATGTGGACTGATGAAAGTACATTCACAAGGAACGGTTTATGGAACAGACAAAATCTTCGTTACTGGAGCCGCGTGAATCCGCATCTAGGACGGGAGACTTCGCACCAGTACAGATTTGCTGTCAATGTTTGGGCTGGCATTCATAGAAATAGCATTATCGGTCCGGTTTTTATTGATGGAAATTTAAATGCTGAAAAGTTTTTAGAACTCCTCAATGGACCCGTTTCCGAGTACATGGATGAGCTTTCGGTAAATGCGTACAGACAGATGTGGTATCAATTAGACGGAGCACCAGCTCATTCAGTGGTGCCTGCTAGAGAGCGTTTGTCTGAAATGTTCGGACAGCAGTGGATTGGCCGCTATGGACCAACGCGTTGGCCAGCCAGGTCCCCCGACCTTACACCACTGGATTTTTTCTTGTGGGGTCATATCAAAAATGAAGTGTACTCAACAGCTGTTGATACTGTTGAAGATTTAAAAGATAGAATAATCTTATCTTTTAATAAATTAAAACAAATGGCTGCGAATGGGAACCTCTTGTCGGATGTTAGAAATAACCTTTTACGACGGTGCAATTTGTGTATTCGAATTCATGGCGGCCATATTGAAAAACGAAAAATTTTGTGACTATCATACCCAGTGAGATCGTGATTAATAATCTGTGATTCAGCGTAATTTTACTGAGCATTAATCCTTATCCAGAATTAATCCATAATTAAAAGCCAAAAGATCAAGTCGCTACACGACCGCGCGCTGTTGCCGCTCTTACGACAGGTTAGTGAACCAATATTTATAAATGGTGTTCTATTTTGTTTCTAGTTTTATGCCATTTAGTTTGTTTGAAATTTTTATTTTTTTATTTTAGATGTTAGGATTTTTTTGATATCTTAAAATTATTCTTATGAACTAGTATCGTCCGTGTTTTCATTTATTGTCGTATTGTCATCACCACTCTGTATATGAAAAATAAGCTGCTGGTCTGAAATGATATTTATAATAATATTTTTTTACCTGTAGCTAATTAGTCATCAATTTAATCAAGCTTCGATACCAATCAAGTATTGTATTTGAGATGCTAGGCGCTTGACTTAGAAATTAGTTCGTTATTTATACCGTTCATTAACTCTTAGGCATCGTCCAGAATCAAATTCGTGGCTGACATCTAAACCTGCCCAGTTATAATTATATGCAAGTGCTCGCCATTGGCAAGTCGAATGTCGAGAGATGTTTATCATTCTAGGTAGATCGGCCAGTGCTGGGGAGGGGGCTTTGGTGGGGCAGAAGTGAGGAAACTCCATAATTAGTAATAATAAAAAATGACAAAAATACAGATTACAAACTAAATTTAGACCCTAGACCCTTATTCCCTGGGCTTGGGTGGGGCAGAAGTGAGGAAACTCCATACCCCAGTGTGCAGAAAAGCTTAAGAGATTGTAAAATGCATGGCGAAGCGAGCTCGAAAAATTTTAGTACTCCATGTTGTGATATTTTTTTTTCCAGTTGCACATATTGCATGCATATATTGTAGCTGTGGGGATCACTCCGGATAATTCTTTAAACTGAACTGCAAGACAACAGAAGTTACCCCTTCAAACAAACAATTATTATTAGTGAATAATAACAAGGTATCTTCTGGCAATTTAGTTCATAGTAAAAATCCTAAGGGAGGGCAATACACTTTAAAATTATTTAATCAAAACATTCAAGGTTGCTCTTCCAAATTACTGGTGATAGAAATGTTTTTAGAAAAAACCAAGTTTGATGTAGTTTGCCTAACAGAACATTGGTTAAAAGACCACCAAGTAAGTTCTATTAATTATGAAAATTATTGTGTAGGTAGTCATTTTAGCCGACAACGCATGATACATGGTGGGTCATTAATTTTAATTAAAACTTCGATTAAATCAAAAGAAAGAAGGGATATTGTGAAACTGTCGGTTGAGCACACCATTGAATTGTCCTGTGTTGAGCTTGATAAGCATGTTGTGGTATGCGTCTATAGACCTCCGAGTTACCAGAATCTACCTGTGTTTGATACTGTAATGGAAGAGGTGTTAAAAAAAGTAAGTAATAGTAGTAAGTCAATAATTATTTGTGGCGACTTTAATATTAACTTATTAGAAACAAACTCGAATACTATCAGGTTGTTGAGTCTTTTTAATTCATTTAATTTGTCAAATGTTTTTATTGAACCGACCCGTGTGACAGCTTCTACTTCAACTTGTATAGACAATATATTTTGTAATTGTGATTACTTACATAAAGAAATTGTAAATAAGTTACCATCTGATCACAGCGGTCAAACAATAACGTTTTGCACTTACATTCCTTTACAAAAAATTCTAATAAAATTTAGACCGATTACAGATAAAAATTTGGAGAAACTTAACTATACTTTGGCTAGTAAACTAGGTGCTCATAGTTTTAATAACATAGACGACCCTAATGAGTTCTATGCCGAGTTTTTTTCTATATTAAACACGCAATTTAATGACACTTTTCCTTTAAGGTCTAAAAGTATTTACACTAAGTTCTTATTTAGCGATTGGGCAACTCCAGGCATTCGTATAAGCAGGGAAAAGCTATATGAACTGTATGGCTTAAAGCAGCATATGAATAATATAAGTTTTCATAAGTATGTTGCAAAATATTCAAAAACATATAAAAGTGTATGCAAAACAGCAAAAGCTCTGCATATTAGCAATAAAATAAAATCAGCAGACGACAAAATAAAAACTACTTGGAAAATAATAAATAACGAAACAGGTAGGAAGAAACAGCGTGAAACTAAATTTAATTTAAATACTGTACATGGCCAAATAAACTCGGACGCAGAGGTAGCTCAGGAATTTGATAACTTCTTTGCCAATATTCCTCTTAAAACTACAGAAGCTCTCAACTCGTCATCCACGCTCGCTGCTGACTTACTTAGAAAGAATGTAAAGGTATGCCCATCGGAGTTTAAGTTTCAACATACAAACCCCCAGGCCATTATAAAAGCTTTTAAAGATCTTAAAATTAAATCAACAGAAGATCTTTGGGGAATATCTGTAAAAGTTTGTAGATCTATCATTGAAACTATTGCCCCCTACTTAGCTGTCATATTTAACACTAGTGTAGACAAGGGAGTATTTCCGGATCTCATGAAACACAGTAAAGTCGTTCCATTGTTCAAATCGGGTGATTCTCAAGAACCCAACAATTATCGGCCGGTGTCAATTCTGCCAGTTCTCAGTAAAGTGTTTGAAAAGTTAATGCTTAGTCAGATGTTACGTCACTTTAATAAAAATTCCATCTTTCATGAACACCAGTACGGTTTCACCAAAGGGCGTTGTACAACTGACGCCGGTGTCACCCTAATAAAGAACATTTTTAACGCCTGGGAAGAGTCGCAAGATGCCATTGGAATATTCTGCGACCTCTCGAAAGCGTTCGACTGCGTTAACCATGAGACGCTTTTGTTGAAACTTGAGCACTATGGGATTAGGAATAGAGCCCTTGGTTTACTTAGTTCATACTTGATGGGCAGACAGGTTAAAGTTCAGATAAACGGTGTAAACTCAATAGGGTCGGAAACGACAATGGGCGTTCCTCAGGGTTCAATATTGGGTCCATTCCTTTTTTTAGTTTACATAAATGATTTGCCCCAATTACTTAAAAATCAACCAAAGATGGTGTTATTTGCGGATGACACATCATTAATATTTAAAATAGACCGACGTTCACAAAATCTTGACGACGTCAATAGCTCTATTCATCAGGTCCAAAATTGGTTTACGGCAAACAACTTGGTTTTAAATAAAAAAAAAACTAAATGTATTAGATTTTCTTTACCAAATGTTAAAAGTAGCGAATGTGACATCATATTGAATGGAGAAAAACTGGAGTTCATTAATCAGACGGTTTTCCTAGGTATCACATTGGACGAGAAATTACAATGGGGGCCTCATATAACATCTCTTGCGGGTCGTCTAAGCTCAGCCGCGTATGCTGTTAGAAAGATAAGACAGTTAACAGACGTAGAAACCGCACGTTTGGTCTACTTTAGTTACTTTCACAGCATTATGTCGTACGGTATTTTGCTGTGGGGTCGGGCTGCTGACATTGAATCCATATTTATTTTACAAAAGAGAGCTGTCAGAGCCGTTTATAATCTGCGTCGCCGTGATTCTCTTAGGGAACTTTTTAAAAAGATTAATATTATGACAGTCCCTTGCCAATTCATTTATGAAAATATTATGTATGTGCGGAAAAACCGACATCTTTTTAGTAAAATTAGTGATAGACATAATTTTAATACTAGAAATAAAGACAAATTAGATCAACCATTTTTTAGATTAGCTAAAGTCCACACTTCTTTCATGGGGTATTGTGTTAAATGTTACAACAAAATACCTTCTGACATATTAGAACTAAATGAAAGAAAATTTAAAACTCATGTTAAAAGTACACTTTGTGAACAAGCATATTACAAATTAGAAGATTACATTCAGGATAAGAATGCTTGGAAACATGCTGGTCCTGCTCCATAGGACAATCAAGGGTGAAGGTCAAACTGGTTGATTAATGTATTAACTTTATAGATATACTGTTTCTTTTTTTGTGTTTTTATTTTTCCGTTGACTCACACACTTGTTTAATTAATGGTTCCAATGTTTGTAAATATGTGAGTACAATTTACCTAAATTTCTTTAGGAAATTAATAAGTTTACCTCTGCTGGTGATACTTTGTTCTTTAAGTAGCATACTCTGGGTACATCGTCCTCACATAATATTAAATTAATTGTTGTATACCAAATTTTGTAAAATCATTATTTAAAAAGAGTAACTATGGAGTTTCTTGTCCGTTCTTCTCCATAAGAATCTACCTTTCCGAATGGACAGTAGAGTCACTTTATTAATGTTACATTATTATTTTACTGAACTGTAAACGATGACGTTCAAAAGTGCCGTTTAATGGCCTAATTGAAATAAACGTTTTGACTTTGACATAAACATTAGTGCCGTTGTTTGCAGAATTAATAAACAATATTAATTACTTAATTAAAAGTCAAGAGTCAGGCAGCCTCCGAAGATGCCAATGGTGGTAGTACAGTGTGACAGTGGCTTGATCGATATTTCCAGTCCGTCATACGTACATATTTAGGTCATACAGAGCCGTTGATAAAACTACGCAGGCGTGTTGTGTTTCATCGATATCTTACAACAATATCAAAAGCGAAATTGCGATGTGATTTCATTTTTTTTTCTTTCACCAATATACCTATAACCGACCGAGATGGGAAACTTGGACAGAGACGGTATTAAAATCTATGTACCTAATATTATATAGGAGCAGAAATATACCCAAAGCTACCTTTGAACAATTTTTATCCTATTGTTATGTTTGCCTGGGCTGCCACAAAGGCTCTCGCGAAGGTCGCTTATGCCTAATTAGACAATTATTTTTATCTTTGGAACCTATTTGTTTTTTTAGCGTCCCGATGATTTGGATATTTTATAGGTGAGGCTTAGTAGAGCTTGGTTTTGTTCGTTTATATAATACACTTCTGGACACATCTATTGGCCCACCTTAGAGTTTAGGTTTCGATGGCCCCTACCGAAATATGATTGCTAGATTGAACAAAAACTGTTGATGCAGTTTTAAACCTGATACATTTTACCATCTTTTTCGATCGTATTGTTTTAAATTTGAATTCAGAATACCATACGACATGGAGCTACGCCTAACAAGTCGGATATGCGCCTTGTTAAAGGCAATTGATTTTTGAATAAAAAACATGTTTTATCAAATAAAGGTTTAATTTAATAACGCGTGTTGCCTCCATGGGCATCTACCACAGCTCTCATACGATTAGGCATAGAGTTTATCAACCGCTCTATGCAATTTTGAGGGATCATCTCCCATTCCTCTTCTATGGCAGTTTTCAACTCCTGCATCGTCTGGGCAACTGGCTGACGAGCCCTAACACGTCTTTTTAGCTCGTCCCACATGTGCTCAATGGGGTTCATGTCTGGGCTTCTGGCTGGCCAGTCCATAACTGTGATGTTCACATCCCGAAGATATTCCCTGACGATGCCGGCCGCATGGGCTCTTGCATTATCATGCATAAAAAGGAAATTTGGGCCCACATAGTCCGCGTATGGTATCACGTGAGGTTCTAAGCACTCACGAATGTACCTTTCAGCATTTAATGTTGGCAGCCGTGGTCCTGTAACAACCTCAAGTTGAGTTTTGCCGCTCGCGGATATACCGCCCCAGACAGTCCATGAGCCACCGCCATAAGCAACCCTCTCTTCAAAGCAGCATTGTGCGAAACGCTCTCCCTTACGTCGGTAGACCTTCTTCCTTCCATCATTGCCATGTAACACAATTTTAGACTCATCAGAAAAGAGTACACGGCTCCAATCTTGCTGTGTCCAATTTAAATGACTGCGTGCGAAATGAAGGCGCGCTGTTCGGTGGGCTCGCGTTAGTTTGGGCCCATTAGCTGGCTTGTGTGGTACCATATCGCGTTCTTTTAACCTTCTCCGAACAGTTCGAGCGCTCACAGATACTCCGTGGAAGTCGCGAAGTTGGTTTTGTATCTCAATGGAGGTAAGGTGACGATTTCTCAAGCTGGTCGTCACGATGAATCGATCCTGCCTTTCAGTTGTGACCCGAGATCGTGGCCTTCCTTGGCGACGAACAAAGCCGCCAGTCTCTAGGTACCTCCGATAAACATTTCGGACCGCAGATCGACTTAAATTAAGTTGAGCACTCACGTTTCTTTGGCTGTGTCCGGCCTGAATAAGTGCCACAGCTTGGGCGGCGACTTCAGGTGAAGTATCCATAGATTATTGATAGAACCTCACCTTAATGTTAAGAATAAGTAATGTTTGTTGCAAAACCAAAGATATCAATCACTTTTTCAAGAATTAAATCCAAGTAAACCAATAAAACCAAGTTTTCTTAGTATTCGATTGTTTGATATCAACAAACAGGCTCCAAATTGTCTTTTGTTTCTTTAAATTCTGTGTTCGAAATTCAAAAAAAGACTATTGAATGAAATTGTGAATGTGCCAGGTTCAAAACTGCATAAAAACTTTTTGCTCGACCTAATATAAAATTTTAGCTAGGACCAAACGAAACTGAAAATACAAGGTGGGCCAATAGATGTGTCCAGAAGTATAGTTCAACTAGTAACAGAAAAAGCGTGTGACCTCAGGAACTGAAATAATTGTGATATTTATGTAAGGCAGGACTCTTCAAAAGAATTTTCTTGCTTATACGTGTAAACAATTTCTTCAATATTAAATCAATACACAAGTTGCTAATTACACAGTAACATTTTATTCGTTCAGTACATATTAAATGATTTCAGTATCTAACAGTCAACGCTGACCAAACAGTTCATTGGAAATGGCTTATTTTGTCACATGGGGCTTATTCTGTCACATGGTAATTCAGGTTTAATAATGATGTATTGTGAAATATTTTAAGGCGTGATTACGGTATGATATTTTTATATGACTGCCACAGCAACGCTCGGCTCTCATTGAATAAAACGTTCTGTTTGCGTCGCAGGTCTATATTAAGCGCAAGTACTTGCAATTATAGTTTATTATGAATTATTTTAAATATCGTTTTTCACATTTTGGGACAATTTTAAACAAAAACTGAACCCAAACAACACGTCTGAATCGCTTTCAGGAGCTAAAGTTAGTTCGAGCTACCACTCTTGAATGCGGTTCAGAGATATGGATCATGTTCATTGCCTCTGGCCAAATTCGGCCTTAATGTTTTTCATGTATTTTTTTGTCGAACATATATAAAAAAAAGACTGAAAACCAACTATCTCCCTTTAAGGGTGGGCAACTCAGATGATAAAACTTATACCTAAGGTTTTTTTATTCAACAAAAATGTGTCTCCATATTTTTCTATGATTGATTGTAATACATTTTACATCTACCAAATCTCCTTTTTGCTGCCTAAAATGGAATGGTTTTTATGGGTACCCAAAGGCCTACGGGATCCCGGACTAAGCCTCCGCTTTCTGTCCCTCTGTCTATCAGAGGGCTGTATCTCATAAACCGTAATTTTTAGACAGTTGAAATTTACACAGAGTGTGTATTTCTGTTGCCGCTATAACAACAAATATTAAAAATTTAAAATGAAAGGGGGGGGGGGACCTACTAAAAAGGTGTTTTTGTGGCTTATTTTTCTCGATCTTAATAATGGCAACAGGGAGACGCTTGATATGCTCAAAGAGTTTGTATTGCCATATTCACTAAAAAAAAAACTATATTTATAAATAAAAGAGGGTCGCATACAAGAGATGGTGATGGCACGGAGCCCGACTCCTGCTTTGCCGATTTTTTTCGTGTTTTTCCATCGACGTCCGCACACTTTTTAAGGTACCTCACTTACAAAATAACAAATGTTGTACTCTTAGTGTTCAAGATTGACCAGAGTACGATCATTTAGTAACTTTACAGAAAATATCTCTCGAACCTGGTGAGTATGGGGTCAATTTATGCTTTTAATTAATTGTCTAGATAACGTTCTAATCAAAATTCTACGTGTTTTCTAAGCAACACATATTTATTTTGTCTCATAATTTCACGCATACAAATGCACACAGGCGGACATAATGACATACGATAGACAAAAATAACACCCGCAAATTAATTTGATAAAGCCGAAAAGTTAAATTCTTCGTCACAGGGGACATGCGTGGGTCAACAAGGGATTCTCGTGCCCCCAAAGGAGTTTTTTTTGTTAACAAATATATGTGATCAAAGGGGATTCCATTCTCGAAATAAAGATGACAATTTGGTTGTCTTTCAATCAACTAAGCAATTTTATTACACTAGACTAAGGATGGAACCTTATCGTCCGAGAGCTAGCATACATTTTAGTTAAGTAGTAACCTTTACACACCCTTACTGCAGTTTGGGCTAGGGAGTAGCGGGGCTTTATAAAATAAACCCTTAAATTATCAAAGATGCGATTTTTTTTTACAATACTTATCATCTAGGCAATCTGAATTTTTTATAGCTTGTAAGAGAATATTTTAAAGAGAAAAAAAAAATGAGCTAGATCATTTAGTCGGTTTTTTAACTTTGCCAGATGCTTGCAAAACTATTTTGCAAAAATATGGAAAAAATATATTTTAGACTAGTTGAAATTTTTTCAGGATATTATTCATAGTTAAAAATAAAAATTTCAGATTACGTCAAGGATATTTTTTTGGAAAAAAGAAATCGTATCTTTGAAAATATAAGGGTTCATTTAGCTCGGTTTTTCCCCAGCCAGGTCTGCAGTTCTGTGTTAGGGTATTATAGGAGAGGTATAGGACAAATTTTCAGCTTACCTCAAACATCTAATCTATCAATAGGTATATTATCATATAAACATCTATCATTTAAACGGTCAGCTATTGAAAGAAGTTTTGGTAACTCCAAAATGTAATTTGTCAGCAAACAAAGTGAATTGAGCTGCTTCTAGTGGTCGACAATCTGTGGACAGTCTGGTTTGTCTTGACTGTTAGGAGTTGGATATTTGTTACTTTGTTAGTGAGATACCTAAAAAAATCAGTTCAATCGGATACCAACAAATGGTCGAAAATAGTTTTGCAAATTTTGACGGACAACTTACAAACATAATTTAGATAAACATGAAAAAATACTATCCTATTTTAGGCAAATCTGTACCTTTTTAGTTACAGAATTAGTAATGTTATTGGCCACATTTTTACGGTCGTCAAAAACTTTAGCAGATTTTTCAATCTGACTGAATATTAAAAAAAGCTACCATTTAATCACTTCTCAAATAAAAGTGGTTTACATCCTATTTGGCCACTATATTTCACCATAATTATTATTATTTGACCTGCACAGCCTGCTGATTTATGCTATTAAGTACAAAAAGATTTCCTTGCCTTTTTTTATTATTCCTTCGCATGATTAAATCCTTTTCATTACCACCACAATAAATAGCCTTAGCCTTACGTATTCTAATGACTTAATATATATTATATAAATACGTAATATATAATGTAAATAAAACAGAAATACGAGTATTATAGTGCTATTTATGAAAAGTGTAACAGAAAGAGTCTCTAGTGCGGACGCAGATTGCCACAGAAATGCTGCGTACCAAACCTATAACTATTAGATTCAGTTTATTACGTTAACATTTCTGTTACAACTTGGACAAAAAAAATGTTAATTCAGCTACTTGTTACATATGTAGTTTCTAAAAAGGAGAATGAAAAAAGTTCGAGTCTGAGCGATAATACTAAAAATAAAAAAATATTTAAAATAATAATTTAAATAAAAAGAGACTTTTAATAATTATATTCCGTCAGAGTGGGATTAAAAATAATAATAAAAAAGCATTAATAAACAATATTAGGCATAAAATCATTGGTCGGTGAAGTGTCATGTGTGGTGCATTAATCAATATTTGTATCCACAAAACTGTCCAGCAAATGATAAATGACATAAATGACCTCCATGTCTGTTGTATTGAGAAGTAGGTACCGCTCGGTGCGCAGTGTATCGATCGGGTGAGTGCGGTTGTCCCCTCCCCCCGTCGTCAGCCGGGCATACACAGGTACTAACCCCAGACAATAGTGCTAGACACTTTACACTGGGGTGGGACTCGTGAGATTGGGTGTCGGCTAATGCACGAGTAATCCTACACGCCCCACCAAACAATAGTTGGTTGTAAAACTAACTTGGAATGTTAAGTAAAATCCAAAAAATTCAACAGTTAAATCGCTTGTTATCTCACTTTCTATAAGTATATAAAAAAGAGGATCATTTTTCATATTCCTTTAGTTAGCCTAGAATACAATATGCATTTTTAGTTAGTAGAACAGAATAAAGTAAACAATTATCTAAAAAAATATACCATAAATACTCTAGCTGCTTGGACGATAGGTTTTGCTGTCAGTTTAGCCACAATAATTTCAAAGACGGGCGAAAGATTCACGAAGCTTAACCTACCTTCTAATGCAATTTGCATCTATGTAGCAATCATTCGGAACTCTTGAGTGATAGACTGGATTGAAGAATGATTTAAGCGTGTGATAAATGCCTTAGAAATAGTTAGATAATTACACACGAACTGGCTCGTGCAGCGTGAAAATAATCTAATTTTGTTTATTTCCTGTGTTTACAGAATTTGCCGCCAAGACAGGGCGAAGTGGGACCCAGGTAAGCTATCTTTATTTTCTTTACTAACACTTCAAAAAAACAAGTACTAACAATTTACAAATATACTTACATGTGGTCCACTGTTTACTAACTGTTTCCTAAAGCGTAACACTATATATTTTATTTCCAATGTTTAACAGCCCGCCTCGCAGCAGATCCTTGGATGATCTGGACAGCCCGTAAGTGAAAACCCTGATATCAGGTTCACTCTACGGTTAGGCACAGTGGGCTGATTTTCCATCGTCTAATGTCTGATGAATAAGGAATAATTTGACGTTTGACTGGTTCTGTTTAGAAGAACTTCATACAAAAATTATTTGCCAGATCAAAGGGGATATATAACCTTTGTGGCATAGCTACCCGGCCGCTATTTTGATTTTGTTTTTTAAAGTCGCTGCGCGTGTTGAGTCTAGTATATATTGGTGGAGGACACTTGAAACGAACTAAAAATGTTCGCAATATGGTGCTCTAAAGTGTAACGTTGTCGATATATTTGGAGGTAAAGTCGCAATTTGGGAACAATGACTATCATTAAAAACCCCTCAGTAGTTCGGTTGGTTTGTTCGGGGCCGGACTACTGAGACTATTTTTGTCTCATTAGTTCGTTTATGACGTCAAACCGAACTGTTGAGACTGGTTCTGTAGTTCGGTTGCTGATGTAAAATGCAACTTTCTTTGTTAACGTATCATAGCTATTATTATGTTTTCTGTTTAATGTTATGTATTTTCCTTATGTTTTACGCAATTTTAGTGCGAAAATTCAAAAAAATGGAGTGAAGTTACTGTCGAAAAGGAATATAGATGTTGAGCGGGATAATTTATACAAAATTGTAATTTGCAACTCGGTAACAAGTCAAATTTCCCCAGAAATATATTAACATAAATCGCTATGTATATTGCATCATAAATTCGGTCCTATATTATATATAAAAAAGGTCCTATATTAAAAGAAGAAAAAATATTCTGTTTTTGCAACGAAAATATGATTCAGTATTCCCGGTCAGTATTCTTATGAAAGTGCCTATTAATTAAAAACTACCAAACTATGATTTATAGACAATATCTTTGATTCTTTTATTTTATAATAAAAGCATTATATGTTTACATCCCCAACCGGACTACTGGTACCTTTTTAGTATCAACAGTTCGGTTTGACGTCATAACCGAACTAGTGAGTCAAAATTAGTCTCAGTACTCCGGGTATTGATTTTCATCCCGAACAAAACAACCGAACTACTGAGATTAGAGTATTAAAAATGAATTAATAACGTGCTTATGTCTCCTCTACACAATTCAAATTTCGTAATAAATTTTCATAGTTCCCGAATTGGCCATCCACGCACATTTTAAATATTCACCCCGTATACACCAGATAAGCCAGGGGCCGCGATTTTGAAAAAAAAAAATGGCGTTGGGATGGCTATACCAGCTCCCATACAAAAATGTTCGAACCCCTTAGGTATCAGACGAAGGAAACATCTACCGTAAATAAATGAAATACATATCTAAATATGATTGAACCTGGCTTCCGGGTCTAAGATAGGTGTTGTGTAGCAGCTTTTGTGTTGCTTTTAGTATTTAATTAATTATTTTGAAAATGGTATCTACTTATATTTTTGTATTGCCTACTTAGGTTGGTAGCGGCAGACCTATTTTGATGATATCGTCTAAAATAATTGAATTCATAATTCTAGATAAATTCAATCTATCGCCACCAACTCAAGCATCAACTATAACATTGTGTATTTTAAGTGACCATTTGTATTAAAAAAAGGCTCTTTCAAAGTACGGGCAATAATAGTGTTCAATGGCATTTGAACTATTTCTTGCATGACATTGAGTTTATTGTATTTATTCTTGCACACATAATTGAAAAGATATAATTAAATTTTACAATGATAACTTTAACCCCAGCAATTTTCCTATGTTGTGATATCAACATTACTTAAAGATTAATCTAGTCGCAATAACATCATTTGTTTGTGAGTCCGGGAAGCTTGATGTCGATCGTTGGGAAAATATACCTAATGTCGCTAGACCTCAAGAACAATCTTTTTTCAATGTATCATAAAAGCGTAAAAATACGTGTATATACCTACTGAAAGACATTTAAATTTTTATTTTATTTTAATGATTGGTTGATGAAACATTGATATAATTCAGATCAAAATAAATGAAGGGTAAAATCAGATAATGTACTCGTACGTCGTAACGACCCTAAACTCTCCCCTCCGATTAGTAGAAACCATTCCGCGTCGCTTTGGTGGTTTGCTTTTTATACAGTCTGTTCATCTCCATTCAGCAATAATAACGTTGATTTTTTATAAGCCATTTTAGGAACATCTGAATTCATAAGATATACCTACGTCAAAGTCAAAGTCAAAATCAATTCATATATTTTAACTAGTATATATTTACTAGTATAATATTAGTGACTCTAGTTGTCCATTCGCAAAAAGTAGATTCTTATGGAGAAGAACGGACAAGAAAACCCATAGTTACTCTTTTACTCCATAGTAACGGTGAAATCAATGAAGGCAACATTATTTTTTCCTCTCGGTCTTGGAAAGTAGGTTATACAGTTAGTTCCGGCTGTACTTTGTAGATCTTTGACGGGAGTCGAGTTTTACCAAAAGGTTTCGTATTACCCAGTAACTAAGTTGACGAGATAAAATAGTTAGCCGTCACATGTAAAATAGAGGAATTCATCTGCATTCGGTTACACTGTCTCCTCGACGTAGTCTGGATATGGCTACATAGATTGAATGACCTAGATTCAGCTATAGGTAAGTTAAGGTATAACTAGCGTTCCGTAAAATTGCAGATATGTATGCAGGTATAGGTGACATCGTGTATCTCTTTCCTACCGATTGTAAATCCGGCTTAGCCCAGTTTATATCTCTCCCCTTCACTCTTGCTTTGACGTCAGCATCCATATCGACAAAATTTTATGCTGCAGGCTACATCTACCTTGTATGGTCTCCTAATGAGTCGCGATACTAAAAGTGTTGAGTTTTTGATGAAGTACGGTTATACACTTCTGGACACATCTATTGGCCCACCTTAGAGTTTAGGTTTCGATGGCCCCTACCGAAATATGATTGCTAGATTGAACAAAAACTGTTGATGCAATTTTAAACCTGATACATTTTAACATCTTTTTCGATCGTATTGTTTTAAATTTGAATTCAGAATACCATACGACATGGAGCTACGCCTAACAAGTCGGATATGCGCCTTGTTAAAGGCAATTGATTTTTGAATAAAAAACATGTTTTATCAAATAAAGGTTTAATTTAATAACGCGTGTTGCCTCCATGGGCATCTACCACAGCTCTCATACGATTAGGCATAGAGTTTATCAACCGCTCTATGCAATTTTGAGGGATCATCTCCCATTCCTCTTCTATGGCAGTTTTCAACTCCTGCATCGTCTGGGCAACTGGCTGACGAGCCCTAACACGTCTTTTTAGCTCGTCCCACATGTGCTCAATGGGGTTCATGTCTGGGCTTCTGGCTGGCCAGTCCATAACTGTGATGTTCACATCCCGAAGATATTCCCTGACGATGCCGGCCGCATGGGCTCTTGCATTATCATGCATAAAAAGGAAATTTGGGCCCACATAGTCCGCGTATGGTATCACGTGAGGTTCTAAGCACTCACGAATGTACCTTTCAGCATTTAATGTTGGCAGCCGTGGTCCTGTAACAACCTCAAGTTGAGTTTTGCCGCTCGCGGATATACCGCCCCAGACAGTCCATGAGCCACCGCCATAAGCAACCCTCTCTTCAAAGCAGCATTGTGCGAAACGCTCTCCCTTACGTCGGTAGACCTTCTTCCTTCCATCATTGCCATGTAACACAATTTTAGACTCATCAGAAAAGAGTACACGGCTCCAATCTTGCTGTGTCCAATTTAAATGACTGCGTGCGAAATGAAGGCGCGCTGTTCGGTGGGCTCGCGTTAGTTTGGGCCCATTAGCTGGCTTGTGTGGTACCATATCGCGTTCTTTTAACCTTCTCCGAACAGTTCGAGCGCTCACAGATACTCCGTGGAAGTCGCGAAGTTGGTTTTGTATCTCAATGGAGGTAAGGTGACGATTTCTCAAGCTGGTCGTCACGATGAATCGATCCTGCCTTTCAGTTGTGACCCGAGATCGTGGCCTTCCTTGGCGACGAACAAAGCCGCCAGTCTCTAGGTACCTCCGATAAACATTTCGGACCGCAGATCGACTTAAATTAAGTTGAGCACTCACGTTTCTTTGGCTGTGTCCGGCCTGAATAAGTGCCACAGCTTGGGCGGCGACTTCAGGTGAAGTATCCATAGATTATTGATAGAACCTCACCTTAATGTTAAGAATAAGTAATGTTTGTTGCAAAACCAAAGATATCAATCACTTTTTCAAGAATTAAATCCAAGTAAACCAATAAAACCAAGTTTTCTTAGTATTCGATTGTTTGATATCAACAAACAGGCTCCAAATTGTCTTTTGTTTCTTTAAATTCTGTGTTCGATATTCAAAAAAAGACTATTGAATGAAATTGTGAATGTGCCAGGTTCAAAACTGCATAAAAACTTTTTGCTCGACATAATATAAAATTTTAGCTAGGACCAAACGAAACTGAAAATACAAGGTGGGCCAATAGATGTGTCCAGAAGTGTATAATGATTTCTTTGTCGTTTTTGTATTAGGTTATGAAATAGTGTTTTTTTAGGGACGAAACAATAAATTAGGTTGTACTTGAACTTAGGCTATGAAAAAGTGTTTTTTAAGGGACACTTATAAACAATAAATTTGGTTGGACTTGAATTAAGGCTATGAAATAGTGTTTATTTAGGGACACCTAGAAACAATAAATTTGATTGGACTTGAATTTAGGCTATGAAATAGTGTTTATTTAGGGACACTTAGAAACAATAAATTTGGTTCGACTTGGATTTATTATATTTTAAATAAACTTGATATTTAATGCATTTTAGTCCTTTTTAAGAAATCAATTAAGTGTTTCCACTTTTCTGTGGGTTTTGGGGTTTTTGTTTTTCTTTAATATTGCCATATAACCATATAGAGATGCTCTTGGTTAAGTAACCCTTGTCTAAGTCATTCTGTGGGTGACCATTTCAACATGCCAAGACTCCTCCGTGCCTCGGAAATCATGTTAAGCGGTTAGTCCCGCCTGTCATTTGTAGATGTTTGGCAGTATTTATGGATTGTCAGAATCCAGAAAATCTGACACCAGTCTTGCCTAGAAGTAACGTGTAACCCAGTTACTAGTTTGTGAATAATTGGGAAGAGATTAGGCAGATGACGATTGTAAACATGAAATCAAATAATATTTAAAAAAAATCAAATCCAACATGGAAACCATGCTTCCCAAGCAGCACGCAATTCAGTGACGTATTTGGCCTTCAGTGACGTATTTGGCCTTTAATATTGCCGTTTGAAACGCATAGTTTCCAATTTGGAACTCATACTCAAAATTCACACGATTTTTTTTAGATTTCATACAAAAAGGGTTTTAAATATTGCGATATTATTACCTAAGTAATAATATATCAATAATGTAGCATACTGAATTTTCCGGATTCTGATAATTAAGACGAGATATAGAGACGATACATTTATTGTTTTTCAAAGTAAATTCCCTCGCAATTAATGCATTTTTGCAATCGCTTAACCATTGTACAAAACTGGTGGTCCAGTCTTCCTTACGGACCTCTTCAATGGCTTCATATTTATGGTCCTCGTAAATTGTGTGCCTCTAAATTTGCCTAATTATTTTTAGAAACAAAAAGAGATCGTAGGGTGTGAGGTCCGGGCTGTAAGGTGGATGCGTCATCAGTTCCACATTTGAATCCTTGAAATACGCTTCCGTTACCTTAGCGGAATGTGAGGATGCGTTATCGTGGTGAAGGAGGACATTGCGTCGAGGACGCTTTTCGCGAAAAAATTTCTTAGACTCTGGGCAAGCAAGTGTTGACGTACCAATCTGCAATCACTGTCCTTTAATCTACAAGCTATACTGTAGTGTAATGTCCTTACTTGTCGAAAAAAGAAAAATTAAAACATTTTTCTACCAATGCTTCGACTTTTCTTAACTTTCGTCAAAAATCTTCAAAAAGAAAGACTCAATCTGCCGACTGGACCATCCAGTTTCGTCACCTGTTACGATATTATAGATAGCCAATGATTGTCCTCCGTTAACTTTAACTTAAAACATGGGCTATTATATATTTACGAAAAATTACAGATAAAATTGCAATAATGTTACCTAAAGTAGCAAAATTTTGCCTAATAAGTTCAGTATTTGGCGTGCGCTGCGAAAATATTGATGATACATAAAAATAATGTACCACATAATTAAAGTACTCATTATTACCTATAACAAACTCCATGAGCGTATATGTCTAACTATTGTAGTTAAGACACAATGACCGCGTTTTGTTCAAATTACTCAAAACCAGGGTAGATTAGAAAAGTGGTCATTTTGGCATCATGATATTAACCCTTATCCAATTAAATGGTTCGATAATTAAGGTTGATTGACATGTAAATTATACTTTAAAATTATTTAAATCGAACGTTTCGTTTAAAAGTTACAGTTATGTGTATACATATAAATAGCGAAAGGTCATTCTCTGATTTTGTTCACGAAATCTCAGAAACTGATAGTGATCCTATAAGGGTTCCGTTTCTTACGGATGTTCATAACCCTTAAATGAAGCTGCTAATACCAATGCTAGTACCAACGACCAACACACATGCAGACAACGAAAAAGCTACTTACATTAAAGTAATGATTGAAACAAACACATCGCGATGTTGTATCAGTTTTCATCTCACCGATGTGAGACAATTGTCCTTAAATTTTATCGATGTTATGGATTTGCTAAAAATAAATTAAAAACACGGCGTTTTCGGCGGTAGGGGGAGACCACCCTCCTCCCTATTAATTAAATCGTTCATAGCAAAGTCAATTGTAATATTGCGATGAATCTCAGTTAGTACTTTCTAAAAAATCAATATAGGCACTGCGCCGTGACCATCGCGCATCCAGTAAATTGCAACATCACATTCAATGCATGTATATACATATGATGCATAAATACATATTTCATAATTGGACGTATAAAAGTGAATTATAAAGATTTTCGTCATTCGTCTTTTAGAACTACCTTAAAAGCCGATTTAGGGGGTATTCAAGTTTGTATGGAAGAATGTTATTCCTTGTCGCGGGGGAAGTGCTAGTAGTACAATAATGCTGAAGAGTTTGTTTATTTGAACGCGCTAATTTGCAAAATTCTTTTTATTTATGATAGCCACATTCATGATTATGATACAGGCTATACGGGAACGGGAAGAACAGAATAAGCGCGTACGTAGTCGCGGGCAAAAGCTAGTATTATTATAACTTTACATCACGCCTGTACTGTATGAAGGTTTAGGCAGAGTTGTACCTAAAGCACGTACACCCTCATTTCGTCCCTATATTAAAGTCATGTTGCCTCAAATCCAGTCGTGTGTCTTGTCACACACACTGTCTGTAATTATGAGTCGTTCAATTCTAAAGTCCCTGCAAATCCCGAGTGTCGAAATACAACAAAGAATCATGATTACAGGGGTTAACGTTTGATCTGCAACCACGTCGTCAAAATCACTTAGCACGACAGTTTTTATCTAATTATAAGCCTGCTAAAAAACCCAAAGCATTTATTACAATTAGACCATTTACAGGCACTTTTGAATTGTCAAGGTCGATCGGTCAAAAATATGAAGCTATTTGCTTTAAAAAATATGTGGATTGTGCAATCTATTTGTTTGCAATTTACTTTGGCTTTGCATTAAAAATGGAAAATCTAGATTGGAACGGTCTGCAAAAGTGATGTCATTAACAACAACTAGGCTTTTGACAAATTTCAAGTGCTTAGCCTACAAGCGTCCCGCATTCGAAACTGCATAGGTATTAAAATTTGTCGGATTATTCGTTGTTGTATAGCACCGTTCTATTGCGATCGCTTGCCGGAGTATTACAAGCCAGCGGTATCAGTGCTAGACTACGGTGATGTAGGCTTCGTTAACAAAGGTTTCTTAGCTAATGAAAAGAAATAGTTTCACCAAGTTCATAGAGGTACAGGGATTTCAATAGAATGTTAATATGTTACCACGGCTCTTACGACAAATATAAAGATACCTCATTTGTTAATAAAATCTATGTCCCATTTAGGCTACAGGAGGACATTATCCATTCTGGTTCAAATTCGAAGTGTCGGATAAAAAATGGCATTTATCATTTCGTGTCGTTACATGTCCCGACCAGCAGACGGATGATCTCTCAGGAAGTTTACAATCTTATCACACAGTCGAGTCGGTAGACCAAAGGAAGGAAAAATACCAATAAGGCTTGTGGCATATCGTGTTGAAGGCCTGTGAGATGTCGAAGAAGTCACCCAAGTGCTTCTCCGTATTCCTCGCTGGCCTCATTAACGTTGACTGAATTTGTTGGAGCCCGTATGAACGGTCACTAAGGATGTCTTTAGCACCTAGTTATGCCAGGAACTTATTGTTGAGCTTACCATACTCAAATAAAAACGTCGAACGTTTCCGACATGGGAAGTTTCTTTTCTAGTCTCAAACGTAAGGGGAAATAGGCTTGTCAAAATCGGAGACGTCGAGCCCATTAGCTTAGTTCACGTCAAGGTTACGCAGTCAGTACCCTACGGACATCCTTCTGAAAGATGCGAAAGTCCGACATATTCGTCTCGGTTTCACCAGGAGAAGCAGAGGGACGCGAGAAACAAGTTTGCTTTCTCATCAGTGGAGTGGGCCGGGTAGCTGGCCCACTTCGACAGGTTTCAGCAGTGGTGGTAGTGAGGGATAGCAAATGTTCGTTTCAACTGAGTTAGCCAGGGGCCAGAAAGCTTTACTGCCTACCAGCTGCTTCAACGATTAATGTGGTGAAACCGAGCGCCCGCATCACGCAAGACGTTCCAGCCCAGTAGAACGCTCTCTTCTTCTAACTTACGTCATTTGGTAGACGACTTTTCTTCCTGCTTACTTGCTATCAGCGTTTTCCTTGTGGTATTCGAGAAAAGGTCAAGTTTAGTTTTTAGATTATTACTTTCAATATTGTTCGTACCTATTGTACCAACTGCTCCGTTGGTCTCACGGTCGCAAGTGCGACTGCCGAGCGTGGAGTCCTGGGTTCGATTCCCAGGTCGGGCAAAAAATGTTATTGGGTTTTTCCAATAGGAATTTCTCATTGACAGCCCGGAGTTTGGAAGTTGGTGGTGTGACACCCACGGGGGTCGGAAAACACGTTAAGCCGTTGTTCCTGCGCCAGATCTCTCTCCGGTCGTGTCGGTTTGCCGTCCTATCGGAATATGAGAGTGATGGACGAGGCACTTGTGTTTGCGCAAACACTGGTGCACTATAATATGTCCCGCGCCGATGGCTGGTCTCGGTTGAGATTAGCCGCCATCGCCGAAATCGGCCAGGAGGATTATATATTTTCTAGGGTTCCGTACCTCAAAAGGAAAAAACCGTAGATGTAGGATCACTTTGTTGTCCATCTGTCTGTCTGATAGTCTGTCACGGCACTTTTTACTTTTTAGAAAAGAGGAGGTATCATGTTAAAATTAATTTCAAATACAAAGGTCTATCAGCTACAAAGTTAGGTTTGTCCTTCAATCCTACTTATCTTTTCGCTAGAGTAATGAGTGCTTTCATAATTTATAAATTTCAGTACGTTATGTGTGTATCGGAAAAACGAGACTTTCCCGTAATAGGCGAACTATCATAATTAAATACAAAAATAAATATGTATAAATACAAAAATTACATGAAAGCTTAAAAAGGGTATTTCAACAAAAAGCTAAAAGCAATATTTTACAGAAAACCTATGGATGGATTTGACAGGGAAGGAGAAAAAAAAAGGTTTTCCTCATGAATGCAATATCTGTCTTTAAGTTCTAGGTAACTTGATTTAGTTTAATAAGTTAAGTTAAATTAAATTGTGCTTTAATTTAATTTTAGCTTCGCGTTTGTGACTTTTATGTTTGTAGATCGCAAAAGTTCCTGTAGCGATTTAACTGTAAAGATTTATATTTCAGTTCATAAGTTTAGTAAGTAAATTTGGTTAAATTAGCTAATAGCATGCCTTTGTTCTGCCTTAGAAGACTTGTTAACATAATATAATTAATATTTACGCTTTTTTTTTCATGCAGTATCGAAATCGTTCAGGTTAGCGACAATGACTCCTCAAGAACCTCAGAGGAGACAGAGCGGTTAGTTGAATTTTTATGATTCAATTCAATGTTTTCACTATCAACACTTAAATATCTTAGAGTAGAACTAGAATTATTATCTGCTTCTCATAAACACATTTATTTGTATTGCTAGTATTTACCTGCATAATGTTTACTAAAGAGAGGGTAAAACAAAATATACCTACTTAAATTTTATCAAAATACGTTCGCATGTCAATATTCAGACGCTACCTTCTAATCCATTACATCTAGCATGTTATTTCAGCCTTAAAAACGTAGTACAGAAGCATTAATCTTGAATTAAGTATTAACTTAATAATTAAATGAGATTGACTTTCTCAGTTCCATTTTACCTAGTGAGTATTATGAGTAAAAATATCATAATAATTCCAAAGGAAAATGACTCGAAACTAAGTGTCGTAGTTGACGGGACGGGTAACTACTCAATGCTCAAAATATTTATTATTCCACATGTGAACTAAGGTTGAAGGTTTTAGAAAAATATGATCATTGTGGACCCTGTCGGGCACAGCAAAGCACAGTAACAACGCAACGCAACTACGGAACGTTAAGGCGACTCCACATGCTTTTGCAATCAAACGGCAAACAGCGAACGTGTGGATGGGTGTTCGCCTGTTATGTTTATGTTTGCCAGTGATCGGCGTCGGTGTCGGCACTAATCAAAGGGTGTTTGAAAAACGTGTTTGCAATGTATCCAAACACT
Organism: Mamestra configurata; assembly: GCA_002192655.3. NCBI lineage: Eukaryota > Metazoa > Arthropoda > Insecta > Lepidoptera > Noctuidae > Mamestra > Mamestra configurata. The sequence continues at coordinate 33,957 of NDFZ01004932.1, forward strand.
CGTTTAGCAATCAGTAGTAAATTGTATTACTAGGTATACTGTACTTACCTTGTACGGTTTCTGTGAATTTTGATCATCCACCACCGTCTTCGTTTCCTTCTTTTTCGTTTAATTTCATTTGGTTAAAAATTAGTTTAGTTAAATTATGCTCAAAATAGGTCAACCCGAAAGTAATCGCTCGTTCGCCAAGCATGGGGATGCCGTGTTTGTGTTGGGTGATTGTGTTAAGATGAGCAACTTTTGTTTGTCTAAGATTTTTGTTAGTATTATCCATCCATGCTGAATATTAAACCAGTTCCTGTTTTATATATTAAAAATATATTGTAACTTAGTATTATTAAAAGGAAAATAATCTTAATTTTTTGAATATTCGGACGCAGCCACCCCTTACCCAAGAAAAAGAAAAAGAAAAAGAAAAAGAGGTTTTTATCTCTCTCAATGCCTTGGTAAGTATGTAATTTAGCACAGTTATTACTGTACTTAAGTTGTTCTATATTTGGTATTTTTAAGGTAAATTTAAGTCTATTTCCTCATCAAATATCGACAACATCGACGTGTTATCTAACAAATTACATTATTATTATTATTTTTCTTCGTTTAATGCCTATCCATTATCTTATTTCGTGGACAAATGGTTGGGTTACACGTGTTTTCGCTTTTAATTCAACTAGTATTTCTAAATGCTGTAATGAATAACTGTTATTTGTCCCAAATAAGTAAGTATAATAGATTAACTTCGCGAAAAGACATAATAGTATGCTTTCAAATATCCTAATACTCGTTACATCATTCAATTTCAGTCAAAGGTTAATAAGAAAATCATTTTTGAATAATGAGTTCGTTTTAATCAAGTATTGTTTTAAACTCACTAAAATGCCTGATTCAGCTGAGTGCTTGTTTCCCTTTATGAATTTATTCAAAGTAATGTTTATTCAGAAAGATGAGATAAGTATACTCGTAATAAGTTAGAACGATTAAATCTTGATTACTCGCACCTTAAGGTTCATTGGATGCGGGCCGTTACGTCGCCATGGAGAAGACGACGCGGAGCCGTATGTAACTTAAATATTATAAATAAACTGATCCAAAAAGTATTGCACCACTATCAAAAAACAGCATCAAGTTTAAATACAGATTTAAGATGTATTTCTTTTGGTTTAGCTGAATCTGTTACTTGGTGGGCAAAAGCCCAAGCAAGTTTCCAAGATTTATAAAAAAAATCTTGAGGCATATTAAAGTGTAATAATTTGCTGAATGTGTGATCTTAAATACAACGTGTAACAGAATTAAAACAATACGTCTTAAGGGGTCATGATACTCATCAGTATGAACAACTTTTACTATGGGATCAAACCCGAAATCGCGAAAAACATACGTAACAAACGTACATTTTGTCGAGTTATGCGCACAGAAATGTATGGGGGAGTCGATTTCTTTTTCGCGATTTCAGTGTTGGTCCCATAGTAAAAGTTGTTCATAATGATGAGTAGGTACAATTACCCCTTAGAAGTATTGCGTTTATTCTGTTACTCGTTGTATACAGGATATGCGCCGGTTGATTTTGAAAAATAAAACTTACCCTTTATACACCATCCGAAAGCGTCGCTACTAAGGATCAAATTCTGGGAAGTAATAACACTGGCAAACTAAAGGAAAGTGCTCTTTTTCAACCAATCGGTTCGATTCCTGACTAGGAAAATCGATTTTTCAAAAATCCAGTAATGCAGTTTTAGTTTTTATCAAAATCGGGCTCCATACTACTTTCAGTGTTTTTCGATATTCCTCATAGCTGAAACTTTTGGCCATCCTCGCACACTTTAAAAATTCATCCTTATATTAATTATATAAAAACGGAAGGTCACTCATTCATTCACGTACTGATTAATCACGAAACTCGGAAACTGACCTATGAAAATTAAATTTAGCACGAAGGTAAATTATAATAGGAGACATCGACTAAGATAGTTTTTTTGTAAACTTATAAAATAACTTTGGAGAAATATTTACACCTGAAAAGCATATTTTGGTCCCCCTTTTATGCCTCAATTTGTAATATTTGAATTAATGTTTGTTTTAATGATAAACTAGCACTTTCCCTGCGACTTCGTCCGCGCGGAGGTACTCCAGAACTTCAACGCCCCCGATAATTTTCCAAAATTACCCGTTAAAGGGGGTAGCCTTTAACGGGTAATTTTGGAAAATTATCACAAGAATTTCTCTTAAATAGGCAACCATTTCAGCCGCTTAAAACTCAGGATCAGCGAAACTTTTGCCCTCTTCACCCTGTTGGGGTTGACAATGAAAAATTCGTTAGATCCACTTCAATGATTGCACTTCTAGATTGCGTGTACCAGTTTTCAGGTAAATTGAAGCAAGCAGTAATTAATGTCCGTCCTTAAAAACTTCAACACCCCTTTCATACCTTTAGTGGCTAATTTTAGAAAAAAATAATATATATTTCTTATTTTTTTATCAAGATTGTTAATAATCAAGTTTCAACTTGATCGGACCGAGCGTTAAAATTCTGCTATACAAACTTTTACATCCACTGAAACCCAATGGGGGGGTAGTTTTGAAAATTTAATGATGGCATTCTTTATTATTCCTTTAGGTCAGTATTTGAGTCAAGTTTCAAGTTTATACTTAGGGCATTCTGAAAGTTTCTGGATTCTGATAAATAAGACTAGATATACATAAGTCTATATTATTGTTTTTCAAATTATATTCCCTCCTTATTAATGCATTTTTGCATTTGCTGAAACCATTGTACAAAGCTGGTGGTCCGGTCTTCCTTACGGACCTCTTCAATGGCTTCATGGAACGCATTCACCGCCGATACAGTCCTCGTAAAATGTGTGCCTCTAAATTTTTCTTTAATTTTTAGAAACAACAAGAGATCGTAGGGTGTGAGGTCCGGTCTGTAAGGTGGATGCGTCATCAGTTCTACATTTGAATCCTTGAAATACGCTTGCGTAATCTTAGCGGAATGTGAGGATGCGTTATCGTGTTGAAGGAAAACATTGCTTCGAGGACGCTTATCGCGAACTTTTTCTAAGACTCTGGGCAAGCAAGTGTTGACGTACCAATGTGCCATCACTGTCCTTTGATCTTCAAGCGATACTGTACTGTAATGTAATTTTTCTACCAATGCGTCGACTTTTCTTATTATATTAGATTCTGTAACCGCAGTCGCCGACAACCTTCCCGTACCTCGTCATGGAGATGATCGTTCACGTCTAAATTCTCCAAACTGCGAAGTTAAATTCATTTTGATCGCGACACACAATTTTCGAAAGGGCGCCACAATGTGAAAACAAATGACAGTCTCGCAAATTAAAAAGTAATATGATCCCAGAAGTGGAAGTGGCCAGATCCAGAAACATTCAGAATGCCCCACGTAAACCCGAGGAATAAGATTCTTCCATACAAACTTGAACCCCTAAATTGTTTTTTGGGGGTAGTTATGCAAAACGAATGATGAAATTTCAAGTAAATTGGTCTAAGGAATAAGATTTTCCATACAAAATTTCACCCCTATTTCATCCGTTTTCGGGGAGAGTTTCCAAAAATGCTTTCTTAGCCGACGTCTCCTACTCAAAATTTACCTCTGTGCTAATTTTGATCTTCATAGATCAAGCAGTTTTCGAGATTTTTTGATTAATCAGTGGGTGAATGAATGAATGAATGAATGAATGAGTAACCTTTCGTTTTTATACATGTAGATTGCCTTAAATGCATCTTAACGGTATGTTGTCTTTTGCAACATCAAGGATGTTATCAGACCAGTCCTATCGCCGTTTGGAGGACGACTTTCCTGAAGAACTTAACCAGCAGCTGCTGTAAGATTTAATCTTGTCACTGGTTAAGAAAAGTACTGCACCACTGCCAAACATGAATTATCAAATTTGATTTGAGATTATTCTTTAGACTTAAAACTAACGCAAATGCGTACATTTAAAACGCTAAAAAATATTGTAGTGCAAGACTTTTTTTGATCAGTGTAGTTAATGTTGTGCTTTATTTTTGTATTCAAAATCAAAACTACTTATTTATATTTTTTATTAATACGGCCCGATGTTGATTATAATTTTCTTTGCAATGTAAGGCTTATTTGGGTTTGGTTATATACTTTTCTTTAAATTGTAAATTAGCTATTCTAGTGCAAAACCGTATTTTGCTCAGTGTACTCTATCAATGTTGATGTTCTTGTACTTTAATTTGGTATTCAAAATAAAAAAGACATGTTTTGCAAATTTTATCATTTATGTTTTTTGTTTATGTTACGATTTAAATTATAATTTTCTTAACAAATTAAGGCTTTTTTGGTTTAGTTTTATACTTTTCTTTTTATTGTAAATCAAAGTCAAAGTCAATTCATTTATTTCAACTAGACCATTAAAAGGCACTTTTGAACGTCAAATTTACAGTTTAAAATTAAAATATGACTCTAGTTGTCCATTCGCAAAAAGTAGATTCTTATGGAGAAGAACGGACAAGAAACTCCATAGTTACTCTTTTCAAATATAAGTTTTACAATATTTTGTATACATAGGTAGATTGATCAATTGATTATATTATGTGAGCACAATGCATCCAACATTACACTAATATACAGCACACACTTATATACTATAGGTACAACAAAGCAATACCAGCAGAGATAAAATTAAGTTTGCTAGTAAGGGACATGGTACTCAAATCAAATTTTATTTAAAAAAAAAATTGGTCTGGAGCAAAACTTTTTTTGACCATCATTGTTGTTGTAGGTACCTACTTAATTTTTGTATTCATAATAAAAAAAGATTAAGTCTTTTTTATTATTTATTTTCTGTATATTTCATCATTTAAACGCTTATTTGGTTTTCTTTAAATTGGCGCTGGATTTCAACACTGTACTGGCATAATATTTTTTTTTCTAAAATGTTTGTTTGCTAAAATGACCTTCGGCATCTTTGCCACTCTATGTAACGAAATATTAAAATAATGTTTTTTTTTATTAATCAAGTCTGTAAACAGCGTAGTATAAGAACTTTTTACACCGTTGCATCTGGTTTAATACTACACTTCTCATCAAAAAAATCGAAACACTTTCGTTTTTATTGTTTTTGTCCTAATTTTTTACAAAAGAGAATTAATTCCATGAAAAAAAAAACATTATTGTGTAGCTGGCAGTTTGGTCATTACAGTAAGAAGAAAAAAATCAAAATTCGAAATTAGAATTTCATTTGTTTATCCTATAAATGAAATTAATCACTGTTTTGAGACAAATGTGTATTTAGGGTTGGAGTACGTTTCTCGTTTAAAAACTAAAATTAGCGCTTGTCTTTAAACTTTTTGTTTCTTATTTCATTTACTGTGACTTTGGGACGTCTGAAAAAACTTTTTTTTCTAAAACATATGGATACTTCGCCCGCAGAAGCCGCCCAAGTGGTGGCATTGCTGGATTCTGGACTTAGTCAGCGTGTTGTGGCTGCAAGATTGCATCTAAGCTTATCATCTGTTCATAGAGTCTACAAACGCTATCGGGAGACTGGTTCGTTCACGCGCCGTTCAGGATCTGGCAGGAATCGGGTCACTTCTGAGCGAGATGATCGATTTATTGTAACAACCTCTTTACGAAATCGACGCCTTAACGCTTTTCAACTGCAGCAGCAGCTTCGCGTTGTACGAAGAGTAGCTGTAAGTGACTCTACAATAAGAAGAAGGTTGAAGGAACGCGGATTGGCACCGCATAAGCCAGCGAATGGGCCGAAATTAACTGCAGACCATCGAAGAGCGCGCCTTAACTTTGCACGCGAGCACCTAACTTGGTCATACCTTCAGTGGAGCAAAGTACTGTTTTCTGATGAGTGTAAAATTATGCTGTATGGTAACGACGGAAGGAACAAGGTCTACAGAAGAGATGGAGAACGCTTTGCACAATGCTGCATTGAAGAAAAGGTCAGCTATGGTGGCGGTTCGTGGACGGTTTGGGGAGGAATCAGCGCCGACGGTAAGACAGAACTTGCCTTTGTATCTGGGCCACGGCTGCCTGCACTAAACTCTCATCGGTACATCGAACAGTGTCTTGAACCTCATGTGATGCCCTATGCACATTTTATTGGCAACGACTTCATATTCATGCACGACAATGCTAGAGCTCACACCGCGGGCGTCGTACGAGATTATCTTACCGAAGTCGGTATCTCCATTATGGTATGGCCAGCAAGAAGCCCGGACATGAATCCCATTGAACATCTATGGGATGAATTAAAGAGACGAATTCGAGCAAGAGATCCAGCCCCAGAAACACTTAGCCAGCTGCAAAATGCAATCCAAGAGGAATGGGATAATATACCACAACATGTGATCGTGACTCTCATCCGATCGATGAAGAACCGTATGGAAGCAGTAATAAGAGCTCGCGGAGGGAATACAAGTTATTAAATAAACGTTTCTTACATTTTTTTTCATTTACGCGTGTTGTTTTACCCATTTCCTTCATATTCCATACAGGGTAAAAATTACTCATTATACAAAATACGAAACCTATGAAGACTTAATTTGAATTTAGAACATTAACATTAGGATTTAAAAACCTCATACTACTCACTATTAAATGACATTTTACATGTATTCCTAAATAAACACATTTTTCTGATAATCCTTATCAAATCATAAACTGCGAGGTGTTTCGATTTTTTTGATGAGAAGTGTATAACAACATAAAAAAATGTTAACAGACAGACAGGTCTTTTTGTGTCGCCACGCCCCGGCAAAGACATTAACTTGTGTGTTAAGCTGACTGAAGTAAAAAAAGCTAATGAGATCACTTAACAGGCTGTTGAGAAACCAGAATATTTGCTTCTCTGTTATTTTTTCCCGAACCTTCTTTATTTTATCCTGAGTCGCTATAGTTTTAATACATAAACAGTGGCTTCGAATGAAGCGTTTGGTCTTTGGTTCTTAATTGATATTGTTCTGTTCCAGGTCCCAGACTCTGTCGAAGGCTGAGCGCAAAAAAGCCGCGGCTTCTACAATGAAGCCTATGTCGGCTGCTGACGAAAAGACCCTCAACACTGCCGTGGCCATGGCCAATGAGATCACATCTCGGTGGGCACTTTTATAAATGTTTAAAATCAAACCAAGAACATAAAAAGCTTGCAAATTACCAAGCTCTCTAAACCGGCTTTTCTTGTAAAATAAGTGAGGTGTAAATACATACCAAGTCCTCTTAAAGTTCCTAATATCATAGCTCCTATCGTGTACAATGTTCTCAGTGGCTTTAATAGAAATGTTGTTATTTTCTTTACTACTTAATAGCGCGACTGCTCGACAGGGACTATGATTTAACGAACTTCGAGAGAATTTGGAAAACAGTTCAGTAGAGACCAACTTGGCTGACACACAGCCGTGTCTCAAGATAGTTATGTTTTACTAACTGCCGCCTGCGGCTCCGCCCCCGTGTATGTCGAAAATTATCCACAGTGAACAAAGGTATAAAAAGTATCCTATGTATTCCAGACTAATCCAGACTATAATCTACCTCTGTGCTAAATTTAATCAAGATCCGTTCAGCCGTTCTGACGTGATTGTGTAACAAACCATCCACCCATCCGAACATCCAAACTTTCGCATTTCTAATGTAAGTAGGTTAGCTATGGAGTATAAATTAAACTTTTTAACTATAGGTCCGTTAAGAAGATACTCGATGACCCTTGTTCGTTATGAAAATAAGTTAACAAGAAACAATGTAATTTGTCCGTTTTGTCTTATAAAAGTTTAAATCTATTTCCAGTTCAATGAGCGACCTGGATGGCGACAAGAAGATCCTTCACTCCCCTGGTGATCGATCGAAATTTCACTTTAAATTTCCAATGTCATTGCACCATGGCAGCGCCAATGAGGCTGGCGACAAAGAACACTCCGCTGGTAAATAAAACTTTCTTTTCTGATTCTAACTATACACAATACAATACATTAGGTACACTAAACTTTGGGTTTCTTAAGATAATATTGGCAGGCACTAATTGAGTAATTGACTAATTGACAAGCATCTTGAAAACAGCGACATCTGTCTAGCAGACTGCAATGACAGACCGTCGTATTTTATTATGACTTCAATAATTATTTTCACTATACACAATACGATACAATAAATACACTAAACTTTGGATTTGCCAAGATAATATTGGCCGACACTAATTGACAAGCATCTTGAATACAGACCGTCGTATTTTATTATGACTTCAATCATTATTTTCATTTTGTTTTTGAATAATCGTAGCTCTTTTTTGCATGGAGGAACTTTTTTCGCTCCAAAACAAAAAGTTATGCTCTTTCAATAAGCTTTCAGAGAATATAGGCCTTATTCACCGACGTCACTTAAAAAATATTAAGAAAACAGAAAGAAGCAACTAACAAATACCGGCCAAGAGCGAGTCGAACTCGCGAGCAAAGGGTTCGGAACAATTAAAAAAAAAATGTTTTGAAATCATAGACTTCTCATAGGTTTTTCTGTTATCTATGCTCTTTAGAAAAGTTTTGAGTATGAATGTAAGTGGGTATAATTTATTTTTACTTCTATATAGTACGTTGGCCCACACTAGGAATTTCTCCTGTATCGTGGGTGCGTTTACAAACATACGAACTCTCATACACAAACAGCCAGACCCGGAACAAGTAGCTGTAGGTCATACAAATATTTGTTCGGTACGGGAATCGCACCCGCGATACGCAGTGCAGCAGCCAATCGCTCAAACACTGCGCCAACCGTGTCGTCAAGGTTGTAAATTGTAGAATTGTGATAGTAAAAAAGCCATGGGTGGACTATGAGAAAGATGAAATGCCAAAGAATAGGACGACAACCCAAAATAAAAATTGAATACGGTCAAGTAAATTATCATGAGCAGTAAAAGTTTAAAAAGAAAACATTGATGGATACTATAGTTGACGTTGAAACTGAAACTGATGTTCTAAGACCCAATCAAGATAACCGCAATAGTAGTCCTGCTACAGGAACAACTCATAGACACAAAACAGAGACCGCAAGACCAATTTCCAGCCAGGTAGTGTGCGTTTGCCATGCAGCCAGGCTTGTCGAACTATGTTACCCAATTCAGCTGCCATAGTTTGGTTGTAACGTAACGGCCAATTAGGTGTGTCTATGCAACGTCAGATAGACCAAACTTTGGTACAGGTTAGTCTCTCTGTCTCTTGTTAGTCGCCTATATAAAATTATTGAGTAAGATTTTAAAATGTTCATCAAGATAACTAATAAACATACAATTCTCTTAAATACAAGTCTTGAATAAATTCTTCATCAGTAATTTTTTTCTTGTAATTTGGACTCCGACATATTTCGAGTGCTCAATGCTGAGCCCATCATGACCTGGAGACTTGCTTCTGCTCATTCCCTGTATGACTCTGTTGACTTGCTTGGCAGAGAAATACGTAAATATCTCCTTTACTTGACAACAATACTCGGCATTTGCAAAAGGAACTGAGGCACCAAGAGGAGATTGCAACTGGAAATGTTTCATTTTCAACAGTTTTGCAATATCCCTGTGATCACTCGTCCCCTCTACACTCACCGCAAGGCCAGGCTAAACGTTTAATTTACATTTGGATTTCTATAATTTGCCAAAGTCCTTAGAAGCTCGTTGTTCTGCTAATATGTCCATCTTAATATGTTCGTGATTATTTGGCACTATTTCAAGCGACTTGAGATTTTTTCTCGCATTTGTTCATAAACATAACCATAAGTTGGTCGATTATGTCCTTTCCAGGTTTTAAATTTAAGTCTAGCCTCGCTATAAGTATCCCGTACATGTTTATTCCAGCAACACAGAGATCGATATTTTCTGTGTGGCCTATAGTCACTGGTCTCTTTAGATTGCATAGCTGCCTCACTAAGAACATTCACAATCCGATCACACAAATCATTTAATATAATTTTATGTTCAGCCAAACCGCACGACCCATGTCTGCACTCCGTAAATTCTTGGGGGATATCAATATCTCGCAATTTATCATCGCATAAAAACCTGTATCTGTCAATTTCAGAACAGTTTCTTTCACCCTATATAAATGCGCTACGGGGCACAGTCTGATTCATCAGTTTTGACCTTACTATATTCAAATCACATCAGAGTTATAAACTTCCTTTTTAATACCTACATCTAAAACAGTGTGCCAAGCTGATAAAAATACCACGCACTGATCGAGCCATCTCCTACACCCATGCGCATCACTAATAAATGTTTAGTGATTTTGCTCAGCACTTAGAAATTCAATAACGGCACACAGCCATGACTGGCACAAAAGTTCGATTTTACATTGATACATTCACAGTAATTGGATCCCGAGGTCAAATTCCGCGGGCACTTCACTAATAGCAAAATATCTCAACAGTTCGCCGCCATCAAGATTTTTAGTTAGATAGTTACAAGTTTCGTTCGTATTCGATTATCCTCAAACTAACGTCTAGATTCGAGTTGTTAGTGTTTGTTTGACACAAAGTTCACAATTTGTCACACAAAAGCAAATTACACTTGATTGTACAAACGGCGGTTTACTTATACAAAATATGTGATCAAAGCCCCTGCTAAGACAAACCAATCTTTTCCGAAGACGTTATTTCTTAGATGTACTCGTTGCCTTTCAGTCGGAAAGCGTCTTAAGAAAGGCCTGAAGAAAATAGTGTGTGGTAAGTGCTTAGCACACGATGATGAAAAGTTGTAAGACCTAGATAAATGTGAATAACGTTGTGGCCATGTAAGAAAGCATCCATTCATTACGGGCGATGTTTTTCTTTTAATTTCGATTCCTCCCTCCCTCTTAGTGAGATCTAGACTTCAAAAAAAGAGCTTTTTTATTAGGCTCTTATTCTTTTAGTCTTCCACTTTGAGCTCACATAATTAATGGATGCACCCTAATGTCATGTCAAGATGACATAATATGACCAAATCGTTTACAGCAGGCGCATAAAGAGCGATTCTAACTGTGAAACGATAAATTTTCCACGTGGACCTTCAATTGATCGAACTCGGTTTCGTGGATTTTCTTGGATATCTAAATTACCAAGAGAAAATTGAATCATAGGTAGAAAAACTCTGAATGAAGCACTCGATGTACTCGTCTTCTTCCTCGCTTTTATTTTGATCCTTGGTTTTTTTAGGTTGTAAGAATTGTTTTTTGGTCATCATTTTAGTTTGGTTGTTTCCATTTTGCATAGGCATGCGTTTTTTTTCACCAGAAATTTTAATTTTTCCCTTTTAGCTTTTTGATAATCCGTTGTAATCGGTAATATTTTCGCCTTTTTATTATTATTCATTATTATTTTTCGTTCCACATTTTAACGATTTCTTTTAGTTTTGAGATCGATTGATCGAGTACTATGCTGTCTGTCCCTACCTCGCAGCTATTGTCGTAAATTCGCTGCTTGAAGAAAGTTCATAAAAAATCATGTTCATGAAATCGTGTGTCGATCGACGACACACGATTAAAAGAATGTTGCCTACTGTATATAATGTATGTCTTTCCAGGCTCCTCTTTGTCCAATTGCCTTAAATGTTAGCTTCCTCAGGGTCCGATTTAAGAAAAAGCTTGTGGCGCGCTTCAGGCGACGCGCACACGTGGCTTTTTACCAAAAATAATTCGGTTTAATAAAATAGTTAGGTGATTGGCACACAAACAAAATTTAAGGAAATTATGCATGTACAGCAAGTATATGTGTTATGGATTGCTGATATCAGCATTAGGCTCAGTTCCCATGAAATGCGCGTAAATTGTTAATAACTCATCATAACTATACACCTACCTGTATTACTTATGATTCGATCTTCAAAAGCGTGCCTCCGATTTGTGTCATAGTAACTGGGCCTTAAAATGTTCTTCAAAATTCTCCAAAAAAAAAAAACCAAATCGAACCCTGTAAATGTGCCTACCACCGTAGTTTGTGCTTCCCCTCAATGGTTAGTTTGTAAGCCTCAATGTGAACGTACTCGCCGATACGAATCTTTCGCTTATGTCAAATTGTATGAAAAAAAGAGGTTTTCCGTGAGTGTCACCAGAGGGCGCTTATTTAGTTTCAATACAAATTGACGCTTCCGCGATCGAAGACGTTAAAAAACTCGCACTAAGCACACAGTAGTAATCGAGACGCGCATCGTAAGTATATACCTACTTCTGTTACTTAAAGTAATTTTTATCAAAATGTGACTGTCAAATTCCACACTGTTGTAAATGCTATTCTTCTTTTAATAACTCTTAAGATTCAATGGGTCAAATTGCTTTAAAATAAATTAAAAATCGATATATGTAACTTTACTGTTAACGGTGTCTTATTATGACTACATAGTTTTAACCCATCAGCTCATGTCCCATCAGCCTCCAAAGACCTTCGACCTCGCTATAAATCATGCGCGATCAAGGTCGAGAGCTGGCACATTGTGAAATATATAAAAGAACTCAAATACATATAACAACCGCTACTCTTAAGAAATAATTACATAACATAATTATAACTTTGATAGAAGTCCCTGGTTTTTAATTTATTACAATAGGTAATAATTTGCTTATAACTGTTTTTAGGAATCCGGGAACCTCGCCGTAACTTCAGTGAGGAAGCGCAGAGTGTTCCAGATATCCAGGTATAATTGAAACTTTATCAAAGGGCTGAGTTTTCACTAGTCACATAACTTTTAACGGAAGAATAAGTATACGTAGTCATACCGTATATACCATACATTTTATATTCCTCAATTAAATGTTATCTGTCGATTGAAAAATCGGTTCTAATTTAACAGTCTAAACGCACGCTGACAGGTGCCAAGAAGTCCCGAGATTCTAATGAATCCGTTGAAATCTAGGGACTGCTTGGCACCTGTTATACAACGTATAACAGAATAAACGCAATACCTATAAGGAGTCATTGTACTCATCATTTTGAAACGCTTTTACTATGGGCCCATCCTCGAAATCGGGAATTAAAAAAATCTGCTGTTCAGTACATTTTGTCGAGTTATGCGCGCATAAGTGTATGGGCAGTCGTTTTTTTTTTTCGCGATTTTAATGTTGGTTCCATGAAGTTGTTCATAATGATGAGTACCATGGCCCTTTAAGTGGTAGTGCGTTGATTCTGTTACACGTTACATAAGCTACAGATAGAGAATCTTTTGCTATACTCTATCCGTTTAGGTAGTTAACTAAAGGTAAACAATCTTGATGTAACTTTTTACTTAAAAACTCAGTTTAAAAATAAAATGCAAGTAAAAACCAAAGTAAATACAACAGTAACGAATACTAAATCAATTGAACCATAAGTTTGAAAAGTAGTTTATTTGTTTAATATGAATTTGTGTAAAAAGACACATCAAGATTGTTTACCTTTAGTTAACTACCTAAACGGATAGA
>NDFZ01004932.1:47754-60890 GCA_002192655.3 Mamestra configurata
CTATACTCTATCCGTTTAGGTAGTTAACTAAAGGTAAACAATCTTGATGTAACTTTTTACTTAAAAACTCAGTTTAAAAATAAAATGCAAGTAAAAACCAAAGTAAATACAACAGTAACGAATACTAAATCAATTGAACCATAAGTTTGAAAAGTAGTTTATTTGTTTAATATGAATTTGTGCAAAAAGACTGTATAGTCAGTTGCTTACCAGGTGATACATTGTTCAGAAATGTTCACGAATAAGATATTAATTATCATACTGGCATGACATGAAACTTGATAAATCATTTTATTAAGTGACCTTTGTGTTCACATATTCTTTCGTGTCTAGAAAAGGTAACACAATTAAAAGAAAATTTTATTCATAAAGGTTTATTATTCATAAATTCTAACAGTTTCATGGACCCCTTCCATTGATCTCTGACGATCGAAGCTTTCTGGCTGTGTCACATGCGTGACACAACTTCGCGCCAGACAACGAATAAGAGTAGGGGATGACTTGGGCAGAACAAACTACGCCCTGAATAAATAATTATGTTACAAGGCTGAGGCTCTGGACAAGTGACATTCTCTCAGTAAAGGAGCGACGGTAGCGATTGACAGATTAACAAGTGCTAGCAAAATGTCACAAGGTCAATTCTTTACATTTCGGCAGCCACTATCGCTTATAGAATGGGATGTCTAGAGCTTCTGGACTGAAATATCAAGAATTATAGGGGAAGGCGTAGAACAAATTGAATTCTATGCCACTCTTTTGTAACTTATTTATACCGCAGTTTTTTTATTTTGTAAATTTGTAAGTACCGTTGATGTGTCTTGTGCTTATGACCAGCAGTGGACCTTTTTCGACTGACATGATGATGATGATCTAACGTACCACCCATTGTTTTCCAGTCAACGATCACTGAAGAATCCAAGATGGCGTACACGAGTCTCATCGAGGAGCCGACTCCCTCCACTTCGCTGATGTCTCACATTGCCCAGGAGTCCAGCGTTGCTCTGCCGGCTACCATCCCGATGCCATCTCGGATGACCACTAACGCGCAGTTACATACGCTGCAGAACGCGCCAGCCAAAGTTCGGTAGGTATAAGATTTAAGGGATTTAAATCCTTGTTTTCAATTGACGCTATTGCAGTCATCCGTAAGATTATGCGGTAGGTAAACAGCTTTTGTATTAAATTAATTATAGCGTTTGTAGCTTTCAGTACAATGAGAGTTCAGTTATACTGAAGATGTTGATATTTGGTCGTGAGTATTATTGTGTTTCTAAATAAATGTCATAAAATCTGTACTCGAGCGAAAGTTTTTATTAAATTTTCGTACGAGTACAGATATCTAGTGTATCAGCATCAGAAGGGAAATCGTTGATTTTTTAAATTTCTTGTTTTATCCCTCATATTTTCAAGCCATTCTTTTCTTGCGTCACCTCGAAACAGCCGAAATCTTTGATTTATAAAATGAATATTAATTGGTTTTAAAAGTGAAACCTCTATATAGACGGGGGGTATTAGGATTTTTTCTGTCACGATTTTCCGCGTTAAGGCTGCATGGAGGGGGTAGACGATATATCGCGTGGTGAGAGGCGGCAGTGGCCGAAGGAGAGTTCCACGTGTCCCAGCACATATTTCGTTTTTTTTATCAACACTTCAATATATTAACGTCATTGCTGCCCTAACTTTTGTACTAGGAGTCTAACTCCGGCGGCGGCCAAATCTATTGCATAAGTTGTAGTTGGGTATTTAAAACGAAATTTGGTCTGGCGAGCCATATTAGGTCACTGTTGTCAAAATCAACAATGTCAATGAGGACTAAAGTAGGACAGCCAGTGCCACTAGAGCCATGAATGAAATTATTTGATACTAATTTATTTAACATTATGCGTTTCAGGAGATATATCGTGGAACCTACTCACGAGGAGGTCTATTTCGTAAGTATCTAACATAAAATCTAATAACTACAATAAAATCCAATAACATTTGAAACATTTTTTAATAACGAGTACACCTAACATGGGATATTGAACTTCTATTACAGAATGTACTTCCATTGCCACCAAGAACAACTAAGCCAAAGCTGGTTGACAAACCGCGTCACATCCGAAAATATCCTCTTAAGCTTCTTGAGGAACCGAAACCATCTACCAGCTATCAGCTAGAGCAGGTTGAGGAAACTCAACCCAATATTTACCAAAACACAAAGAATGCTGATCGCGAGAAAGATAACGACTCTAGCACGGCTGATCAGGCTCAAGGCGAAAATGATGATGAAGTGGATTCAGCTTCGAAGGTCGACACCAATCCCTTCAACACTGTGGCTGAGCCCACCGTCAATCCGTTTGGCGATTTCTTCCAACACGAGAGCGTCGGCGTGCAGACCGACATCGAAATCGGCGATGAGAGCAGTAAAGCTCTTGTGAAAGGTAATTTATTGTTTAAATTTAGGAATTCCTAAAACTGTTGTGTGTGTTGTCTTTGCTATCCGTTCGGCTCGGACTATCTTGAGCCTAAAACAAACTGTCATACTGCTAACCGGACACAAAACCATGATATACTACACTAGCTTTTGCCCGCGACTTCGTACGCGCATATCCCGTTTTTTCCGTTCCCGTAGGAATTTCGGGAAATCCTCTTAGTGCTCCCCTGCACTCCCCAAGGAATCTACATGCCAAATTTCAGCATTCTACGACCAGTAGTTTCGGCTGTGCGGACGAATTATCTACATATATAATATTTGTATATTGATTTCTTAACAAAACTTTATTTTTAAAATTACTATTATGCAGAAAATATATTAGGAAGGTGGTTTAAAAAACTCGAAATAAAGTCATGGCAAACTTAACCCTCGAAAAAGGGAGACAAGTTACTTCGGGATAATAAAAGGTAGATTTTCATTCAGAATTAGACACAAGTTCCAGATTTTGGAACCAACTATGCCATATAAAATATGACTGAGTTAAAATTCCATTGCAACTTAGATGAGTTATTTTTTTTTAAATATTTTTTTTAATACAAATGCAAAAACCGTTAAAAAATGAACTTAAAATACTTAAGTCGACCCTTAACCTTTTTGAACGCCAGGGGCCCCCAACGCCCAGCCACAATTTCGCCATACCTTTTGTCACATATTTGTGACGTTTGGCATACAGGGCACACGCTTGTCATGTATACGTGACATTAGTGTTGAAAAGGTTAAACTGGTGGTGATGGATGGTAATAATTACCATCCATCACCACCAGTTGTTTATTTTTTTTATGCGAATTCTTCATAATTAAATATAATTATTATCTTTAATTATGAAGAATTCGCATAAACATTTATACATAACATAAGTAATAAAAAAAAAAAAAACAATTAACCGACTTCGCGTGACCCAAGAATGGTACAGAGGATAGCATTGACATACAAAGTATCAATGCCGCCAGTTTTTTGGGCACACTTCCAGTCGACAGCGGTACGGTGGATTTTGGGCACACTTCCAGTCGACAGCGATATTGTGGATTTTTGGGCACATTTCCAGTCGATAGCGATACGGTGGATTTTTGGGCACACTTCCAGTCGACAGCGATACGGTGAATTTTTGGGCACACTTCCAGTCGACAGCGATGCGGTGGAGTTTTTTGACATCATATTTTTAGGTTTATTTAGTTATTTCATTTTTAAATTTTATTTTAAGTCTACAGTTAAGTATTAAAAAGATAAAAAAACAGTGTGAACACTGTAGCTCTTTGGCGCATTTACAAACTTCGTACTTACAAAGTTGTTTTAAACCCTTTCAGAACGCAAAGATCACGTGTCTGTAGAAGACCTGCTCGAATTCGCTGACCAGAAGCCATGCGGCCGTCAGCGTGGTGAGGAATCTGACGAGGTGCGCATAATGGTGAAAGTACTTAAAGAACAGGTATTTGTTTTTTTTTTTTTACATCGTTTGACCGCTATCCCACCTGATTCTGCCTAGACCGAACGGTCTAGGCAGAATTAAGTTGTGCAATTAAGACAGAACCGACACGGCACGGCACGGCACCGACTCGGCGTCGATGTTCAAGGCTTTGGAGCTTTGACTCGACCAGTGTTTCATTGTCGTTCATCAAGCGTCCTCCCTTGTTTAGAACCATGTAAAAGTATACTGTGTTTAACTAATATAAAGGGATTGTGGAACTAAGGCCAGTTACGTAGCGTCGATGGGTATCTAAGAGTCTTTCTAACGACAGCGCCATCTAGCTTTTTGCTTCTGACTTTGAAGCCATCTTGTGTGTTGGTCGTAGTGGTAAAAGAGTTTTTTTGCTTTGAAATTTACTGTTGAGCTCGAGCTTTCGGAATGGATGGGGAAAATTCACGTCACCAGTTGGCACCACTTCAGTAAGAGGTCCGCAACTTTGAAAACGTAATTCATGACATTGACGTCAATATAAAGCCACGTATCAACTAAGCAACATTTGACGCGCAACACGTGAAGCCCATCATGCATCAACAGTGCACAACAACGCGCGACGTTGCCAGCAGACGCGAAACATTGACAATGGTACTAAAAAAAGTTACTCGTTGCCGTTCAACATGATGAGCAACATGTGATGCATCATGCCGCGCGTCAAATGTTGCCTGGTTGATACGAGGCTTAACTAAAGTTATAAACGTTTTGAATGGTTCCTGGACCTGACTCCTGAGTACTTGCCAAGTGCTGGACGTCATTTCAGAAAACTCATTCACACAACTTTCGTGATGTATTTCGTTTATTATTTTTAGATTTAATTAATTCTTTTGGTTGTTAATTTTCTTTTTTTTCTAATCATTAGTAGTAGCTTTTCAATAAGATAATGCCATTGATTTTAGTTACTTTTGTTTTGTTTCATGTAACTTTAGGTTTTTGAGTATTTGGAGTTAAGAACGCGACGTGTCAAACCTTAGTATAATGCTAAAGTTTGACAGGTTTTCAGGCTGGAGTTTAACAAATATTCAAATTCAGAGATGGGGGATTTAGGAGTCATTTGTTATAGTAAGTTGTGTTTCTAATTATATCGTCAACACAAAAAAATCTCCTTCGAAGGTACACATGCTGTATAAATAACTAAAGCTGATATAAGTGATACCTTGCTTTACTTACTGTATGTTCACTTCAGGCTGAACACAGACAGAAAAAGAAACAATTTACTCTGTTTAGGCGTCGCGAACTCGTTTTCTTACGTGCGAATTTGTGTCGCATGAAGACACACAAACGATATCAGTGATAAATTGATAAAAATGTGTTTCAGTGTTCGTATTTTGTGATGGAGCTCCGTCACTGGCATTTCTAAAGTCATTGTTTGGTTGCTCTTCAAGGGTCTGATTGTCAGAGAGGAGATCCGACTCAGAACGAACGCAGAATCCGACGCAGTGGTCGACATATCAAGTTGATTTGATAATAGACCCGCCATGTTAGCCGTGACACGGCGGTCCGATTAATTAAGTAGACGTGTTCTTGAGTGGAGACTGTGAAACGGAAAACGTAGGGTATGACGCCCTTAGGCTAGGTAGAACGACGATCTACGTCAGGCGGCCAGTAACAGCTGTGTCAGAGGTCCATGTCCAGTGATGGAGTTCTATCGGATGATGGTCATGAGAATGCACTAACAATTCTACTAACCAAGGTTTGGGTACTTCTTAATGATCGTAAGTTGCAAACTATGACTTACGTACTTACGTAGATATTGCTTATACAAAAGGTGACCCACAAGAAAGTTCATTTGAATTATTCAATATACATAGGGAAATTCAACATTTTATGCTAACCTACAAAGGTATACCAATTAAAAGAAAACGCCTTCTAAAATAAAAGGCACATTGACGTGTCGATTATTTTTGGTTGGGGTCTGAATTCTGATATTCATCAAAGCGTTATTTTTACGACAAACTGGACTGATGCGTCTCCGGCTCTCAACCTAGAGCGCAGAATAAATAAAATCAATTAGGTAGGTATTCACTTTGACGTTGACTGTCACTTACAAGTCTTTGAAGATTTATTTGCGAATGTGACAGTTGTAAAGAAAGAAAGAAAAACAGTCAGAGTGCTTCAACCTTGCTGATGTTTCAGGTTACTGGGAATCGGCGTCTAAAGTGGGTATCACTCGATTTCCGTGGCTTTGCGTGCACCCTGAACCAGCAAATTTGTTTTCCATTGAAATAGACGTTCTTTTGGGTCATCTCAACGAATCAATGTTGTACCAAATACTTTTAGTTGTTTTAAGTTATTTTATTTGTCCTAGCTGGCATGTTTTTATTTTGGCTAGAGGTTAATCTTAGCATTAGCTCGGCTAGCGAGCTAGTTTATCAAAGAGTAACACAACAGCACTCTGAAGTTAATTTGTTACATCGAGTTTTAGATAACAATAGTCACACATTAAGAGTGATCGAAACGATTCTCTACAAACCAACTTTTTCCAAAACTAGGATGTGTCATTTAAATGGACGTGTACTGTACGCCGTAACTATTTTAGTTTAGTAAACCTCGTACTGTCTGTATCACCTCAATGTTACTTTTTACGTTGCAAGTGAGAACGTCAATTTGTCTGTAGATATTAAAGTTTTTGGGTATTCAGTGCAATGCCAAAAGTGGTAAAGCAAATACGAGGTCGACTACGCATAATATGTATTATTATATTATATTAGTTTCCACTGTCTTTTCAATTTAAACCTACAATGATAATCGAATTTCTGCAAAATTCCCGCATGATTGGATTAAATATTGTTTTATTTTTTTGTTAAATATTATCCAAGTAGACCTATGCGCTTACTGTGATAAGCTTTCGTCGTCTGATATTAATACTTACCTATATGTAACTAAAACATGGTTTTTGTATTTTTCAGGCGAATCAGGCGCAGTGTCTAGAAGCCTTGGAGTTGAGCGGCTGGAACGTTCACAACGCCATCAAGTTAGTGCGCGTCAAGGTGTCCGTGCCGACAGAGGTCACTTTCGACCAGTGCCACGAACAACTACAAAAAACGAACGGAGACATCGTCAAAGCCGTGGCCATGCTTGTTTCGATGGACTAAACAGGAGTTAAACAAATCAAATCGTGCAAATTTTTATAAAATAAATTAATTTAGCGATAAGAAAATATGTATTTTTTGTTTGTAATATTCATGTTCCTCTAATGTTAACTATATTATAAAGAAGTTAACTGTGTTTTTTATATGCAAGGTGAATTTTTAAGAGGGCGTGTGGATAGCCAAATCTGAAAATGTGAGGAATAGCGAAAAGCACTCAAAGGGCCAGAGTGCCATATTTTGATGCAAACTAAAACTGCATAATTGGATTTTTTTAAATCGCGAGGAACCTAGCGAGGAATCGAAACTGTTGATTTTGGAAAAAAACGTACACATAATTATCATTACACCATTCAATATTGTCGCTAATGATGATCAAATTGTGGGAAGTAATTACATATGGCATATAAATAAAAGAAAAGAGTTCATTTTTAATAAAATACTTTTTAACAGACTTCAAAAAAGGAGGAGGTTACCAATATGACAGTTTCTCAGTCCAGACTGGGTCGCATTTCAATTTGGTTAAGATCTGATGAAGGAAATAGGCCACGGAACTCTTTAATAAATGATAAACAAATCTTCCGGGATTGCTGAAATCGCATGTCTATTTATTGTTTACACCAGTATATAACAACATCACGCCGGTACGTTGTGAAGGGGTACGCAGATGTGTACAAGTCAACTATGGTTTTGGGATTATCTTTTCGGGCGTAACTATTTTTATGAACCGGCCTTGATTGTTTTTGCATTGGGTTTAGTTATTTATTTATATTGGACGTTGAACTTCACTAAAAATCAATAAAATCTAGTAAAGTGAATTATTGTTCATTTTAAGTAAATCCCAAAGCAAAGTAGATATTTAACTATGAGCTAATCTGGACTTGGACTACGAAGGCACACAAAGTAACTCCATAACGTAAAATAGTGCAACCACTCATTATGCGAATAATGTCAATTAAGTTGTCACCATCACCACTAAAGAGTGTTTTTGGTTGTTTCTTTGTTTTTGACACCAACCTCCGAAATTAAAGTTATTTTAAACTTTGTAGTGTTTTTATTTGGAAGTCAGTTATATTTTTTTGTAGAAAAAGTTTTTATTATATTTATAACGCCATAAAAAAAAAATCCGCTATATTTTAATACTTATTTATTTTGCTAAAACATCCAATGATGCATTTCTAGATTTCATGAAAGTCAGGGCCGTAACTCATTTAAGTATTTTTCGCTATTCCTCGTAGTTTCGGATTTAGCCATCCACCACTTGGAAAATTTACCCCATCAGTGTAAATGGTAAATCTCTTAAAAAAATCTTCGTTCCCAAAAGAACTGAATGCCAAAATGTAATCATTTCTATGCTACCATTATTTTAATGCGTATTATAATTTACAAGATACTAACAGGTATCAAACGTAGGTATTATGACACAGTTAACTATTTGGTGCGAGATAAATATGAGCATCTTTTGTGCTTGACTCTAAACGCAAAAATATATACGTCTATTTCCCGTGACACCACCAAATGCGACACCACAGTGGTGCTCTGCATAGGTTATAATAATTAGGGTGAAGATCTTCTTTAGACCCTTAAATATTTTGTGCCCAGTAGGTGGCCACGTTTATAGAGGCATCATTGGCAATCATTAGGTCCTCAATGGTGCAGATGTGATGACTTGCGGCACTCCTACAAATGCGCCACAGTTTGACCGGAGGCTCCGCACTCACACTTAGTGTCAAGCGGGTCAGTGAAACCCCATTTTGTAAATGCTACAAAATAAAGTTGCTGCCAATTTCGAAAGAAACGGACCATGTTCAGTTACAGTTCAGCTTAAACTACAGAACCGATTTGCTTGGATCTGTTTTGATCATATACATAAGTATCCTAGGATATGAAATAGAGGAGTTCGTGGCTAAATAACAGCAGCCGCACGGGTCAATCTTCATGGTTAAGCAAGGCTGGCTAAGGTCGGTCTGTTGATGGTTAACCATCTTAACAAACCGTAATCCTCCGTGAATCGGAAAGCACGTTAAGCTCCAGGTCCCGGCTGTCATTTGTAGACCTTTGGAAGTCGTTGCGGATTCTCAGAAGCCAGAAAATCTTGCCAAGAAGTTCAGTGGTACTCGGGGAGTACCCAGGTGAGTTGTGGTGTTCAGATACCTAGGTATTCAGCTGAATCCGGTTAAGCTCGAAGTCGACACCAATATTGTTGGAAAAAAGCTGGGCAGATGATGATGATCCCAGAATATGCAATAACATCAAGCCTGTATTCATCGAAGGGATATGCAAAGCAACTGTATAGCTATCAGTAGGTATGTGCCCAAATTTATAGTCAGCGAAGCCCCTCTTGAGAAAATGTAGTCAGATTATCCAGGACACTGACACCTACACTATGTTTGTCATTCTGTTTATCGTGTAATAAGGGGTTGAACACAAAGCAGGCTGCATCTGGGAATAAAAAAATCATGATCCAGGAATTCCATCGCACACTAGTCGAACTATGTTCAATAGAGCAACGTAGGGTACCTACTTACTTAATTTTTTTTTTGGTATTTTTTATTGAATGTACAGTCAACGGCTAGAAGTGCATAAGCATGCTAAGGTTTGTATTGCTGTGGACGCGTGGTTCAGGCCGTATATGTAAGAGATGTATGAACACAGAACGCACACCTCAGAATTCACACTGGTGTCGAACGAATCAAAAAACATCTAGATGCACTCTGCGTGTGTGAAAAAGCGACTATCTAGATGTTTTTTTTTTGTAGATTTGTTTGTAATTGCATAATTACGTATGACCTTGGTCGGTTTATAGCAATGCTAAAGATCACAGCTTAGTTCTGATAGTTAGTAACGTCTCGTATAGGCTTAAGGAACATATAAGTAATCCGATTATCTTAAAGTATTCAATTTCTCGAAAAAATAAAATATCGAAATTCCGGTGTCATGTCCACATTAATATAAACATTTGAGGTCACAAAAAAGGCTCTATCTACTCCGATCATTGATATACATAACAATTCAATTCAATTGATACAACATTCTCTTTTTCTATTTAGATTGCAGAGGAAGAGCCTTCTCTTCCTTCTACTTCAAGTAACGAGGTGCCGCTGCCACCGCGCGGACTGAAGACTTTGTGGGGCATTCCCTCGCGCCCTACGGAGCCCAAGCCGAAGTGTAAGTCCTTACTATAATAGTAGATTATGCACCAGTGTGTCACGGGGCCATATTGAATCCCGAATGCAACTAAGGATTCGAGAGTTACCTCACGAGCAAAGCGAGGAAGTTACCTAATGCAAGAACCTAAATGCAGTGAGGGATTCAAGCTAGCCCAAGACAAAGGCACTTTTATCCCTGAGGAGCATACTCTACTTTTCACACCTAAGCTACTGCAAGAAAATAGTGCTCGCACCATGACTAAGTGGCTGCTAAGCGCGAGCGGCGCGCGTCGGCCTCCACTGCTAGGAGCAGGTCGCGCGTCCGAAAATAATATTGCTGAATTTCATTATACTCCGCTGGGTATTAATGTGATAAAGGAGATAAAGAGAGAGATGTACAATCTCCGACAAATACCTAGATAAACATGTTTTTAGATAAAACCTACTCTAGTTTACTCCTTTATGTTTTATATAAATCTTTTATCTTTCTAGATATCGACGAGCAAATCGAAGTAGCGCAGTCAGAGGTCGAAGTAGCGGCGTCAGAGCTGGAAGAAGAGATCGAAGTAGCAGCGTCAGAGCTGGAAGAAGAGATCGAAGTAGCGGCGTCAGACCTGGAAGAAGAGATCGAAGAAACGGATTCCTATGAGCCGGTTGATTACACCGGAAGTGATACTTCAGAATTTACGCCAGATGTCTAAATTCTCTATTTTGTAAAAAAAATCTAGCTAGTTACTTATTAAGAAATTTATACATCGACTAGGACTAGTCCCACAACAGTTTTATATATATTATTTGTATATAACAAAAAAAAAAAAATAACTAGAGTTAACTCTTCGCAAAGATAAAATTCTTTATGCATGACCATCGAGAAAAAAAACAGGTATTGGTCACAACGAATTTTAAATTATCTCTTTGTAATTTTATTCTAAAAGATTCGTGAGCTGTGTGAGTATTCGTACAGGGTGGAGACGGTGCAAGTCGCTAAAGTTATGAGGAGTGGCCAAGTCACCCTGCGACGAATGTGATAAATAAATATTGTAAGTAGTGTAATAAAAAATGTAACAACCGACGTTTCTCGTGATTGTTGACGTTGTGGTGCGGCTTGCGCACTTCAATGAACGCTAGGTACCCGTTATTATGATTATGCCGTAACATTCCTAGCGATGTATAGATTCTCAGGCCAGGTCATTGAAGTCTTGTTCCTCATTTCTGGCTTGCCTTTATTGGCCGGCCTGATCGAACACTGACGAGGTACAGATCTCCCACCTTTCTCTTGCCTTTATTGGCTGGTTTGAGTAGTAAGTCGCAAGTGTTAAGCTAGGAGGAAGGAAGTATTCATGGAAGGGCTAGTAAGGTTTTGATAGCCGTGGAATACCTCTGGACTCCTTAAACACCTCAGGATAAGTTGCCTCGTTGGCGCGCTTCATCACAAAAGTGATAGCGACCGTTTTTTAGAGCCGATTTATTGAGTGTGCAAGTCACCCCGAGCTTTTTCTTGCCAAGAAGTAGGTGCCGTTTTACCCAGTTAATGGGTTGTGGAGGTCTGATATGCGGCCACTCTACGTAAAATACTGGTATTCAGTTGAATCTGGTTTGACTGGAAGCCGTCCAGGACCTGATGATAAAGCTCAAAAGTTGGTATAGAAACTCCTCAACTTTTTTTCGTTGTTTTTGTCTTGACAAAAAGTTTAGATGATCCAAGGCATCGTCTAGGGTATGATGATGGATCCGGAAACCTTCCGGCTGACCACCTGCCCATCTGGTCATACCTAGCAAGTTGACTAAACAATATAGCACCATCATGTTTGGCTCATTGGATTCTGATAATGTAGCCGGAAGGTAACCAAAATTCGATCTTAATCCTTTGAATAGGTACATTTGTCAAATTATTTATTATAATTAGACCATTAGTTACGGTGGATCTAACTCCGAATGTGCTATGTTTTGGAGGCTTATGAATATTTGTAGCGATATATGAAGTTGATTTCCACTTTGATTCTATTAATAAGCTAATTCTTTATATCATGAACATTTTCTCGAAAATTGATGTTTTTTAAATGTACATCTAGGTCAGGGATGGCAAACCAGTGGCACGCATACCTGTTCTGACACGAGACAAAATAATTCGGGCACGCGAATTTTTGTACTTGTACTTTTTCTGCAGTCCTAGTTAGGGCTGCAGTACTTACGAAATTTGAATTCAGCATTTGTGTGCATTAAATCACCAAGTCAGTTTTTTGAAGGCATGGCAACATTTAATATTATTGGAAAAAATAGCACGACCAACAATAAAGGTTTAAACTGATCAAATTAAAAATGAATTGATTGTATAGCATGTAAGTTTAGTTGTAGCTATCTATTAATTAACATATTTACTATAGTACGTTAAATTTGATTACCTTTATGAACCTAATTGAGGAGCGTTTTTTCAAAACGATACATCGTAATATGATTTTTTTTTTCAGTAACGTGATTTATTTAATTACAAGGGTTTCCATAAAGTATATTAAATGAAATTGCTTATTAATTTATTAATTAGTTTAATGAGATCCTTTTTACTTATACAATAAAAAAGGAACACATAAGCATACCAACAAAAGGACATCAAAAACATCGAGTTTTTTCAACTTTGATACATCTACTGTTGATGTCACGTTTTGATAAAAACCCGATACATTTAGTTCGAATTTTATTTTATTTTATTTATTTGGGAAAACAAACAATTACAAAAATTTGCTGCATGGATATGGGATTTCACCTTTATAATATTAGTGGATTATATTACGGGTTCTTCATCGTCATAGTTTCGTCGTACATTGTCATCTTCGAGAGCTGAACCCTGGAGAACATCTGCATAGAATGCATGAGCATCAGGATCATCAGATATATCACAGAATTTTAGTAAATTTTCAACATCTGCTTTCTTTTTTGAAGAAACCATGTTGGTTTTAGGCAACTGAGCC